>CANNZV010000513.1:594200-709472 GCA_947561585.1 Caprella mutica | reverse complement strand
TTACACAACTGCAAAAGTGTACCAAAGAAAATATAATCAGGATGTTCTTTAATTCCGAAATGAGGTGTAATGTATTCCTGGCCTCACGTTGCAACCTTTTAGCTCCCCATTCCCAGGCTGGAATTTAATCCAATGTGCTGTTAGTTAATATACATTAACATCTTGCAAAACATCCGTGTGTGGCCTTAATGAAAACACCTCCTTTCAGTAGTGAAGGGTGGGGGACGTTTACGGTCCTCAACGAATGGACTCGAGGCGCCGGGATGATTTCAGTAATGGGCTTAAGAAATGAATACAGACGCTTTTTGGGAGGGTGAGGGGATAAATTCTTACAGGGGGGTGGAGGAGGGGGAAGGGGTAGTTTGTTAATCGCACGAATGCAGATGTAAAAAGAGAGCTGCTTCGTCCTTTGAATTCTTATGAGGTTTGCTGGTGCTTGGGAAGGCAAAGCTAGTCCTTCTGGCCCCAGCAAAGGACCTGAGAGTGTAAGCCTTTATTGCAGAAGGCTTTATAGTAGTGGTTCTTAACCTTAGTTTGAATGCTACTATAACCAGGAAATGAGAGCTGACTTACCTACCTTATGATAAGTTAATAACTGTCAACATTCAGATTTGATAATGACTTATGTTAACGACTAATATAGTGACAAATGTGGGGAAAAAAGATTTATATGAATTGTTTGATGGTGATGTTATAATAAATGTTATAATACCATGGGGCAAGAAAACCTAATTTTCTATTAAACATTGGTGTACTTTACGTTCATGAAAGCATAATTATAAATATGTTCACCTAGTGAGGACATTTAAACAACTGAAGAAATTGCGGTTACAGAACTTATCCTACGTACGGCAGTTGGTCATAACATTCACTATTAGGTCGAGGTTTTTTAACCGCATGTTCCTGAAGATGAATTGACATCTTTCAATTCGAAAGTTTGAATCTTTTCAATCTTACATTGCCGTAGATAGATACCTTATTACCATCAATCAAGATGCAAGGATGTACGGTTACAATTTTCTGCCTGGGTGTCACACTTAAGTTCATTTATTGACTCAATTACTTCTCCAGGGGGGGGGTACTCAAATATAACCCCCCCCCCCCCCCTCCCTATTTAGTCTACCAATAGCCCCCCAAGCTAATATATGAATATTTGCTGCCCCAAATTACCATTCTCCAATCTCTAACTCAAACACAGGACAGATCAAAGCAAACTCAAAACTCCAATTGGATGAAGTCACGTAAAAGGCGATATTCAACTTCAGCGCGTCAAGTTACGGCGCTAAACTCCACGGGGAGTGATAGCCTCCAGTCGCGTCTACTTTGCAAATAACTAAAAAAGATTAAATGAAGAAATATGAGTCGCAAATATTAATAGAACAAATGAGTCAATTGATTCGAATTTTTTTTAAAGTATGTGCACAGTGTTCGGACACCCCCAGTACTCGGAAAGTAGGTGTTATCTTAGGTCTTGATTCAATCTTTTTTTTTTTTTAATTGAGCTACTAACACCAACTATCCGAAGACTTTGAGTGTTCGTGTACTGTGAAGTTTCATCATATCTTTTGAATAAATAAATCCTTGGGAAAATTAGAAACTTGTTTATTTTCATGGAGAATTCATGGATTCATAGAAGCAAAGTGTTCTCCCTTAGATATTGTTTGGGGTGTCAGTTTATTCGAATTAAAGTGAGTGTAAAATGGGCTCAGAGAAGTACGTTCGAATGGGCTTTGGGATTTAGATTACCATTGAAAGGGAGTAAAGCCCCTCTATGGGCTTCTTAAGCCCCCAAATGGTTAGGGGTTAACTTCCTATTATTACATTTAAAACTTTAATGAAATAAAGGCGGTTAAACGCTTTATTGGTAGTCAATATTAATTACATTAAATAACTATTGATTAAAAAGAGATTGTTACTAAAAATAGTGTATATTTTTTAGCTGAATAAAATGATTATCTAAATGATTATCTAAATTATTATCTAAATGATTATCTAAATTATTATTATCTAAAGAGTAAAATTTGGAACTATGAAATAATGATTAGTGTTGGTTTTTGTTTTATTGAGTTAAAATGTTACGAACTTTTGTTCCATTTTTTTTTATCGTCCTCCTCAAAATTATACACAAAATCTGCAAATTAAATAATTCTAAAAAAAGTAATCGATTGGAACAACTGTAAACTTATCATTTTCAGGCAGCTATTTTCAAAAATTTGAACTTTTATATTTACTTCGAAAACAATGAATGTTGTTAACCAATTCTAACCATAATATTTATTGTTATTATGGTATCCCTTTGGATAGTAGTATCCCTTTGGATAGTAGTATCCCTTTGGATAGTAGTATCCCTTTGGATAGTAGTATCCCTTTGGATAGTAGTATCCCTTTGGATAGTAGTATCCCTTTGGATAGTAGTATTCCTTTGGATAGTAGTATCCCTTTGGATAGTAGTATCCCTTTGGATAGTAGTATCCCTTTGGATAGTAGTATCCCTTTGGATAGCTGTATCCCTTTGGATAGTAGTATTCCTTTGGATAGTAGTATCCCTTTGGATAGTAGTATCCCTTTGGATAGTAGTATCCCTTTGGATAGCAGTATCTCTTTGGATAGCAGTATCCCTTTGGATAGTAGTATCTCTTTGGATAGTAGTATCTCTTTGGATAGTAGTATCTCTTTGGATAGTAGTATCCCTTTGGATAGCAGTATCCCTTTGGATAGTAGTATCCCTTTGGATAGTAGTATCTCTTTGGATAGCAGTATCTCTTTGGATAGCAATATTCCATTGAACATAATACCCCCCAATCCATATCTCTCCATAATGCAAAAATCACAACTAATTTCACCAAGTCCCTACAGTAGAAAAAATACTCGAAGCTACAGGCAATTTTCGCTTAATGACGAACATTTTTTATGTTCGGGACTCTAGAGCAGACAATTTGCAGTCCCTTTCTACTGCACAAAACAAAACAATTTGTTACGAGGAAGAACCTTCATGCACGAGAGGAAATAATTTGAAGATCTTTGAAGACTCTGCCTCCGTCTGTAGCTCACCAAGACCTTATCATTCGCCTTATGTTCTGCCTTATATTCTGCCTTATGTTATGCATTATATTATGTCTCTGCCTTATATTATGCCTTATATTATGCCTTATGTTATGCCTCATATTATGCATTATATTATGCCTCATATTATGCATTATATTATGCCTTATATTATGCTTTATATTATGCCTATGCCTTATATTATGTAATTGCCTTATAGAAGTATTGTAGACTGTTCTCGCAGCCTATCCCTAATTTAAATAAAATCGTAGTTTTCCTTATAAACAATTTCAGTCTATCGTCTGTCGTCGGACATTACTTACAAGAAATCCTGAGGATAATGTCTTTATTATGATATTTTACGATAAAATACCATCAATATTTACCGTAATGGACAATAACAGACGGTTATAGGAAAATTCCACTGGAAAAATTCCACTGAGGAAAATTTCATTAAATATAAATAAATGTATAAATTGCATTGCTTATTTTCTAAAGAAATATTTCTGAAATTAACATCTTGATATTATATAAACTTTTGTGATATTCATACTCTGTTTCTTTTTAAGTGGTTTTATAAAATGATATTCTACTTAAAAAAAACTATTAAATAAATTCTATTTATTCTCTTGTTCCACAAATCTTTTTATGTCTTTTTCATTTTGAATGTAAGTTTTAGTTAATGAAATAAAATATAGTAACAACAATAAAACAACAATAAAAATGCTTTATCAATGTAAGATATGCTCTAATATCTTGTAGAAATATTAACACAGCTCCTGATCTTGATAGCAATTTCCGTCTTCAAATCCACACAGTGATTGTTAGAAGCGTGAGTCAATTGCCTCGTATTTATATTAGAATTTTATTTTTAATGTAAGCAATGTGCTACGTTAGGAATGGTAATCCATTTTCGTCTCGAGCTCCAAGCAGAATGCAAGAAATTAAATTTCAAACCCTTTCAATTACGTCATGGAAAAAAAAACATGAAGTAGGAATGGAAGTTCAGAAAAATGCATACAAATAGGGTTTATATTTTAATAGCCTTATTGGATAAAGATACTATTCTACACTCTGCTAGTTTACCATTGAACAGAGATAAATAATTATTTGAATGAAGTAAACGTCACCTGCTCAGCTAAAATACTTTATCATGATATATTTTAGACTGCCATTTGGAGGGAACAGTATTGTTTTAGAAAATGATAAATACTAAATATTATTTTTTTCAGAGAAATCCTAGGAAAAAGTTCATGGTTGATTTTAAAATATTTGATTTTGTTTAGTGGAATTTTCCCCAGTGGAATTTGACCAGTGGAATTTTCCGCAGTGGAATTTTCCCAGTCGAACTTTCCGCAGTGGAATTTTCCGCGCACCTAATAGACAATCTGTCTGTTATAATTCATTTTATTTGTAATTAGTGAGTATATTTAGGATATTAATATATATTGGTAATTAGGAAAATTTGAATTACTTTTTTTATAAAAGCTTATAATAAACTGTTTATAATGAAGCTCATAAACTGTTTAGTAATATTTTATAAAAATGATATTTAAATTATGTGTTGTCTCCTTAAAACTATTCTCTAATTCTCACCTACACATATTCAATCGAACTTTTAAAACATATATACCACCTGTTCATGTTTATAAGTTCTTTTGCATGATAGTACCATACAAGTCCAAATCCCAAACCTGTTCATATTTATGCATAAATGATTTGGCAAGTGTTCTTTATACAATAAACTTTGTTCCCAACTTTATCACCACGTCAATCATAATGAAAGGCAGACGCAAGAAGACGCACTCAACTTCCCTCTGAAGCGACGCTCCAAATGGGGATTGACGTCTAGAATTTCGCCCCAACGGGATACGAAGATAAGAGCGCATCCATCGGGATACGAAAATAAAAGCGCATCCATCGTGATGCAAAAATAAGAGCGCATCCATCGGGATACGAGAGTAAAAGCATATAATGTTGGTATCCATGATACCAATAGGTATCATGGATATAAAATGTTATCCATGATACCTGCAGGTATCATGGATACCAATTGAAATAAAGAATTAAAATGTTACATAAAAAATTTCTTTCATATGATCGATAATGTGGAACTGTCCAATAACTCGGAACTTACTCAACATAATGAAGTATGGTTTCAAAAGATCGAATTAATTAGAATACAAAATAAGTCCAATTCTAAACAAACCTTTTCATTGGTATTTTGTTTTTGAACTTAAAATTTGATAATAAAATGCGTGACACTAGAAAAACATTTAGAAATTACTAAACATTCTATTGTTAGAACATCTAATAACTTATAGACAAATCTCCTTTTGTTTTGAAGTCAGTCAAAACGTAAATATCATTTGTTTATTCTGCCAAATAACAATTGTTTATTAATTTATAACCCTATTAATAAGAGCCCAATAACAACAATCCTAACCCCTGCCTAGAGCTCTAAAGTCCCCGATTCAATAAACACAATCCATGTGATATCCAATTAAGTTTCCTCAAAGGGATTTCTTTTTTAGCCACATTTTAATAACTGGCAAAGAGTCGAAAAAAAGACACAAACAGCGCACCAGAGACCGCTAGGCCCAAAACAGCGATACGCAAAATAGCTACCAAAAATCAGTTAGAGAATTTAAAATAGACATCTTTTGTTACATATCTACATATTTATACCTATAGTGATTTACAGTACTTGAAATTATTGACGAGAAAAAAAAAATTAAAAAATATATTCGCACCTAGTCGGTAAATTTCCAATCGGCAATTGTCTGTTATTGTCCATTACGGTAAATATTGATGGTATTTTATCGTAAAATATCATAATAAAGACATTATCCTCAGGATTTTTCGTAGAGGATGTCCGACGAAAGACGATAGACTGAAAGTGTTTTAAATGATAAATTACTATTGTATTTTGGTCTAATCATTTATTGTCGTAGATAGATGATCTTTTTATCATCGATTATAATCACCGATAGAAAACTGATAATCGTTTGTTATATTTTTTAGCAGGTTATAGACATTTTAATGTCAATGCTATGTTTAATAAAAGTGTAATAAATAAATACCACATTTCTTTGATAAAATATAAATATCTTTATTATTAATAAAAAAATGATATTGCAATCGGTCAACTTTTGAGCTGTCTACTTAGGAACATTTCTCATTTTGCTAAATAATGTTCATCAGTTTTATAATAAAATATAAAAATAGCATCAATTTAGTAATACTAATTAGTAGTTAATTACATTATTTTTAAGTTCTCAACAGTTGTAAACTGAAATATCTTCCACAAAATATAAAGATTTAAACACAATTTGTAAAAAAAACATTCAAGATTTTCTGAAGATGATTTCGAATTTGGGCTGACATTTTACTAAAGTTCCTAGTTTCATGCATTTTTCTGAATTATATAAATTATATTTATTCTATTACAAATAATTGTATCAACAGTAATTTGATCCTCTTTTTCCCCTAACTAAATTCTAACTTAAAGATAAACTAATAACAATAAACCAGTTAACATCAACAGAAAGCTGTTCGAATTAAGAAAATAAGGCAATTGCTACTCTTTGTTTTGTAGGCCTTTTGCAAGCCTATGCTGCCATAAAGGCCCCCTCTGCCGTTAAAACTAACAAATGGCTTTAATTCAGAACTCTTTTGAGTCATTGTTTCCAAGAAAAGTGATTTAGCGTTCATGCCCTCAACACATTGGTGGCGGTTATTAAACGCCAGCGATGGTGATTCGCTCTCTTTAGCCCGCTAATGCCTAACGTCCTCTTGCGAGGACTATAGAGAACATCAAATTATGTCGCAACTTATTCAGTATAATCATATTCTAGCACTAAGAAGCGTACAAATGAAAGTAGTTTAAAAAAATAAAGATAGAAGTTATTTAAAACATATTCGTTCTTAAAAAGGTTAGCTATCTAACATTTATCTGTCAAAAATTTAGTTTTGGTCTACAACATGTGTCTCGGGCACTGAACGGTTAGAAGCACGACTGCTAAATGACGCTAGAAACGTCCCACCTTCTTTATAGATGTTATACGACTCGAAATTGGTCTTTGTAATCATTGCTAGAATTAATAGGTCTTTGTAATCATTGTAAGAATTAATAGTTCTTAGTAATCATTGTAAGAATTAATAGTTCTCTTTTCTGTAGTTTCCGCAGTCGCAAAAATGACCTGATTAATCGAGGCCTTCAATAAAATCCGCAATAAGGTTTCAGTTACGAGATAAAATATCTCGTAACGATTTAAAGAGATCTTTTGAAGTATAATATTCTTTGAAAAATGACTAGAGAGCAACTACTGACTTTTATCAACACAAATGATAGAAGATTTTATCAACTGGTTAAAACTATGAACCACTATTCAGTATATGCTTTACAACGTGTGCAAAGAATTTGAACAATCACCTTTTCAATCAAGAAAAACATACACAACGACTAGATATTTATTTCAATTTTCAAATTAATAATAAACTCATGTCAAACTATCCCAATAGTAACTATATAATGTGCACTCGGTAGAGCGCAAACCTTCGCCTCCGCTTTGACCCGTTCTCTCCCAAAATTTAAGAAACTGCTAACTGGATAATAACCAATCGTCCCACCAAGTTTCATGCAATATGGTACAATACTTTTTGAGTTATAAATGACCTTGACCTTTGACCGGATTGCATCCAAAATTCTACCAGATCGTTCCTAGTCATTGACCAATTGTACCAACAAATTTCAGACAATTTGGTTGAATTCTTTTTGAGTTACAAATAGTATTGACCTTGATCTTTGACCTTCGATCCGATTGCTCCCACAACCTATCAAAATGGTTCCTGTATATTGACCAATTGTCCCACCAAGTTTCATGCAATATGATACAATACTTTTTGAGTTATAAATGACCATGACCAAAATTCTACCAGCAGGTCACTGGATATTGACCAATCGTTTCACCAAATTTCAGGCAATTTGGTTGAATATTTTTTCAGTTATGCGAATAACAAGATGATAAATAAATAAATAAATAAATAAATAAGTTCCGACGAAAATATGACCTTCCCGCATTCTGCGAAGGTAACTAGAGTGAGGTACAAGTTAACGGACTGTTCCACATTTCGATCATGAATGAAAAAAAATGTACATATAATTCCATCTTAAATGCGTTATTTGAATTGGTATCCATGATACCTGCAGGTATCATGGATACCAACTGAAATAAATAATAACTATTTCATTTTTTCTTATATTCTCGTGGAAAAAGTAGGAGGAGCTTAGCAAATAGTCTGGTGGAAAGACTTAAAAAACCCTACGTGTGTACGGCCATTAAGAGTAATTTAGTCATCTCACATTTAGTGAGTTAGTCATCTCACATTTAGTGAGTTAGTCATCTCACATTTAGAGAGTTAGTCATCTCACATTTAGTGAGTTAGTCATCTCACATTTAGTGAGTTAGTCATCTCACATTTAGTGAGTTAGTCATCTCACATTTAGTGAGTTAGTCATCTCACATTTAGTGAGTTAGTCATCTCACATTTAGTGAGTTAGTCATCTCACATTTAGTGAGTTAGTCATCTCACATTTAGTGAGTTAGTCATCTCACATTTAGTGAGTTAGTCATCTCACATTTAGTGAGTTAGTCATCTCACATTTAGTGAGTTAGTCATCTCACATTTAGTGAGTTAGTCATCTCACATTTAGTGAGTTAGTCATCTCACATTATGTCAGTTAGTCATCTCACATTTAGTGAGTTAGTCATCTCACATTTAGTGAGTTAGTCATCTCACATTTAGTGAGTTAGTCATCTCACATTTAGTGAGTTAGTCATCTCACATTTAGTGAGTTAGTCATCTCATATTTAGTGAGTTAGTCATCTCACATTTAGTGAGTTAGTCATCTCACATTTAGTGAGTTAGTCATCTCACATTTAGTGAGTTAGTCATCTCATATTTAGTGAGTTAGTCATCTCACATTTAGTGAGTTAGTCATCTCACATTTAGTGAGTTAGTCATTTCACATTTAGTGAGTTAGTCATCTCACATTATGTCAGTTAGTCATCTCACATTTAGTGAGTTAGTCATCTCACATTTAGTGAGTTAGTCATCTCATATTTAGTGAGTTAGTCATCTCACATTTAGTGAGTTAGTCATCTCACATTTAGTGAGTCAGTCATCTCACATTTAGTGAGTTAGTCATCTCATATTTAGTGAGTTAGTCATCTCACATTTAGCGAGTTAGTCATCTCACATTTAGTGAGTTAGTCATTTCACATTTAGTGAGTTAGTCATCTCACATTATGTCAGTTAGTCATCTCACATTTAGTGAGTTAGTCATCTCACATTTAGTGAGTTAGTCATTTCACATTTAGTCAGTTAGTCATTTCACATTTAGTCATCTCACATTTAGTGAGTTAGTCATCTCACATTTAGTGAGTTAGTCATTTCACATTTAGTCATCTCACATTTAGTGAGTTAGTCATTTCACATTTAGTGAGTTAGTCATCTCACATTATGTCAGTTAGTCATCTCACATTTAGTGAGTTAGTCATCTCACATTTAGTGAGTTAGTCATCTCACATTTAGTGAGTTAGTCATCTCACATTATGTCAGTTAGTCATCTCACATTTAGTGAGTTAGTCATCTCACATTTAGTGAGTTAGTCATCTCACATTTAGTCATCTCACAGCAGGTTTCAGTCAGGCACACCACGTGCTTTCAATTACTGTTTTGATGTTAGACTGAGAACACATGCAGGTATAACGAGTACCTTTAGGATGGTTAACACACGATAATCATAGAAGAAACTGCACACCATAATCATAGAAGGGGTGTGCACCTTACCACATGTCAAATGCATGCCTGGAAAATACCAAAAAAATTAGGTCTTCAACCATAGCCAAATTATCCCAAGTTGAGGTTATTCCACTTTGTTTGTAAGTACAGAGTGTTTGTACAACTAATTACTGACTTAGTGTGTAATAGTAATATATAATTGATGCTTTAAATAATTAAATGAAGTAATTGGAGAAGATTTTATATTTTATTCAGGATATTTTAGGAGTTAATTCAAATCAAGTAAAATTATATTTCACAGATTTTATTTTTAAAAATAAGTGAAACCATAATTGTGTTTTGGACAAGTTCATAATTAACAATGAATTATTAATTTCAATCTTACAAATCAGTATCATCTGGAGAAAATGTAAACGAATGATAAATTAAATAAATAAATTGTATATTGATTTAATTAACAACTAACACCATTCACATTTTCCTGCTATTCAAAACATAACAAAACACAAACTTTACAAAGGGAATAGTACCCTCTGGAGGAGGCATAGGAAGCAATTCCTTCTGTTTCACCGGAAGAGATTAGCCATATCCTTCTCTGAGTGGAGAGAAGTTGCAAAAATATCCTATTACCCATGCCTACAGCTATAGTAACTTATAGGCACTATAGAAACTTATAGCCATTATAGTAACTTATAACCACTATAGTAATGGGCTATAGAATGCTATAACCATACACAATACATAAAGTTATAGTGACCGATCTTCCATTTTCAGTTGTGATTGTGAACTAGAATAAAAGATCATCTATCTACGACAATAAATGATTAGACCAAAATACAATAGTAATTTATAATCAATTAAAAACATTTATAATCTGCTATCTTCATTTATAGTCTTTGAAATGATGAAAAATACCATCAATATTTACCGTAATGGACAATAACAGACAATCTGACGATTGACTTTTTTTCAGTTGCATGAAATAAAAATAAAAAAAGTCAAAATTAGAAAATTTAGTGATGGCAAACCAATAAAGTTAAAAAGAATTTTACAAATCATTATTTCAAGTAGACAAGTAGTAAACAGTAAGATGAAACCAACAAACAACAAAGCGTAAATAATGCAGTCCATTGCAGTTTCCGGTATTTTTAAAGTAAGAAGTTTAAGGTCCGTAATTAGGTATTAGTTCTTCACACCTTTAATTAACAAAATAACCACACCTGTTGTCAGGTGTTAGAGGTGTTGTCAGTGTTAAAGAGAGAGAGTGAAGACAATTTAGGGTTCTTGGTAAATTCCACCGCATACTACCGGATTTCATTTACATTTAGTAAACATCAAATAAAACTGGTTTTAATGAAGTGATTTGTTGGTAACCAGACTACATTTTATTAGGTAACTAGTTCTGAAATTATTAATATTTGTTATAATTATCACCCATGTTGATAGCATTCACTGTATTTACTATGCATAACTTGAAGATTTACTGTTTATAAAAAAGTAAATTATTTCTAGAGGTTGATTGTTTTCTTCAGTCTAAGATTTTTAAAATATAGTAAAGAGCGCATAAGGTTTTTGAGATACTGTCTCTACCGATACAGGATAATGTTTGTACGGATAATGCTTTAGCGATAAATCTTCTCTGATTGGTCAGCTAAAAAGCTATATAGGAGGAGGAGCCTACAGGGGGTGGAGCTCAAAACTCTTAGTGTTCCGCCCCCTGTTGCCTCCTTCTCTTTGCATATGGTTATGAGTTGAATTTAATTGCATTTCAAATAATTAAAATTTAAAACTCTCCACATAGATAAATGTATATGTAGTTTGTTGTATCTGCTAGTTTGTTACACTGCACACTGGTGAGTTCAGAAGCGACACGCCCAACTTAACACTTATTGGTCAATCTCCATAGCCAATCAATGAGTTAGTAACCTCAAAAACGTTATCCTAAAATGAATATTAATTTTAAAACTATATTCTTAGTGGCAGTAACCTTTTTAATTTCTAACCTTAGAGTTGCCTTCCCTTTAATCCTAGTAATTTCTCTTTCAGTCCCTATCACCCCCACTCACCCTATGCACTCCCTATCAACTCCCTATCTACTCCCTATCTACTCCCTATCAACTCCCTATCTACTCCCTATCAACTCCCTTTCAACTCCCTATCAACTCCCTATCAACTCCCTATCAACTCCCTATCAACTCCCTATCCACTCCCTATCTACTCCCTATCAACTCCCCATCTACTCCCCATCTACTCCCACTGCTCCGTTCACAGTAACTCGGGTGGTAGTTTCAAACAAGATTATAACTTGCGACGTGATGCTCCAAGTAAATCCTTCATAAATGCTTTCAATGTCATTTGAGGCTTCAGCAAACTGTCAGCCATTTGTTCCATGCAACTACACCATTCATCAAAGATTAGAATTAAAGAATATGTCAAATTGTAGTTACTGTAACACTTTTAAATGAACCGACTTCAATTGCAAAAACCTTTGATTGTCTCTTCATCATAATTTAAACTTTTGATTAGCAATTGCCTCCTCTAGCACAGACATTTAGCACCACCAGCTGGCCAATGTTTCACAGTCGTTGGCAATGATTTGCATAATTCACAGTCACAAATTCCCCACGGAGAGTAGGACTTTGCAATCCAATTGCAGCGAATATTCGTGAGGATGACCATCATGAGACCGGGGCTTTGAATTTCGTCTCATAAATCTTCATCCCTCTGCCCACCGAACACAATTTACGATCTTGGATGTGCTGGACTGGGCCTTATACCCCCCGTGGGTTTGGCTTTGATTCCAGATGCGTATCTTCCGTTCTGATGATTTATAGATGGCAGACAACTGAAGTAAGTAGCCAGAGTTCGATGCAACTTTGAATTTGAATGTTGCATTAGCGAAACTTTGCAGCTCTTACGTTCTGGGCTGTGACTGTTAAAGTGTCTGGTCGCCTCTCGGTGATTCGGACCCTTTTCTTTTGGCTTTTGATTCGTTATATTGAAGTTTAGTACACCTTCTTAGAAATTAAAGTCCTTGTTTCTAGCGTACTTGCCCGTTAAGAATAACGTGCTGTCATTAGAATCAATATTTGTAACTAGTGTACTTTCCCGTTAAGAATAACGTGCTGTCATTAGAATCAATATTTGTAACTAGTGTACTTACCCGTTAAGAGTAACGTGCTGTCATTAGAATCGATATTTGTAACTAGTGTACTTTCCCGTTAAGAATAACGTGTTCTCAATAGTATCAATATTTGCAACTAGTGTACTTGCCCGTTAAGAATAACGTGCTGTCATTAGAATCAATATTTGTAACTAGTGTACTTTCCCGTTAAGAATAACGTGTTCTCAATAGTATCAATATTTGCAACTAGTGTACTTGCCCGTTAAGAATAACGTGCTGTCATTAGAATCAATATTTGTAACTAGTGTACTTTCCCGTTAAGAATAACGTGTTCTCAATAGTATCAATATTTGCAACTAGTGTACTTGCCCGTTAAGAATAACGTGCTGTCATTAGAATCAATATTTGTAACTAGTGTACTTGCCCGTTAAGAATAACGTGCTGTCATTAGAATCAATATTTGTAACTAGTGTACTTTCCCGTTAAGAATAACGTGTTCTCAATAGTATCAATATTTGCAACTAGTGTACTTGCCCGTTAAGAATAACGTGCTGTCATTAGAATCAATATTTGTAACTAGTGTACTTTCCCGTTAAGAATAACGTGCTGTCATTAGAATCAATATTTGTAACTAGTGTACTTACCCGTTAAGAGTAACGTGCTGTCATTAGAATCGATATTTGTAACTAGTGTACTTTCCCGTTAAGAATAACGTGTTCTCAATAGTATCAATATTTGCAACTAGTGTACTTGCCCGTTAAGAATAACGTGCTGTCATTAGAATCAATATTAGTAACTAGTGTACTTACCCGTTAAGAATAACGTGCTGTCATTAGAATCAATATTAGTAACTAGTGTACTTACCCGTTAAGAGTAACGTGCTGTCATTAGAATCAATATTTGTAACTAGTGTACTTTCCCGTTAAGAATAACGTGTTCTCAATAGTATCAATATTTGCAACTAGTGTACTTGCCCGTTAAGAATAACGTGCTGTCATTAGAATCAATATTTGTAACTAGTGTACTTGCCCGTTAAGAATAACGTGCTGTCATTAGAATCAATATTTGTAACTAGTGTACTTTCCCGTTAAGAATAACGTGTTCTCAATAGTATCAATATTTGCAACTAGTGTACTTGCCCGTTAAGAATAACGTGCTGTCATTAGAATCAATATTTGTAACTAGTGTACTTTCCCGTTAAGAATAACGTGTTCTCAATGGTATCAATATTTGCAACTAGTGTACTTGCCCGTTAAGAATAACGTGCTGTCATTAGAATCAATATTTGTAACTAGTGTACTTGCCCGTTAAGAATAACGTGCTGTCATTAGAATCAATATTAGTAACTAGTGTACTTACCCGTTAAGAGTAACGTGCTGTCATTAGAATCAATATTTGTAACTAGTGTACTTACCCGTTAAGAATAACGTGCTGTCATTAGAATCAATAAATGTAACTAGTGTACTTGCCCGTTAAGAGTAACGTGCTGTCATTAGAATCAATATTTGTAACTAGCGTACTTGCCCGTTAAGAATAACGTGTTCTCAATAGTATCAATATTTGTAACTAGTGTACTTTCCCGTTAAGAATAACGTGCTGTCATTAGAATCAATAAATGTAACTAGTGTACTTGCCCGTTAAGAGTAACGTGCTGTCATTAGAATCAATATTTGTAACTAGTGTACTTTCCCGTTAAGAATAACGTGCTGTCATTAGAATCAATAAATGTAACTAGTGTACTTGCCCGTTAAGAGTAACGTGCTGTCATTAGAATCAATATTTGTAACTAGCGTACTTGCCCGTTAAGAATAACGTGCTGTCATTAGAATCAATATTTGTAACTAGTGTACTTACCCGTTAAGAATAACGTGCTGTCATTAGAATCAATATTTGTAACTAGTGTACTTACCCGTTAAGAGTAACGTGCTGTCATTAGAATCGATATTTGTAACTAGTGTACTTTCCCGTTAAGAATAACGGGTTCTCAATAGTATCAATATTTGTAACTAGTGTACTTACCCGTTAAGAATAACGTGTTCTCAATAGTATCAATATTTGTAACTAGTGTACTTTCCCGTTAAGAATAACGTGCTGTCATTAGAATCAATATTTGTAACTAGTGTACTTGCCCGTTAAGAGTAACGTGCTGTCATTAGAATCAATATTTGTAACTAGTGTACTTACCCGTTAAGAGTAACGTGCTGTCATTAGAATCGATATTTGTAACTAGTGTACTTTCCCGTTAAGAATAACGGGTTCTCAATAGTATCAATATTTGTAACTAGTGTACTTACCCGTTAAGAATAACGTGTTCTCAATAGTATCAATATTTGTAACTAGTGTACTTTCCCGTTAAGAATAACGTGCTGTCATTAGAATCAATATTTGTAACTAGTGTACTTGCCCGTTAAGAGTAACGTGCTGTCATTAGAATCGATATTTGTAACTAGTGTACTTTCCCGTTAAGAATAACGGGTTCTCAATAGTATCAATATTAGTAACTAGTGTACTTACCCGTTAAGAATAACGTGCTGTCATTAGAATCAATATTTGTAACTAGTGTACTTTCCCGTTAAGAATAACGTGTTCTCAATAGTATCAATATTTGCAACTAGTGTACTTGCCCGTTAAGAATAACGTGCTGTCATTAGAATCAATATTTGTAACTAGTGTACTTTCCCGTTAAGAATAACGTGTTCTCAATAGTATCAATATTTGCAACTAGTGTACTTGCCCGTTAAGAATAACGTGCTGTCATTAGAATCAATATTTGTAACTAGTGTACTTGCCCGTTAAGAATAACGTGCTGTCATTAGAATCAATATTAGTAACTAGTGTACTTACCCGTTAAGAGTAACGTGCTGTCATTAGAATCAATATTTGTAACTAGTGTACTTTCCCGTTAAGAATAACGTGTTCTCAATAGTATCAATATTTGCAACTAGTGTACTTGCCCGTTAAGAATAACGTGCTGTCATTAGAATCAATATTTGTAACTAGTGTACTTTCCCGTTAAGAATAACGTGTTCTCAATAGTATCAATATTTGCAACTAGTGTACTTGCCCGTTAAGAATAACGTGCTGTCATTAGAATCAATATTTGTAACTAGTGTACTTGCCCGTTAAGAATAACGTGCTGTCATTAGAATCAATATTTGTAACTAGTGTACTTTCCCGTTAAGAATAACGTGTTCTCAATAGTATCAATATTTGCAACTAGTGTACTTGCCCGTTAAGAATAACGTGCTGTCATTAGAATCAATATTTGTAACTAGTGTACTTTCCCGTTAAGAATAACGTGTTCTCAATGGTATCAATATTTGCAACTAGTGTACTTGCCCGTTAAGAATAACGTGCTGTCATTAGAATCAATATTTGTAACTAGTGTACTTTCCCGTTAAGAATAACGTGCTGTCATTAGAATCAATAAATGTAACTAGTGTACTTGCCCGTTAAGAGTAACGTGCTGTCATTAGAATCAATATTTGTAACTAGTGTACTTGCCCGTTAAGAGTAACGTGCTGTCATTAGAATCAATATTTGTAACTAGTGTACTTTCCCGTTAAGAATAACGGGTTCTCAATAGTATCAATATTAGTAACTAGTGTACTTACCCGTTAAGAGTAACGTGCTGTCATTAGAATCAATATTTGTAACTAGTGTACTTGCCCGTTAAGAGTAACGTGCTGTCATTAGAATCAATATTTGTAACTAGTGTACTTTCCCGTTAAGAATAACGTGATCTCATAGTATCAATATTCATTTAGCTCATTCAACTAACCACACTTCTGGTCCCTCAGATTTAGCTAAAGTTATTAATTGAATAATGACTACTATATAGACTATAGCATAGAGTACATGAATCCAATGACAGAGCTTGTAAAGAGTTCATAAAAACTAACACTGTAGATTCATAATAATTTCTTATTTAGTCAATGAAATCATTAATAGAACATTACTGAACATTACTCAAAGCGTGACAGACGGACAGACAGGTGATATCCTTATAAAGATAAGGAAATTATGTATAGCAATTCTCAGAATGAAAAATAACAGTTTCTATACAATATCAATCTGTTTTACATTTTATATATAATATATAGTTAGAATTATTCTACATAGCTTGGTAATATGTTATCTATCGTAATTTAAAAATGCAAGTCATGCAGAAGGAATATTGCTCTCGAGAAGGAAATAGATTTAATTTATTCTAAATTGAAGATTCATGGCATTTGTCAGAAGAAGAATAAATTAAATGCATTTAGTAATTGAAGAGAAGGAGAGCAGAACATTTATAAATTTGTCATGAATTGGAATAGTATAGTTCTCTATCGGTGATTATAATCGATGATAAAAAGATCATCTATCTACGACAATAAATGATTAGACAAAAATACAATAGTAATTTATCATAAATTAAAAACACTTTTAGTCTATCGTCTTTCGTCGGACATCCCCTACAAAAAATCCTGAGGATAATGTCTTTATTATGATATTTTACGATAAAATACCATCAATATTTACCGTAATGGACAAAAACAGACGATCTGCCGATTGTAAATTTAGCGACTGTTCGTCGAAATTCTTCTTCGTTGATAGATATACGGTACATATGTATTCCAACATTATATAACTATATAGGATATGGTACATTATGGCAGCATATATGACCATTTTGTGGTGGTGTATATGGTAATTTTGTGGTGTATAGATTATTAAAGAAGTGATTCAGTAAATGCGGAGACTATAGTTTCTTTGCGTGCGAGAATATCACCCAAGTTTGGTCTTTGGAAGGCAAGTTTGGTCGTAAAAGTGTAAGATGCACCTTGTGAAGGTAACCACAGTCTCTAATACCTTAACCATCTTATTACCAATGGCTTCTGTGCTCTGGGGGAACTTGCCAATTATTGGACAGTTACACTCTTGCGATCATATACGAAAAAATATATAGTCGGATATATATAGTTTAAATGTTAAATTAAATATCTTTTTCTTATATGATCGCAAATGTGTAACTGTGCGATAATTCGTAAGTTCCCCCATTCCAAATAGTAGCCAAACACTTGAAACCACTCTAGCTGTAACTATCTTACTAAAAAGTACATATTGATTACAAATACCACATAGAATGAATGTTGTTATGGAGTGCTCCGTATTCAGTGTTTGACTTCTCTTCAAATCCTCTATTTTTGTTTTAAGACACACTCATTGTTAGCAATAAATCCTTTTAATTAACTACACATCAACCAAACACTCACATCTAATTTTGTGTAGTCTAAAGTTAGCCATCACTAATGTACTATTGTGGTGCCATAGTGTAATTAAGTGACCCCACCATAACTTACCCTCTTAATCTTCTATGGCCCCACCATAACTTACCCTCTTAATCTTCTATAGCCCCACCATAACTTACCCTCTTAATCTTCTATGGCCCCACCATAACATACCCTCTTAATCTTCTATAGCCCCACCATAAATGTTTTTGAGCAAACCATTCAAGAGAAATATTGTAAAGTTAACTTTTTCACAATCCTAACTTATTTATTTTACTTTCTAGGTGCTACTTTCTTTAAAGTCCCTTCTACTTTAATTTTAATTTGGTAGAGCTAAGGTTATATAACATGTAACAGTTAACAGAAAAGAAACTGATCAAGTATTTGCTTAGTAATTAATTATATAAGAATTATTAACACTCAACCGTCACTCTCCGACCTTTCTATTAGATTGAGTAGATTCAATAGAAGAACAAGGTGGTGATCTTTATTTGCAGTTATAGTAAATCTAATTATAATTAGGTATTACGGTACACTTTTCAGCACCTAATGTTTCTTTTAGAGTGATTTACGACACCCTATATGGTATCTTGGTATGACTATCATCTTTGTTACTCTTTCCAATTCGTCACACTAATCACTTTCTTTTTCTTCGCTTGGAGCTATGAGGGTAGAAAAAAAGTACAAAAAATATCTGGAATTATATATTATAATAAAAATATAGAACCAAATTTGAATTGGTTTGTTGTTTTATTTGCATTGAAAAGAGAAATAAGTACTTAAGGGGGGGGGCCTTTAAGTAATCCCCCCCCCCCCCTAGGCAATATATAATTTAAGGATCTCTGCAATAAAAAAGCACTTAGGACTTTAGCAAATCTTCTTCTGGAGGTTTGAACGAGTGAACTTTGACCGTTTGGACTAATTACGCTAGGGAAGTTGTACCTGTGAATGGAAACGAAGCTACTTCGCTACTTACCAGTCAGTGTAACTGCTTTGCTACTTACCAGACAGTGTAACTGCTTCGTTACTTACCAGTCAGTGTAACTGCTTTGCTACTTACCAGTGAGTGTAACTGCTTCGCTACTTACCAGTCAGTGTAACTGCTTCGCTACTTACCAGTCAGTGTAACTGCTTCGCTACTTACCAGTCAGTGTAACTGCTTCGCTACTTACCAGTCAATGTAACTGCTTTGCTACTTACCAGTCAGTGTAACTGCTTCGCTACTTACCAGTCAGTGTAACTGCTTTGCTACTTACCAGTCAGTGTAACTGCTTCGCTACTTACCAGTCAGTGTAACTGCTTCGCTACTTACCAGTCAGTGTAACTGCTTCGCTACTTACCAGTCAGTGTAACTGCTTTGCTACTTACCAGTCAGTGTAACTGCTTCGCTACTTACCAGTCAGTGTAACTGCTTCGCTACTTACCAGTCAGTGTAACTGCTTTGCTACTTACCAGTCAGTGTAACTGCTTCGCTACTTACCAGTCAGTGTAACTGCTTTGCTACTTACCAGTCAGTGTAACTGCTTTGCTACTTATCAGTCAGTGTAACTGCTTCGCTACTTACCAGTCAGTGTAACTGCTTTGCTACTTATCAGTCAGTGTAACTGCTTTGCTACTTACCAGTCAGTGTAACTGCTTCGCTACTTACCAGTCAGTGTTACTGCTTTGCTACTTACCAGTGAGTGTAACTGCTTTGCTACTTACCAGTGAGTGTAACTGCTTTGCTACTTAGCAGGAAGGGTATATGCTTTAAGATACACTAGGACTTTACAGCACGTTCGCCCTCAATTTATTTTCATGTTAGATTAATATCGAAGATGACAATAACAAATATGTCATTTCAATCATTTGATTTCATTATTATTGGTTTGATAGAAACAACTCGTAAGCAACCATCATTTAGCATGAATAACCATTATTCGTTTTGAAACAATTATCACTTGTTGTAAAATAATCATATTTCTGAAAGATAACTGTCATTTGTTGTAAAACAACCATCAAAATCTTTTTCGAGTTTTTTAACACTCGTCAACTCTCGTTTGTAGCTTCACCGAATCCCCTGAAAACCTACGCCAGTGCGTCCATCAGCGAACCTGGCAGTAGAATCTTGGTCTGTGATCTCAACAGGTGCTGCAATGCAGGAAACCACCCCATTAGTAGAAGTACGCGTCGAAACTGAGGCTTCTAAACGTTTATTACGTCTAACGATTATAAGGTACTCACTACATCGGTTGAGGGTTCCCCCACTGTGTAGACCACTTCGAATCGCTTTTCGGTGCACCATAACTCCTCCCTGTGATCAAATACATCACCACCAAGGAGGCAATCATCTCCCAGTTTTGCCAGCCCATCAACTGCAAAACTGACAAAGGAAGACCCAACAGTTGCAAAGGAGGACGACAGTCGAAGCCTTGGTTAGAGTCAGCCATAACAAATGGCTTCGCTTTCAAAAGACGTTTCCAATGATATACAATAACAATTATTATTAATAATTATAATAATTGTACGCACCCACTGGCGCAAGATTTTTCACCAACCACCCGGACGTTAACTAACGTTTGACCGCTGCGTGTATCAACCAGAGACTTAAAAATGCGGCTTATCACAGCCTTGTCGACAGGCATCTAACCCGATCGAAGTCAGACCACCAGCCACAACGGGTAAGACCTCAAGTGTCACCCTGCACCTCCAGGTGACACGTAAACTTATGCCTACTCGAAATCTCTTCGTGAAGACAGGTCATGATCACAAGCGCCTCAATCCACGAAAATATACATAGGTAATGTCAAATACTGAGACTAAACACTTTATAGTACAAAATAAAGCATCTCGTGGACGTAAAGTTCGGCCACGCTATACAACTAAAATAGAGTATCTGAGCACCTGACTTGCGCAATCTCGAGATGGCCGCACTATTTCAGGATCCTAAAAACGCGCAGTGCAATCTTAAGATACCTTGAAATCGGTAAATTGTACGGAAAATATGCCTAGGTAGTTTATAAGTGGCTGGTTCTAATACCAAAACAATCTACGGATATTTCTACCATTATTTTATTTATAAGTAAACAACGAAAGTTTCAATATATTTTATAATTTAATATAATTTTTTTATTTATATTTTATCAGTTTCTTTGTTTTTGTTGGTAAAAATAAAATTGTGTATAATAATTTTTATTATCAATAATGACAAACAAGCCTTATTTTTCTCTAACATGTTTAATAAAATAATATGAAAAATTAACTTACTAATCCACTCCAAAATAATTTATTAATATTACAAAGTTTTCTTTAGAGAATAATGAACAAAATATTTATTATTTATTAATAATTAATTTGTTCAAAGGAATTAAAAGAAAATTCTACTGAGGGTAAGTTACGAGATACCGGACAGTTACGCAGTTTCGATCATATAGGAAAAAAAAGTACTTAGCTAAAAAGAAGTAATATTGTGAATTTTTCTTACATGGTCGATAATGTGGAACTGCACGATAACTCGTAACTTACCCTAGATTAACATTTTACTAAGTATTTACTAATTACAGTTACCATACTAATGACTTACAGACAACAAGTGGGACACAATAATTGATGGGGAAAACGATACCCGGTGTAGTTCCCTTACCTTACTACCAATCCTTACCTTACTACCAATCCTTACCTTACTACCAATCCTTACCTTACTACCAATCCTTACCTTACTACCAATCCTTACCTTACTACCAATCCTTACCTTACTACCAATCCTTACCTTACTACCAATCCTTGAATCCTTGAATGAATACCACATGGATTTGGTATTCATTTGGTATTAATTTGGTATTCATTTGGTATTCATTTGGTATTAATTTGGTATTCATTTGGTATTCATTTGGTATTCATTTGGTATTCATTTGGTATTCATTTGGTATTCATTTGGTATTCATTTGGTATTCATTTGGTATTCATTTGGTATTCATTTGGTATTCATTTGGTATTCATTTGGTATTCATTTGGTATTCATTTGGTATTCATTTGGTATTCATTTGGTATTCATTTGGTATTCATTTGGTATTCATGTGGTATTCATTTGGTTGTAATTGATCTCCCTCAAGTCTAGACTCACTTGAAGCCCTCTTTGTGGTTCAAGTGGAGACTTACTCTTTCTTCCCCTCTTTTTTCCCCCTCTTTTCTCCCCTCTTATTCTTTCACTGTGAAGAGGGGGAAAGGAATATTCAAAAGAATGGTGTATAACCCTTTGCAAACAGACGGGGTGTTAGAAAATTTGACAGATGTCGTACTGTTAGAAAACATGTTGAGTAGTTCGGTGAAATTGATCGGTTAGCCATTCACAGTGAATATTAATTACAACATATGGTGGTTGTTTTACCATTAGTACAGGAGTGAAACCATTGGGGTGTGGATTGTACAGGAGTGAAATTATTGAGGTGTGGATTGGACAGGAGTGAAATAACTGGGGTGTAGATTGTACAGGAGTGAAATTATTGAGGTGTGGATTGTACAGGAGTGAAATAACTGGGTTTCGGATTGCACATGCTTTTTCTTATATCTATAATGTATCAAGATACGTAAGTACTTCTGCAATTCGATACCCCTCTGGTAAGACACTAGATACTCTAGCAGGCCGATACCCCTATATAGTCTTCATCTCGATGTCTCACAAAAGACCAATCAAACAAATTGTCCGAATAGTTCCCGATTGTTGGAGTCGATTGTGTACATGTTAGCCATTGTTGTAAATGTTACTATTGTTATTGTTAAGACTGTTAACAATAGCAGTGAAGTGTAGTGGCAATTGAAAAGTAAGTGTAGAAGGTTAATTTTCGAGTTATCGAACTGTACCACATTTACGATTATGTAATAAAATTAATTTACCTATTAAGAACTGTCCGACATGTATTGAAAACTTGTGAAACTGTCCGACATGTATTAATAATATTGTTTGTATCAATTACTGAACACTGAATATAAATTTTCACTTACTTCAACCATTACGCTCAATATCGTTAATATTGAGCGTAATGGTTGATTACGGTTGAATATTATCCCCCCCCCCCTTAATTACAGGTTTATAGGTCAAGAGGATACATTGAAGGGTTGACTGTTCTTAGTTTTATTCTAAGAGAAATAACTAAATTGAATAAAATAATTGAAGAGAATTGTTGTTGTTGTTGTTGCTCAGCTTGAAGAGCACAAACTCACAGGGAAAAGTCAGCATGTTTTTCTCCGTACGTCTTTTGTGTTCATGAGAGATTCAGAGCAGTTGACATCGTGTATATAGACTTCAAAAAGGCCTAAGACAAAGTACACCACGAGAGGCTTTTGGTCACGGTAGAGGCTAAAAGGTTGAATCGTGGTTGAACGGCAAGAGCCAAGGAGTGGTGGTCAATGGAGTTTCATTTGGTTGGTTTTCACAGTTATCGGTCTTTGGTCCACTACTCTTAAACATCTACATCTACATCCTAGAGGTGAGGCTCGTCAGAAGAATTTCAAAATTCGCTGACACCATGGAACTCAAAGAGACCTGTTGAAGATTGTAGACTGGTCGAATTCGTGACAGATTCCTTTCAACGTAAATATGTTTAGAGTGCTTCATGCGAGTTTCTTTGAACAAGGAAGTTTAACTACACTTTGCTCTGGGTCCCATCACGCCTACTGATGAAAAAAGAGTTATTGGTATTCTGATCACCCGTGATCTGAAGTTCTCTGGACAGTGCTTTGATGTCCAGTACATCAAGCCAAACTGTCTTCCCATGCCTGGTGGAGATTTTCCTTTGTCAAGTTTTGAGTACATAGGCTCTAAGTGGGAGTGAGATGAGATTGAAGTCCACTCAGTTCATTCCTCAAGTGTTGATATATTCCGAATCCCGTTTGTTGAGTGCGTTTTTTCTATGCCGAGGTACCTACCTTGGATGGGCAGTTATGGAGAGAACCTCTGAAGGTTCTCTCTTCCTTGTCACTCACACTCTTTCCTCACTCTTCTACTAACTCCCTCTCACTAATTCATACATTCTCTCCTTTTCTCACGCACTAATTCTCACCCTCCTTTTCATTCTCACCCTCACCCTCTCCCACATTTACTCGCCCTCCCTCACCCTCTGTCACCTTAAACGTCTTCCTCCCTCACTGTCACCCTCACCGTCTTTCTCCCTCACCCTCACCCCCTTCACCCTCTCTTCCATTCTCCCCGAATGTCAGACTCACAGTTTCATATTCAAAGTTTTTTCGACTGAAAAAGCTCCTCTTCAAAGCTTTGTTAATTACTAAGATTTTCCTCTTAAAACTGCACAAACTTTTCCTATTTTTCTCCCTAATCAAAAGCCTTAATTATTTCCCTTCACATTTTAAGGCCTATTTTAAGGCACATATTATCTCCATCCGAATACATTTATTAATATGTTTACATTTCTATGGTAATACCAATGAAAATTATGAACTTGAAACAATTATTTTTAGTCATTCGGAATTTTTGTAATCAGGATTTTTTGGTAATTAGTATTTCAGATATCTGTTTCTGTTCTTAGAATTTTACGTTTACAGTATTTTCTATTTCCCGGATTTGATTTCGGATTTTTTTTTCCGAATTTTCTGTTTCCTGCATATTTTTCCATATTGTTCGTTTTCCTTATTTTCTGTTTTATTTCCTAATTTTTTGCTTCCCTTAATTTCTGTTTTCAAAATTTCCAGTTTCCCGATTTTTTCTGGTTTTCCGAATTTTCCTATTCCCGGATTTTATATTTCCTCATATTTTTATTTCCGAATTTCCTGTTCCCGGATTGTTTCTCCGTATTTTTCGTCTTCCCGTATTTTCTTTGATTCCATATTTTCTGCCGTGATTTGATCCACCTTTTCATTTAAGAAGGTTTCAACCCTTCTCTCTTTAACAGTAAACTAAGGCACTATCCACACACTGCGAGTGTCTATGCACTGCTCTTTATAATTGGTATTAATCGTGACTGGTGTAGGTAGCTACACAATACCATTAGCACCACAATACCACAGTCATCAGTCGTGTCATTGATAGACCTTCAATCGACAGGACGTATTGCAGACAGACGTTTCGTCGACATGAAATTACGTTGGCAAGACGTTTCATCGGCGAATTTTCATGAAGGGGATATTAACACACTTAGTATACATGGTTGTTATGTAGTTTGTTGTATCCGTTAGTTTGTTGCACTGCACACTTCATGATTGTTTAATGACCTGACAGGGGGGTGTGGGGGCGACATGCCCCCGATAAACATATATTAGAGTGTGAAACTTTTGCGCAACCAAACAATTAACACCATCTCTCCATTAACACCATCTCTCCATTAACACCATCTCTCCATTAACACCATCTCTCCACTAACACCATCTCTCCATTAACACCATCTCTCCATTAACACCATCTCTCCACTAACACCATCTCTCTATTAACACCATCTCTCCATTAACACCATCTCTCCATTAACACCATCTCTCCATTAACACCATCTCTCCATTAACACCATCTCTCCATTAACACCATCTCTCCATTAACACCATCTCTCCATTAACACCATCTCTCCATTAACACCATCTCTCTATTAACACCATCTCTCCATTAACACCATCTCTCCATTAACACCATCTCTCCATTAACACCATCTCTCCACTAACACCATCTCTCCATTAACACCATCTCTCCATTAACACCATCTCTCCATTAACACCATCTCTCCATTAACACCATCTCTCCATTAACACCATCTCTCCATTAACACCATCTCTCCATTAACACCATCTCTCCATTAACATTCACTACCTCTTTTTGCTGAAACTCTTTCCTCTCTTGCCTTTCTTTTGTCATTTGAATTTCATGAGTTGCTAAGAGTTTTCTTGCAATGTTTGAATCCTGTGAGCTTTGGTTGCTATTTAATAATTCATATTTTGCTGATTCGAAGATAAATACTAACTGTTTTTCCGTTCCAAAGGGGGAGGTATCGAGTTAAAAGTACAGAGCATACAGTCACACTGATACGTACGTACCGAGTGTTTTCTTTCCGCAACACTTGTAGTGCTCGTTAGGTACAGAGAAATAACGGTAAACCGCATCATCGACACAGTTTTTTGTTCTTCAAGTCTGGTACTCACTCGCGTCATGATTTTTCGACCGGAGAAATTCGAAATGTTCACAGAAGACAGAAGAACTTTAAAGTCAAGGTCTTCGGGCGAAATGGAACATTACCCGTGAATACAAGATCGAAAAAGGTAGTCCTACTGCAAAATGTAAGATGCATCAGTTTTATAGGATCAATGAAGAGTTTGAAAAACTTGGGTCTGTGGTTCGCAAGCAAACAGTGGGCAGGATGACCTAAAGGACCAAAAGGACAAAAGTAAAGAAGTAAGAAGTGTTAGAGGATCTTTGCTGAACATCACTCCGACAGGCAGCACAAAATGTATTGGTCAGCAAGTCAAAGATAACACATTAAAATATGATATAAGTTCTGTGTAGCGGCTGCAAGAAACACACAAGGAACAATGGCGTCAGTGACTACTCGACTAAGATGAGGTCCTTTTCAGTGAGTCCTGCAGGTGGCACGATGAGAAAATCTTTGTCCAGCATCAAGAACCTCACCACAAGAGTGATGGATGTCAGTCAGCCAAAAATACATATGAGGAATAGTCGCCTGCAACTAATAATTTTATTGCGATTGTGGACGGTGAAATTTCAATTGTCCAAGCATTCATCAATGACGAAGGCCATTGTGTCTCGGTTGATGGCAAATTTTGACCAGCAACACAATGTAGACTGAGGTGAATGCAAGATGTTACTCCTCCCCATTGTACAAGGGTGGCTCAGAAAATAGTGACAGATAAAATACAAATAAGTGTCATCAACAGAGACACTGAGATATTCTGGCCAGCACTCAGTCCAGAACTCAATTCTTTTAATTTCCAATTGTGAACTGCAGAATATAAAATTGTCTATTCGGAAAAACTCATCGCATTCAAGATCCGACAGAATGTGTGAAGCTGTTTGGTGCAAATTATGACTCAGCAACAATTGAGGGGGTGACAAAGATTGTCTTAAGCGCGCAAGACTTTGCCTAGAGGATTCTGGTTGCCATTTTCAACACCTCCTGTAAATAGTCTTTAGATTTATTTTATTTGTGTTTCAAATATGTTTGTAATACAAGAATTGTTAGTATCAGTGCTGGGAAAATTGCCACTGGGAAAATTTTCCCACAGTGGCAATTTTCCCAGTGGCAATCTTCCCACAGGGGCAATCTTCCCACAGGGGCAGTTTTCCCGGGGGCAGTCTTCCCAGTGGCAATCTTCCCAGTGGCAATTTTCCCACAGTGGCAATCTTCCCACAGGGGCAGTTTTCCACGCACGGTTAGTACCAAACCATTCGTATCTTCTGGAAAATTTGTTTGCTTCGTTTAAATTCTTATTTCAAATATTGCTGTTGAGGGTGAAAGAGTAGCGAAAAGAAAGAAATAATGAACTGTTCATTCACGTTAAGAATGTATTTTATGTATGCATTTTACTTCGACTACGAATTGTGGGACAATCCGCTGTTCCGGTCATATAAAAAGAATAAATAATTTCATTTTAAATCGTTATTTTAATAATTATATACTATTTCTTATGTGAT
The DNA here is from genome assembly GCA_947561585.1 of Caprella mutica. Lineage (NCBI taxonomy): Eukaryota > Metazoa > Arthropoda > Malacostraca > Amphipoda > Caprellidae > Caprella > Caprella mutica. Next base: position 681,604 of record CANNZV010000513.1, on the reverse strand, counting down.
CAAAGATGTGGAACTGACCAATTATTCAGAACACACCCTATTGTTAACAATAAAAAGTAAAGACCATTTATCACATACATACTCTACTTTATCTTCATCTGGTAGTTATTGCTGTCTTGATTAATTCTACCTTTTCTACAAAGTGTAAAAAGACTAAGAATATCAAATTCACAATTAACTATTTAAGACTTAAATAGCATTTAGAGCACACTATTTTATGCAAAAGTCTCTATTTAAATTCATTTAAAGCACATTCATTTTTCAGTGCCAATTTTCTGACTTCTCAAACAAAGATCGAACATTTTCTTTGAGGAATTAGACTGAACAGATTATATACTGAAACATTAATTGGTTGCAATGGTCGAAATGGTGCATTTTTTCATCTCCAACAGAAAGCAGACGTTATTGAAAAAGAAAACTTTAATAACAAATGAAGTAAAATCATTAGGGAATAGACTTTACTTCCATTCCAACTTTTAAACAAAGTAAAATCATTGAAGAGATTCTGTCAAATGGGAATAGAGTTAAAACATAATGGAAATAACACAGTTTGTGAATGTAGCGGAGAAATGTTAAGAATATTGTGAGGGAATTGTTTAACAATATTGTGAGGGAATTGTTTAACAATATGGCGAGGGAATTGTTTAACAATATTGTGAGGGAATTGTTTAACAATATTCTGAGGGAATTGTTTAACAATATGGCGAGGGTATTGTTTAACTTTAACAGTTCGAAAAGTTATCCTCTGTTTAAATAACGATAACAATTTTGGTTAATTCCTTTTTCACGTCCCTATTTCATTTAGGGACGTGAACTAGGAAGACGGTATTTTTAAATGACTGTTTTTTTAAATTAGTTACCTTTTTTCTTTTTAAAGCATATTGTCCTAATAAATATTAATTGATAGAAAATCTAGTGTCTTACCTACATTCACAAACAAATACAAATCAAACAGGAAAATTTGAAATTGAAATTCAGCAAATTAAATTATGTCGTCTTGAGAAACTAATTGAAATATATGTATTCTTGTTGTTGTTTTAAATGTTTATCTTTATAATAAAACATTAATTTACGACTGCCCCCTTCCTAGTTAGTATTAACTAGGAAGGGGGTATGTGGATCGGTTCCTAGTTCACGTCCCTAAATGAAATAGGGATTTACCGTAATTTCAATATGCTTATATAATCTAAGTACTTCTCACCAAAGCCTTTTCTAACTTATTCCCATTGTGTAACTTAATTGCATGTGTATATACTAGATATAAGGACTTTATTAAATATAGACAAAAATGTGGTTAAATGAAAGAAATGGATTTATTGTTAAATAAATTGGAAATAGTTTATAAACATTTTTAATGTTAATAAAATAAAACTGGAGAATAAAATAATAACTATAAAATTCACTGGTGAAAATCCTTCTTTGTGTTTATTTGTGTCTTTTTTCTCATGATTTAAACTTTTTGTTCTCATCAGTTGGAGAAACAGGTCCTAACACTCATTAATGAGCAGTGAGGAGATATGAGAAGAAATGAGAGGGGGGGAATTTCTACAGAGGGGAGAGGGGGATATTTCTACAGAGGGGAGAGGGGGGGGTATTTCTACAGAGAGGAGGGGGGGGGTATTTCTACAGAGGGGAGAGAGGGGTATTTTTACAGAGGGGAGGGGGGAGATATTTCTACAGAGGGGAGAGGGGGGGGGTATTTCTACAGAGGGGAGAGGGGGGTATTTCTACTGAGGGGAGAGGGGGGTATTTATACAGAGGGGAGAGGGGGGGTATTTATACAGAGGGGAGGGGGGTATTTCTACAGAGGGGAGAGGGGGGGTATTTCTACAGAGGGGAGAGAGGGGTATTTTTACAGAGGGGAGGGGGGAGATATTTCTACAGAGGGGAGAGGGGGGGGGGGGTATTTCTACAGAGGGGAGAGGGGGGTATTTCTACAGAGGGGAGAGGGGGGTATTTCTACAGAGGGGAGGGGGGGGGTATTTCTACAGAGGGGAGGGGGGGAGGTATTTCTACAGAGGGGAGAGGGGGGTATTTCTACAGAGGGGAGGGGGGGGGGGTATTTCTACAGAGGAGAGAGGGGAGGTATTTCTACAGAGGGGAGAGGGGGGGTATTTCTACAGAGGGGAGGGGGGGGTATTTCTACAGAGGGGAGGGGGGGGAGGTATTTCTACAGAGGGGAGAGGGGGGTATTTCTACAGAGGGGAGGGGGGGGGGGTATTTCTACAGAGGGGAGAGGGGGGGTATTTCTACAGAGGGGAGAGTGGGGTATTTCTACAGAGGGGAGAGTGGGGTATTTCTACAGAGGGGAGGGGGGGGTATTTCTACAGAGGGGAGGGGGGGAGGTATTTCTACAGAGGGGAGAGGGGGGTATTTCTACAGAGGGGAGGGGGGGTATTTCTACAGAGGGGAGAGGGGGGTATTTCTACAGAGGGGAGAGTGGGGTATTTCTACAGAGGGGAGAGTGGGGTATTTCTACAGAGGGGAGAGGGGGGTATTTCTACAGAGGGGAGGGGGGGGGTATTTCTACAGAGGGGAGAGGGGGGGTATTTCTACAGAGGAGAGAGTGGGGTATTTCTACAGAGGGGAGAGTGGGGTATTTCTACAGAGGGAAAAGTGGGGTATTTCTACAGAGGGGAGAGTGGGGTATTTCTACAGAGGGGAGAGTGGGGTATTTCTACAGAGGGGAGAGGGGGGTATTTCTACAGAGGGGAGGGGGGGGGTATTTCTACAGAGGGGAGAGGGGGGGTATTTCTACAGAGGGGAGAGTGGGGTATTTCTACAGAGGGGAGAGTGGGGTATTTCTACAGAGGGAAAAGTGGGGTATTTCTACAGAGGGAAAAGTGGGGTATTTCTACAGAGGGGAGAGTGGGGTATTTCTACAGAGGGGAGAGGGGTTGTAACACTGTTGTAAAGATGTTTTTATTTTTTTAATTTAAAAATAGCGGGACATTTTAGCTAATAATTTCGTTTAAAGATAGTTAATGTAAAGAGGTATACAAATTAGGGTAAGTTTCGAGTTATCGGACAGTTACACCTTTTCGATCATGTATAAAAAGTTCATTACTAATAATTATTATTAACCTTTATATTAAATGGTATCCATGATACCAGCAGGTATCAAGGATACTGATAAAAAACAATTAAATAGAAACTATTATACACGTTTTTTCTTATATGACCGAAAATGTGGAACTGTCCGATGAATTGTAACTTACCCCAAACTCTGATGTGTTCAGAATGATGAATAAATATATGAATAAAAATATGGTCTCGAAAATGTAATATAAATCTTGATGTAGTTAATAATAATTGTCCTTTATATGCCTCATCACATTAGAAACATGTCTCAAGATGCTTTAAATGGACCTGAACAAGCAAAGCCACCTGAAAAGATCTTTGGCCTAATAACTTGTAAGAAATGGCGTCTGAAACCTAAGATGTACAGTGAAAAATATTAGAAATATTAAAACAAACAATGTGGCCTAGAGAGTCTTTAGAGACAATGTGGAGACACTCTAGAGTCTAGAGATTGTAGAGACACTGTAGAGACACTGTAGAGACACTGTAGAGACACTGTAGAGACACTGTAGAGACACTGTAGAGACACTGTAGAGACACTGTAGATAGTACATCCCAAGCAACCATGACACATTGTGCCAACATGGGCACTAGATGGTTAGATGGGCAAGAGATGGCAGACTGAAAGTATCCTAGAAATTGGGAGAAGGGTGGTTCAATGTGGTGAATCCATCCCATTGATTTGTCATATTGGCCCAATATGATTAATATATAGCATGTCAACATTATATTGCTGAAACTTGAATAATGTATTGGCAACATCTTGTGCTAATATGGTTTCAACATAACAGCCCATGCTGTCACCATGTTCACCCATTTTGAAAAAAAACACTGCCAATACGATTTGTCAACATAGTGCCCACATGGGCCCCATTAACTTGTGTTGGCTGGGTAGGTACAGGCCCTGTGTATCTCTAGGTAGCATTTTCCCCTCTAATATTCCACATACCACAAAGTAACAACACGTTAAACATTGGGTAAGTTACAGGTGTAACAAGATCCGCTGTACGTTGATGTATGACCAAGAAAACACCTCCGTAATTAAAGAACATGAGAATTCTAACTGAGAGAATGTGATTTACAGTCACTTATTTACCAAAACTATTTGCTGAAATGAAATTGAAATCTTTGACTTTCTGTATATCGACAGCATATTTACTAGCTCAAAAGTCTTTAGAATATTTATTTTTATCGCTTTTGATTTATAATGTTAATTGGTTGCAAGATGTCCCGAAAATAATACTTCTAAGTATAAATGGGTAAGTTACGATTTATCGGTCGGTTTCACATCTTTGGTCATAAAAGAAAAAACTATATAACAATATAAATTATAATTAAATAATCATTAATAAATCGCTCTTTCTTATATGACCGAAGATGTGGAACCGACCGAAAATTCAGTTCTAGGTATATTCCACCCCTGTGACAATGCTCATTTGGGTGACAATAAAAATTCAAAGATTTTATTTTTAGATTGCCATTTGTTAAATAATTCTTACTGATTAAAAACTAACTCGAACAATATCCTGAGATATTCGGACAATATTTAGAGGTAGCTCAAGTCAATTGAAATTTTATTCTGATAGAATACAAAAAAAATTAGTATGGTAGTTTATTTCAAAGTTTACGTGTTGAACAAGTTAATATTAATTCCTTTTTAACATGAAACTGCATATGTGCTCTTACAACAATGGTTGTATGAGGTGTGGAAAGGGTCACCTGGCAGAGACAACCCATTCAATGTTTTCGCTCTTTGCTTATAAGTTTTGGATTCTAGGACAAAATTCCCCGTGGTCAAAATCTCTCAATGTAAAAAAGGCAATAATCTCCCAGTCTTAAAACCCTGTACAATAACCATCACCTCCCTATCGAAAACTTCCCGGTCAAAAAAAAAAAACGTAAAAAAAGCCTTCGGTCAAAAACCACCACTCTTACAAAAAGTTAAAATACCAAATTCAAAATGAAATAAATATAACAAGAAGTTCTGTGTGACCTCATTTTACAGTTAATATCGCTGTTGTGTTGGCGATAGGGAAGAAAATCAACTTGAAATTTAAAATCTAAATACATCAACTGATAAAGAGCGTTCACACAACCTTTCTTTCTGCTATTTTGTTACTTGTGTAGTGAAAAATAAACAGCTTGTGATTAGCCAGCAAAAGGTTTAATTTGATGCAGTGAAAATGCAAGTTACCTAGTATTACATATAATATTAATAAATGACTGATATTAATAACTAAACAAACCTAACCTGTAAAGTGGGGTGGAATTTACCGGGGTGGAATATACCGGGGTGGAATATACCGGGGTGGAATATACCGGGGTGGAATTTACCGGTCACCGATAATTCGTAACTTACCCAATAAGACCAACTGTAACAGATAGTTAATTAGTTATACACCTTTTGTGAGAGAAAGCCAAAGGTATTTTGTTTGTAAAAAGACCTGGACTTCAGAATAGCAGACAACAACCTAATTACCACAGCAAGTGTGTCAATGTCCACAGTGAGTTCGTCAAGTGTGAGGACATAATTAGGTACCTAGTTAGGAGGTACAATCGTCAGTTTTCTATCGGTGATTTTAATCGATGCTAAAAAGATCATCTATCTACGACAATAAATGATTAGACAAAAATACAATAGTAATTTTTCATTTAAAACGTTTTAAAACCGACAGAAATTCCTGAGGATAATGTCTTTATTATGATATTTTACGATAAAATACCATCATTATTTACCGTAATTGACACTAATTGACGTTGTTCCGAGCACATTTACCGACTGGGCACGCCTTTGTACTTTGCCGTTCCCATTAGCGCTGTGTAAGTGTAGACGTGACGGGCCAAACTTGAAACACAGCGAATCTTTTCTCGAAACTACGACACAAGAGCCTGCAAAGTTGGCGAAGAAGTCGAGTCTTCGGTTAACCTGAAAGTTTATCTATCTGCGAAACAGCACAAGCACCTCCAACAACAAACTCTATTATAATTACTTTAGTGGCGGCCACTTCTTTTGGCAAGGCGCTCTCAACAATAGGGGTTCTTAACCAGAAAACTTGGGCTTTTAAGGCTGAATAATGGCCAAGTGGCTGAGAGTTTAACTAGTTTGGTCCGCTTGGACGTTAGAGGTATCCATTGAAGAGTAAATATCGCCTGTGAACTTGATGCGGCATCACATAAACAAAACACAGCGCGTGAAATTATTCCCATGCTTACGTTTTTCACCCGAAAATAACTTTTTATAGAGCATAAGTGCAACTTTTTATACTATGACTAAAAGGGAATAAACTTATTCGGAAATATCTATAATACAACAATATAATAACTGTTAGAGTTCTAAAAGCTCTACTTAATTAAATGATTACGCCATCTAACGGTGAAAAAGTCAAACTCTGTGTGTTTATGTAGATAATTATTGTTAGGGCCTATATTTGATTCATTGTCTCGTATTATTGTTGTATCAAGTATTTATAGTTTTTTTATAATTGCCAAATGGTATCAACATCACAGTTATGACTAGTTACTGAATGTGTGCCTTCTTGCCCTGTGAGCGAAAGCTTCTCAATGTCGTGGATTCGATTCATTGTAAAGGGCCGTACACACGCAGGGTGTTTTAAGTCTTTTCACCGGACTTTTTGCTAAGCTCCTCCTACTTTTTCCACGAGAATATAAGAAAAAATGATATAATTGTTATTTATTTTAGTTGGTATCCATGATACCTGCAGGTATCATGGATACCAACTAAAATAAATAACAATTATATCATTTTTTCTTATATTCTCGTGGAAAAAGTAGGAGGAGCTTAGCAAAAAGTCTGGTGGAAAGACTAAAAAAAAACCTGCGTGTGTACGGGCCCGTAAAGGACGTGTGATTACCCAGTCACTCGTTCTGAATAAAAAGGCGAATTTATGCTCAGTAAATAAATAAAATCTTCATTTATATATAAGTAAATGAAGATTACTTTGAAAAACTCCACAAGGATGATAAGAAATGTGTGACTATTACTTTCAAACTCTGGACATAATGACCTATGGAGTTTGTTGTATCCGCTAGTTTGTTGTACTGCACACTTCATGATTGTTTAATGGCCTGGCAGTGGGGTTGGGGGACGCCACCCGATACACACATATTGTTTAGCATACGATATCATAATACATAAAATGAAGGAATTGCGCACACTCTGCAGTAAGGGATTTAAAAACGTGCAGCTCATTCTCGAGATTGTGCAGATCGGCAAAAGGCGCGGAACATACATGCACAACAGCCAAACACAAATATTCAGCTGCCTTTTTGAATGTTGGTTAAACTTACGAATATTGATGAAACATTTTCTATTTCACATATAAACATGAACTATTAGAGTGACGTGGTATAATTACTAAATTTTCTATAATGTGGTTTGAAAGAAAATGAATAAATTCTAGAACAAACTCTGCTATGACAACAATAACCTTTTACGTCTACACGACTCCTTTTTAGAAGTATTAAAACTTATATTTAGAGCTTTCGGTAGAACAATAAATCGGGACTCTAATTACTGACGTAACATATAAATTCGTAATTCAGAAACATGCTTTTAAATAAAAAAATTATTTTAATTTGAAGATTTTATCTAGAACCCATAACAATGTAAAACATTCACCGTGAAGCAAGGATTTCATTACAATATTAGTAGTCATTCATTTTCCTTCACATAATCACATCACTTGTAATAAATTAGAAGAGTGTTCGTGTGGCAAAGCTCGGTAACGATCTTTAATTAGCGGTTGGGAGAAAAGTTGACCGAGACACCTATTTACGCCACAGTCCGACACTTATTAGAAGAAAATGTCCGAAATACAGTTCCTAAAGTAGAATTTTAATGAGCCACTCTTCCTTCCAAGTCTGGATAATGAAACAAAAGTTTCTGTGACTTTCGAAAGAAGCGCCGTTTCCTTGAATCTCGAATTTAGTTGTTTAAAATGCTGTTCTTTGTGACGGGGGCGTTTGTTTGCAGGCAGGCGGCACAATGAAGGCGTTTTAGGACCGCTACCAAAGACCTGCTGAATACTAAGCTAACACTCTGCACATCTTCATCAGCATAACCTAATGAAGACCCGTCACAAACACCTCTGCAGCAATTTATAGACTCTTGCAAACTCTGAAGAAAAGCAAAGAGAGAAATGAACATTTGGCGTCAGGAGATAGCGTTCTTTTGCGTCACGAGATAGCGTTCTTTTGCGTCACGAGATAGCGTTCTTTTGCGTCACGAGATAGCGTTCTTTTGCATCACGAGATAACGTTCTTTTGCGTCACGAGATAGCGTTCTTTTGCATCACGAGATAACGTTCTTTTGCGTCACGAGATAGCGTTCTTTTGCGTCACGAGACAGCGTTCTTTTGCGTCACGAGATAGCGTTCTTTTGCGTCACGAGATAGCGTTCTTTTGATTCACGAGACAGCGTTCTTTTGCGTCACGAGATAGCGTTCTTTTTCGTCACGAGATAGAGTTCTTTTGCATCACGAGATAACGTTCTTTTGCGTCACGAGATAGCGTTCTTTTGCGTCACGAGACAGCGTTCTTTTGCGTCACGAGATAGCGTTCTTTTGATTCACGAGACAGCGTTCTTTTGCGTCACGAGATAGCGTTCTTTTGATTCACGAGACAGCGTTCTTTTGCGTCACGAGATAGCGTTCTTAGCGTCACGAGATAGCGTTCTTTGCGACACGAGACAGCGTTCTTTGCGACACGAGACAGCGTTCTTTTGCGTCACGAGATAGCGTTCTTTTGATTCACGAGACAGCGTTCTTTTGCGTCACGAGATAGCGTTCTTAGCGTCACGAGATAGCGTTCTTTGCGACACGAGACAGCGTTCTTTGCGACACGAGACAGCGTTCTTTGCGACACGAGACAGCGTTCTTTGCGTCACAAGATAGCGTTCTTTGCGTCACGAGATAGCGTTCTTTGCGACACGAGACAGCGTTCTTAGCGTCACGAGACAGCGTTCTTAGCGTCACGAGACAGCGTTCTTAGCGTCACGAGATAGCGTTCTTTGCGACACGAGACAGACTTTAACATGTGTCATTCTCAGTAAAAGTTATACTTCACCAAATTATCAATTCAATTCTCCTTTTCAAAACCCTCCACATCTTCAAAGATAATTCAATTACTAACAAAGAAGTTACTCTAGTTTTTCCATGTATATCTGACACTCAATGTCTAATTGAGGATTTAAAAAGCCAGTAAACAAACACTCTTGACAGCAATGGCATCAACTCAATTCCTATCAATCTTTTTCAATACTCATCGAAGAGAGCGGAATAAAGAGACTCATTAATTCCATCATCACACGGTGTTATGAGAGGAAACCTGCGCCTTCTTCCCTCATAAAATGCTAATTAGTTTCAGTACTCAAGCGAACACAATCAGTTTTTATGTCTCGAATTACAGGTTTCCTTATTAAACATTTGCATTTGCTTCCATTGGTGAGCAGAAGAAAGGTAATTATAGAGAGAAAAAGAGATCAGGTGGAGGAGCAGTCGGTATCTTTTGTCCGACTCATCTTTGTTCTTGCAATTAGGAGGAGCATCTGTAATTAGCCGGGAATGGGAATATTAGGTAGGAAGAGGGATATTGAAGGTAGGAAGAGGGATATTGAAGGTAAGAAGAGGGATATTGAAGGTAAGAAGAGGGATATTGAAGGTAGGAAGAGGGATATTGAAGGTAGGAAGAGGGATATTGAAGGTAAGAAGAGGGATATTGAAGGTAGGAAGAGGGATATTGAAGGTAAGAAGAGGGATATTGAAGGTAGGAAGAGGGATATTGAAGGTAAGAAGAGGGATATTGAAGGTAGGAAGAGGGATATTGAAGGTAAGAAGAGGGATATTGAAGGTAGGAAGAGGGATATTGAAGGTAGGAAGAGGGATATTGAAGGTAGGAAGAGGGATATTGAAGGTAAGAAGAGGGATATTGAAGGTAGGAAGAGGGATATTGAAGGTAAGAAGAGGGATATTGAAGGTAGGAAGAGGGATATTGAAGGTAGGAAGAGGGATATTGAAGGTAAGAAGAGTGATATTGAAGGTAGGAAGAGTGATATTGAAGGTAGGAAGAGGGATATTGAAGGTAAGAAGAGTGATATTGAAGGTAGAAGAAGGGACAATGAAGGCTGAAGGCTATTTTCTCTGCAATGTTGTTATTCACAATAGCTTTTCTCAGTAGCAAGCCATTCCAAACAATAATCCTTTGATGAAGTGTCATGGCTTATTTTCAGGTAGCATTACCAACCTTTTATTGAAATTAAAGACTTTAAAAAGGATAATTGGATGTTATTAGAGATGCAAAAGATTTTCCCCAATTCTCAATTGGATTCACGAACGAAAGAACAAGATCAGCGTAAACAAAATTAAGTCAAAGAAACTATTATATTCTTTTAAGAAGCCTATCGCATCTAACGGGTTTCATGTTGATAATTTAACATGAATAAATGAAAACTAAATAACCAATATTCAATGAGAATTATTTTGAGTCAAGCACATGTTTATATAATATATGAGGAAAAGGAGTATTTTTAAATTTATATGATGATTTTATTTTCAGTTATTTTATTCTTTAATAACTTATAAAAGATTTTGTTAAACCACCAACCATTAGCTTTTGGAGAAAAGGTAACACATAAAAAATGTGAATTAAGAAATCAGAGACTCTCGCTAACCACCAAACTTTTATACTGTTACAGTAAAGTACAAATCCTCTATAGTGAATTTAGTGTCATGAGTAAAGAATTAGCCTCTATAGTGACAAAATGTACTTTAGTCTGCCTTAAATAGCTACAGACTTAGAAAACTGTTTTTATTTTATATATATTTTAGACACATTAATTTATAATTTGTCAGTAATAAAGTTTGGTGATATGTTTTGTTATAACTTACAGTTTGTTAAATAGGTACCTGTGAATAAAACTAATAAGTCGCTAAGAATGACAGCCATAAAACACGAATACACCTAATTTGTATTCCTAATACACCTAAAATAACACCTAATGCTTCAACTAAATAAATCCCGAATTATTGGACAATTCCACATCTTCGGTCATATAAGAAAAAAAATATCAATTATTGTTATTTAACTTTTATTTTAGTTGGTATCCATGATACCTGCTGGTATCATGGATACCAACTAAAGATGACGATTTAAATAACAAACACGATTTATCAAGCGGTCCAAATTGAACGTTTTATAATTAATTAAATCATATTTCTTCTTTTAAATAGAGAAACTTACCTCAATTCAATAAAAAGAATATTTCTTCTGTGTAAACTGTTCAGAGGGAATAATAAAAAAGACATTTCGCCATCAACTTTTAATTTAAATATCAATAGATAATAGAGTGCAAGGTATATAAGGAATAGGAGAGATAATTCATTCACCGTTAGAGAATTTATAGGAGATATAATATATTATTTATGAGCTATATTATAAGAGATATAAGAATTGATTAACTCTACTGCTCTAGTTAACATTTTAGAGTAATTCAAACCAACTGCAATGTAAGTCACGACTGGAAATGATAGTAAATTAGATAACTCCTGAGGTATGAAGTATTGGTTACTTCATAACTCAGGGCCACTTCATATCTCGGGTACACTAGATAGTTTTCTAAATCATAGAAAACTATGGTCATTCAGGAATAACTATCATGAAATTCTTACTATAGTTTAAACATAATACTTCATCACTCAGGTGTTTTAGTGTATTTAACAGTTAATTGTTTAATAATATCTAACAGTTATCTGCAGTCTATAGAAATGAGATTTATTTTATACATGTAGTGTAATATTAAAATATGTCACTGTGACTAGTTTAAGATATCTTCTATAATTATTTGAATTGATCAATTATGTAACTGTAAATAATTAAACTCAATAGTATGAAATATATATAAAAAAAACAATTCCATTTTAATGCTTCAAAAGGAGATGTGACGAAAATAGTTTCACCATGCAACTTGTGCTCATGGATGCTATTTTTAAGGGTGGGTTACTTGGTGTCTCACCTAGCAACAAATGTGACTAAATAAGTGGTTTGCTTGATGTCCCACCTAGCAACAAATGTGACTAAATAAGTGGTTTGCTTGATGTCCCACCTAGCAACAAATGTGACTAAATAAGTGGTTTGCTTGGTGTCCCACCTTGCCCCAAAGAGTTAGCAGGTAACTCCGTAGTCCTCTAGTGTAAGTTCTAGCTCCATTGCAACGGGGAAAGTTACGCCACATTTGTAGAAAGTGGCGTCAACAATGGTTGGTGTTCCGAAACTGAAAAAAGTCATCATCAGTTGAATATTTCTGCACTGAGAGAATTAAGTAAACAGTGATGTTACAGTCTACCAAACCCAAATCAATTAGTTCTTAATTACAACTTTTAATGTGAAAAATTCAAATATCTTAGACTGCACCATGAACAAAATAAATTGCTGAATCAATTGATAGATGTTATAAAGACTAATTAATTTAGGGTTGTGACAATGTGCTTTTAAAATAATATCTCCCGAAATATTACAGACGGAGAGAATTAAAGAGTATTGAATGGTTCTACACCAGCGGTATATAGTATTCGATACCATTTCATTTCGTCTTTTCTTAAGATCTATGATTTCCAAAGCATATCGTCACAACCCTAGTAACTAAATGGTTATCACCAGGGCTGGGACAATATGCTTTTAAAATTATAGATCTCGAAAATATTATAAACGGAGAGAATTAAAGAGTATTGAATGGTTCTACACCAGCGGTATATAGTATTAGATACCATTTCATTTCGGTTCGTCTATATATTTTTGGGATCTATAGTTTTAAGAGCATATTGTCACAACCCTGGTTATGACTCACTCATCCTGTGCCACCATATGAGGCAGAGAGACAGTAATTCTCTCGAAGTAGAAAGGAGGCAGGTGAGAGACTGTAGGTCTGTACCTCAGAGTGACGGTGAAGTTACTGAAGAAGGAAGGGGAGGGTACGAACGGCACTGAGAACAGCTGATACGTGAACCCAGGACTTGCTTTGTTACTTCTGTGAATGGAAAACAGATGTAAGAGTTGGGTAAGCTCAGAATTATCGAACGACAAAACATTTTTATCCTATAAGAAAAGCGTATATAATTTGAAATTTTAACTCGTTATTATATTTGGTATCCGTGATACCTGCAAGTATTGGTATCCATGATACCTGCAGATATCATTGATACCTATTATTAGTACATTTCAAGGCTGATCAAGTATATGTTCTCCTTATTTACTCGACAATAGGTTTGAATCCAGTTTCGTAGGCTTGGAACTGAGGCGGTGTGTCGAAAGTCTCTCCCTGCACCATCAGCAAGTTGGGGAAGACGATGTTAGCTTCCACGAGACCCTCGTCACGATTGCTCAGAGTTCTCGTCATTATTTGTATTTGAAGTCCAGCGGTCGCAACACTGTCACTCTGTAACAATGAATAGACACTATTCATATTGTGGACTGTGATGTCACGTTAAAGCAATACATTATTATTTCAATGGTCAACTCATAATAAACTTCTTAGAATGATTCCACTTTTTTATATCTTAAAACTGTTAATTTCCCATTTCATATCAATCAAAGAGCTGTGAATTGAAGTATCACCTCATATAGGTAATTCTGGCTCAGCGACAACGAGCCGTTGTAGTCGTTGGTGTCCAGAGAACTCAAGAGGTGGTAGAAAACTCCCGCGTCCAACTCGGGGTTGACCATGAAGGGGAACAAAGGAATTGGCGCATAATCTTCGAAACATTTTCCACCCTGTCAAGCAGAACATCAAAACGATATGATATCATATCAAACACAAGTATCAAACTTCTCAATAAGATTATATTATAAGGAATATACGTTTTTTTACATAAAACGTTCTTAATAACATTAACGGAGTATTCGAATTTGAAAAGCTGAAGTATTTGTAGGAATTTGGGGTGAATATTCGGTAACAAACCTTGAATTTTGACTTTCCATTACATTTGTAGCCTCTGGCCAAAAGGCTCCTGAAAATGTCTCTGATTGTGTCTACGGAAGGTGGTTGTTGTTTCACAAGACTTCGGACAGCATTCGGACCTCCAATGAAGAAAGGAGTGAACAAATACCGACCACCGAAATTGAAATTATCTGTTGACGAGAGGAAACTTAGCGAAAATAGAATTTCATTAAATTTAATGACTATCGCAGTCTGTTTTCGAATGGTGATGATAAAAAGATCATCTATCTACGACAATAAATGATTAGACCAAAATACAATAGTAATTTATCATAAATTAAAAACACTTTGGTCTACCGTCTTTCGTCGGACACTCCCTACAAAAATCCTGAGGCTAATGTCTTTATTATGATATTTTACGATAAAATACCATCAATATTTACCGTAATGGACAATAACAGACGATCTGCCGATTGTAAATTTACTGACTGCATATTCCAATTTCTTAATCTTTCCTTATCTCTCTTATCTTTCTCTTATCTCTCTTATCTTTCTCTTATCTCTCTTATCTTTCTCTTATCTAACGTACCAAGTGGTCCATCTGCCACTAAATGGAAGTCCGTATGACCAACAGGACCAGTCATAGCAAACTCATCAGCATTTGCCCGTATCACAGACACGTAGTTAGCGTCTGTCTGATCCAGTTTGGAAGAGATGGGAGCATCCTGGTAGCCGGCACCTGCTGGCTCAAACGCTACAAAAACGAAAGAATTTACTATGTAGTTATGTTTGCTATTATTAATAATAATAATTCTTCAATTAACCTTTCACTCCGACTTTTGCACAGTCAAAATTTTGGTTTGTTTTGCAACATTTCCCTGTTCATATGACACCTATAAACCACCTCAACCAATATCTCTAGTTATTGCAAGATTATCAGGCATGGGACAAAAGTGTCCCAACAGAGCAAAAATTTGGGATAATTTGGTCCCAAGAGTATTTCACTAATAGTGAAAATAAATGACATAGGTGTATTATAATACTGTAGGGACAGATCTGTCCCTATTTGAAGTATATTCCTATTTGAAGTATATAGCTGGCAACTCCCCCTTTCGATATAACCCTGATGTGTCCCATCCCAAGCCATTTTAGCGGTAGAAAATGTGTTTTAGTACTTAAAAATTATTATTGGGACAAAAATAACCCATTAGGAGCGAAAGGGTTAAGGTCGGCTTGAGCTGCCATAGCTACATGATTTCTTTTGAAGAAGGTCAAAAAACTGTTATCAGAAGGTTTAACACAAATAATGTGTAGAATGTAAGAAAGGTGAACCAAACATTGTAAACTATCTATGCAGTGAATGAAGACACATTTGGATTTAATTATCTTGAACTGACTACTATATTTTCTATGCATCAATGTGTATCATCACTATAGGATTGTGACGATATGCTTTTAAAATCATAGATCTTAAAAATATCACAGACATAATGGTATCGAATACTATATACCGCTGGTGTAGAACCATTTAATACTCTTTAATTCTCTCCGTCTATAATATTTTCGAGATTTATGCTCTTAAAAGCATATCGTCACAATCGCTATCATCACCAACCTATGATAGTGCCAATGCCCTGAATGCTGCTACCGACTAGAGCCGCAACTTGAGAACCAAGACCAGAGGTGAAGAATTCTACTTTCGATGGGTCCACAGTTGTACCCGTACTCTGGATTGAAGTAAATATTATTTTATAACTTATCTGATGTTCTACAATTAATAATCAGTGTACGATGGTAAAGTATCAGTTATTCAGTTATTTACAGTTAATGAACAGTTATCAACAATTATAAATAGTTATTAAGCAGCTATCTAGTAACTGAAGAATTAATTACAGTTACTGAATATGTTTTATATCAGGTAAATTTCTTATAGTAATTATTTA
This sequence comes from Caprella mutica, assembly GCA_947561585.1. Taxonomy (NCBI): domain Eukaryota; kingdom Metazoa; phylum Arthropoda; class Malacostraca; order Amphipoda; family Caprellidae; genus Caprella; species Caprella mutica. The sequence continues at coordinate 665,632 of CANNZV010000513.1, read as the reverse complement.
TCTCCATGCATACAACCTAGTTAGTTAGTGTGCCGCAATTTACTTGCTTCACCCTGATCTAAAGTAATTCTCAAAATTATAAATGAACCAGTCGAAGTATTAAAAAACTCACACTGATGTCGTTGATCATATTTTCCACATACTGAGCAGTAGGTTCAACTTTTTCCATCCTCAAGTTATAATCACCAGGATAGTCCTCTAGATTCTCCAACTGGAAGATGTTCTGTCCCTCTTCCCAAATCACGAACACGTGAATCGCATCAAAGTCAATAAACGAACTCATCTGATATGAACATTAATGTGGAAATGATCATTGCAACGAATAACTAATATGTTGCAGATAGTGAAAAATAGGATTCAACTTAAAATTCTACTTTCCCAAAAGAAGAAATTAACTTTTTTCTAATTTTAAATCTGGTATTTATGATTTTAGTTTTTAGGAAATTAATTAAAAAAATAGAACCATCAGTTGTTCCTCTTAAATCCATTATTGATATTTCCTTTTACTATTAAATGATATGTCAATTATAAATTAAAAAGTAATTTTTATGTATAAGTCTAGCTCTTAAATCGTAAATTTCACAACTGATCCCAAGCCCCTTTGATAGTTGGTGATAATCTAATTATAATTGTTTATTCATAATCTTTGGAACTAATTCAAAATGCTATTTAGTTATTAAAGTTCAGAAAACTAACTACAGTACCTTTCGAGTTATTGAAAGAATCCGAATTTTCGAACATGTAGGAATCGAAAATTTGGAACTCTCCGATAACTCGGGTTGCCTATTAACAACAGCAAGTAATTATTGACTGTAAAACATAAGAATTGCTGTAGAGACGTACTATGAAGAACTGAGAGATGACAGTGTAGTCGAAAATACCGAAGATGATTCTCTGGGAGCCGTTGAAGCCTGTCTCCTCCAAAAAAGCTTCTCCAGTTGTGAATGGAGTGGAGGGGAAGAAGGGATTTTCTCTGAAATGTATTATCCGCATGAAAAAAACTACAAATAAAGTAGAACTTCTCTACAGTGAACGTAGAGTCCTGAGTGAGAGAACTAGCCCGTATAGTGAACAAATTTTCTTTAGTCGGCCATAAATGGCCGTTAGGATGACACTTTTAAGACAGACTAAAGAAAATTTGCTCAATATACAGATTATTTCTCTTACTCAGGACTCTACATTCACTATAGAGGACTCCACTATAGAGGAGCTCTACTGTTGTAGACTCTGAAAATTATGAATTCACATCATTTAATTTGAATAATATCCTAGCAGAGTGGGTTAAGAGGACTAAGTCTTACCAACTCATAAACACATAAATAACAAATAAAAAGAGATGATATTGGAGCGAAAGAATTGCTGATCACTAAAAGGATAAATACATGAATTATATCCATATCTCGTTAATTTTTCATGTAACTACTATACTAACTAGTAACTATGGGGCAAGTTAGGAACTGCCGAACAGCTTCACATTATCGAACATTAAGGGAATATTATAAATTTTAGTCCATTATTTTAATTATTTGCCTTTTTCAATTATGATCGAAAATATGGTACTGTCCGATAATTCGTAACTTACCCCTAAAAGCCCCCTTCATACGAGCGTTTTTCTCATGCCGCAACAAAGAAAACGCTCCATAAAAAACGCTACTACTGTATAAACGTGTGTGTTTTGCATGTACACTTCGAGTTGGCGTTTTTTAATACGTCAGTTTAATTGACAAAAACGCCCCGTGAGAAACCGCCCTAAATGCTTTACGTTTTTTGTCACCTATCAGAGTAGACACAGACAATGGTGTCCTCGTGATCTCTGGTGTCCATCCTACTGACCCTCTGCCCAATGTCTGCCAACATGTCCTCCAGCATGTCGAAGGACAGCACTGATGAGCACAGTGTGACGGTACTCAGTAAACACAGCACTGGGGGGAGAAAATTTAAAAAATTAAAAAAATAATGAAAAAATTCAAATTAATTTTTTTCAAATTAAAAATTTTAAAGAAAATTTTGAAAAGAAGATATTGTAAATTGAAATGATGTTGGATGTTTTGAAGATTAAATGGAAACAATAGCTTGCTTTATCATTTTAAATATGAAAGCATTAAAAATGATACCGCTTGCAGAATAGGAATAGGAAATTAATATTATTGACCTCAAAAATGTTTTAAATGATAATACAAATTGTACTGAAATTAATATCAATAATTGTATTAGATTTAATTGAATTACTCACCCAATAATTTGCTCATGGTGACACAGCAATTGAATATTATAGTAATAAATAAAAATATTATTTTAAAGGCTTTCTGAAAAAATAAAAATAAGACAAATATATATGCTAATTAATAACAAATAATTATTTAATATCATAATTAACATAATTAATATCATACATTTTCGCCCACAGCAGTACCTTAAAACCATAAAAAATACATCCGTAAAATAGTGTTAGTGCCGAGTTATGGGACTGTTATTACTTATATAAGAAAAGTTTTATAGCCACTATTATATTATTGTTATATGATCGAAAATGTTGAACTGCCCGATAACTCAGAACTTACCCTAGAGATGCCAATTAATGTATGTTTAACATATATAATAATTATTAACTGTTGATAATATACAGGTTATATTAATTAGATGATATTTCTGAAGTTGAATTAAAACAATCGAATAATTCTAACAGTGACTGTGAAACATTAAATAAATAATTAAATCAAAAGGAACAATAAATTATAAAGTTAAACATTAATCACCGATTATCGGTTCTCTATCGGTGATTATAATCGATGATAAAAAGATCATCTATCTACGACAATAAATGATTAGACAAAAATACAATAGTAATTTATCATAAATTAAAAACACTTTTAGTCTATCGTCTTTCGTCGGACATTCCTGAGGCTAATGTCTTTATTATGATATTTTACGATAAAATACCATCAATATTTACCGTAATGGACAATAACAGACGATCTGCCAATGGTAAATGAATGCAGTCCAATGCAGTCTCTTTTTCTATCTCTCTTATATACCCCCATTGTTTTGACACTCCATTACGTCATACCTATTATTCATTACAGGTGTTAGCAGGTGATTAGCAGGTGTGTTTAGCTAATTAGTCAAACTAACAATTATTGCCTAAAAACAACTGTCGAAATATTGACTTTGCACATCAATTGCCTATAAATGTTAATGAAACTTAATTGTTATTTGATCAATTTTATCCTACCGAGGTGAAAGGGAGCTAGGACAATTAGTCGCTGAAAATTCGTTGCGGACGATTCGTCGCGAGGACAATTCGTCGCGAGGACAATTCGTCGCGGGGACAATTCATAGCGATCGGACAATTCATAGCGATCGGACAATTCGTCGCGAGGACAATTCGTCGCGGGGACAATTCGTCGCGGGGACAATTCGTCTCGGGGACAATTCATCGCGGGGACAATTCGTCGCGGGGACAATTCGTCGCGAAGATAATTCGTCGCGGGGACTTTTCGTCGCGAGGACAATTCGTCGCGGGGACAATTCGTCGCCAGGACAATTCGTCGCCAGGACAATTCGTCACCATGACAATTCGTCGCCAGGACAATTCGTCGCCAGGACAATTTAGTTTAGTCTGCCACAAATGACTATAAGTTTTCTCTGCATCTCTATATAGTAAATTAGTTATATTTCACTATAGAGGAGTTCTACCAGTGCAACTCCTCTATAGTGAAGTCATGTGTAGTGAACCATCCTGATTTTAGAGTTCTGATAAATGATATATCCTGTATAATGATATTTTTAAAAAAGACAATCTGCCATGAAAAGGCTAGTTACCTTCGCAGAATGCGGGAAGGTTATATTTTGATCGGACTTCATTTATTTATCATCTTGTTATTCGCTTAACTGAAAAAGTGTACAACCAAATTGGCTGGAATTTAGTGAAACGATTGGTCAATGTCCAGTGACCTGCTGGTAGAATTTTGGGAGCGACACGGTCAAAGATCAAGGTCATGGTCATTTATAACTCAAAAAGTATTGAATCATATTGCATGAAACTTGGTGGGGCAATTGGTCAATATACAGGAACAATTTTGATAGATTTCAGGAGCGATCGGGTCAAAGATCAAGGTCAAGGCCATTTATAACTCAATAACTCCAAAAGTATTCAACTAAATTTTCTGAAATTTGATGGGACGATTAGTCAATGTCCAGGAACTATCTGGTAGAATTTTCGAAGCGATCCGGTCAAAGGTCAAGGTCATTTATAACTCAAAAAGTATTGTACCATATTGCATGAAACTTGGTGGGACGATTGGTTATTATCCAGTTAGCAGTTTCTTAAATTTTGGGAGAGAACAGACAAAGCGGAGGCGAAGGTATGCACTCTACCGAGTGCACATAATCTAATCTTCTATTTATCTCTTAAATCCTCTATAGTGGAGTAAACTCTCTACAGTGAACTAGTTGGAGTTCACTATAGAGGACTCCTACTATATGATCGAAAATGTGGAACCGTCTGATAATTCATAACTTACCCTACCTCATTATTCCCTTCATTACAATGCCTTTAATTCACAGTAACTAACATAGTAATGTTAAATGCAAGAGTCGTTATTTTTCTTGTACAGATAATTGTTTTGTTATTCCCTTTAAGACTGTTTTTGTGTTTGGGTAACTCTTGCATTTTGAAGGGAAAATTTGGTGTGTGATTTTACTGTTGTGGAAAATAACTTCCTTCTATTTTACAAATACGCTTCAGGCTTTTAATTCATTGATTACTTCATTAATTACTTCATTGAATACTTCATTGATTACTTCATTAATTACCTCATTGATTACTTAATTGATTACTTCATTAATTACTTCATTAATTACTTAATTGATTACTTCATTAATTACTTCATTAATAACTTCATTGATTACTTCATTGATTACTTCATTGATTACTTCATTGATTACTTCATTAATTACTTCATTAATTAATTCATTGATTAGTGCGAAAGTTACTTCCGCCTTTTAGTAAATCTGCTGGTCTTTTAGATTCTAGTACTTCCATGTTTAGATTGGACTGTAGATTGGACTGAGCATCAAGCATGCATGATTGTTATCTCCTAAGCTTGTAAATATTCGTATTTAATGCCTATTGCCACTTCTCTAATCTCTTTTCTTCCACAGAGTTGCACAAGTTTAACCTTATAATTAATGTTTTGCACGAAACATTTAATGCATGAGTGATTTAATGCTTCTTGATTCTGCATGAGCTTCAGCCTATAGCTTACGCACTACCATCATCATCACATAACCCTAACTTGCACAAACCCTCTACCCTACAAACACTATTGAGCTCAATAACACAACATTGAACACTTTAGTGCTATACTAGTACTACTAAAGGCATCTTGAATAGACCAACTCTCAAGTTAGCCCTGTAGAAGGACACATCTTCTACAACAACAGAGGTAGCTGACCCTTCTCCACTATCAAGGTAAGACCACACTATTCATTGCATTGTTGCTAATTGCTTGACCTATTTAGTATTTCTTTGCAAGTGTGTGTCCCTAATTAATTCCTAAATGCTTTGATAGTTTTAACAAAAATTAATTGTAGAAAATGTACTGTATGGCTACCCTGTTGTTGTATTAAATTTATTACTTGTGAACTTGTCTTATAATAACTTTAATAATAATAATAATGTTTCTAACTTAAATTTCCTAAATATCTAATTATTGAAATTTCATGCTTCATCAAATTATACACCTAATATTGTAAATATTGTGTAAATATTAAATTAGCTTTGATAATTTATTTAGAATTTTGAGCTAAATAAAAAGTTAAAAATCTGTTAATCTTTGAAGATCAGAGATCAACAATTGTAAAATGGGTGAAAATGAAACTGGTGCTAAGCCAAAAACTGGCAGAGTCCCTAGGTCTCATACCCAAAAAGATGCTGCAGCTGCTTTTGTGGCAACACATGACAGTTATGACTCAGACCATGTCATAAAAGATGGATCAAATTATAGAATTGAAATTGCAAAAGCTTTAGATAAAGCTAAAAAAGAAACTAAAGCATTGGTTCAAGAAAGAACTAACTTAAAAAGAACTATTACTAGGATTTTGAACAACCTGGAAGATGTTACTTTGAGTTCTCATTTTGTCCGGCAACAACTGAGAACTGTTATTGATAAATTAACTTCAATAGATCACTTAAATGGAGACATTCTTCAAGTATATGATTCATTTGATATTGGAAATAAAGACCCTGAATATTATGATGCATTATTTCAAGGTAATGTTGACTATAGATTTGCTGTTGAACAACAAATTTCCCAATCGAATCCGTAAGAGATGAAAATGATGATTTCAACTCGGATGAAAGAACCTTCTTCAAACATTTAGGCAAATTCCTTCAAACTCGCCATGCTAAAGCTCAAGAAATTAAAGTGCCTACTTTCTCTGGATCACAAGATGATGTGATACAGTTTAGTGACTTCCTGAATCAGTTCAATGATTTGATTGGTACAAGAGATGAACTATACACTGATTGTGCTAAGTTGGTGTATTTAAGAAACTCATTGAGAGGAAGTGCTTTAGATGTGGTCAAACATCTATCTAATGAAGATGCTAATTATGAAATTGCAATTGAATTTCTTAAAAGGAGTTTCTAGATACAGATACTGTAATTGATAGGCATCTTAGCAATATTATGAAACTTAAGTCACCTGCTCCCAATGATTTTGATGCTATGAGAAAATTCTTCAACTCAGCCAGAGTATCAATCTATGAACTGAAGAATTTTGGTTATGATGCATTGATAGATAGAAGTCTTGGAAACAAAATGGTTAGTTTCATACTCTTAGAAAAACTTCCATACAACTTCAAAACTGAGTTGAGTTACATTACTGGGACTGATTACTCATCAACATCAGACATCATGAACCATTTCAATGAGGTTATAAGATCACTTCAGAAAAATTGTAGATCAATCAATAACTACTCAGAGTCTACACTAAATAAGTCTCAAGGAAACCTAACTAAGCCTCCATCAATGAAGACAAACTTTACACCAGAAGTGAGAAAAAGCCCAATTTCTTCATTGCATAATTTTAATATTCAAACAAATGATAAAAATTCTGGTAAATCAAGTTCATTCAAACCCTGCAAAATGTGTATGGAAAATCACTCTTTAATTAAGTGTAAATTGTACCCTAATGCTGATGCCAGAATTAAAAGATTGAAACAACTTGGTCTCTGTGATGCATGTAGTGGAAAACACAATAGATCAGATTGTCCTGGAAATAAAACTGGACTAATTTATCCATGTGGCTTGTGTAACAGTGCAACTCACATATCTGCAGTGTGCAAAACATCTAAGGTTAAACCTACTGAAACATGTCAAAATAACATGTGTATTTTCACAAACTCTACATGTACCAATAATTCGACCACTATAATCCCTTCTATTTCTATGCTTGTTGAGGGAAAAGAAAATTCTATTGAATTAGTCAGGTGTATGATAGATCCTGGCTCTCAATCTTCATACATAAGTGAATCTTTGAGAAGAAAACTCAAACTACCTAATGAACTTCCTAAAAAACAGTTCAACTTGAAAACATTCATGGGCTCTGGTGACAGAGAATATGAAGTAGCTGAATGTATTAGCTACATAACTCCTAAAAATAAAATGAAAACAAAGTTCCTAGTGGATAGGGATTTTAGTGTTAACTATACTATTCCTGGTATTAAACATGCTATCAATGAACTAAAATGTCAAAATTATAGCTTTGCTGATTCATTCTTTAATGATATAAAGGATGATTATTTAGATGAGTTTGAATGTTTGATTGGTGCAGATCTTGTTCCCTATATTATCCTCTCAAAGCTGAAAAAGTTAACAATGGAGGTGCTTATAGAGTTCATGATGGCATCATACTTCTAGGCAACATCAGAAACTATGTGCCTGATGTTCAACTCATCACAACTGAAAGGGAAACTGATGAGAAATATACAGAACCAAATATTGATAGTCAGTTGTCACTTTCCAAAAAAGAAGAATTCTTTGTCAATTCTATGTTAAACCCAAATGAAACATACTTTAATCTCATATCATTTGCTAAAACTGATAGTGATATTGATTTAAATGTGGAGAACATGTTCAAAATAGAAAGCTTAGGCATAAAAGATGATGATTTAGCAAAACCAGTGGAGGATGCAATTAGAAGTTTTGATGAATCTATAGAATTGATAGACAATCATTACTATGTAGATCTTCCATTCAAAGATGAAGCTAAAAATTTATCTTCTAACTGAAAAGTTGCTATGGCTACTATGCATAAAGTTCATAGTTATCTGAAAGACAAAAACTTATTAGATAGTTACAGTGCTATCTTCAAGCAGCAAGAAGATGATGGAACTATTGAGTCTCTCAATATATCAGAGAGTCATTATGAGGATTACCTCTTTCTACCCCATCATGCTGTAGTTAAAACTGACAATCAAACTACAACTAAAGTCAGAGCTGTGTTCAACTGTAGCTACAAACCTAATGCTAGATCACAGTCTCTTAACCAAACCTGTTTTGAGGGTATAGATTTGCTTAGCAATCTTGCTCAATTACTTATGCAGTTCAGTCAGAACAAATATACACTACTTGCTGACATTGAGAAGGCCTTCCTTCAAATATTTCTGAAGAATGATAATGATAAAAACAAATTTTGTTTCTTTTGGAAAGAAGAGGGCAAAATCAAAGTCTACAGGTTTAGAAGCATTATATTTGGTTTAAATGTTTCACCATTTGTATTAAACAGAGTAATCCAATATCACCTTGACAAATATGACAATACAGAGACAATAAATGCTCTAAAAAATGGTTTCTATGTAAATAATTTCCTTTTCTCTACATCAAATGTGGACACTCTTTACAAGATGTATCATGACAGCATAGATATCATGTCTCAAGGTGGATTCAAACTCAGAAGTTTCATGACCAACTATCTTCCTCTGAGAGACCAAATGGAGAAAGAGGGTAATCTTGTCAAACATGCAGAACCTGTGGAAAAGGTGCTTGGTTATGAATATAACCCAAAAGATGACACTTTGTCATTAAATAAAATAAAATTTCCTGTAAATGATAGACCAACTAAAAGAAATGTACTAAGTGACATAAGTAAACTATTTGATCCTCTTTGACCTTACCTGTGACAATTCGAGGAAGACTACTGATGAGACAAATATGGACAGAAAACACAAGCTGGGATGAAACCATCACTGAAGCATCCTTTAAGCTTTGGAATGACCTGAAAAAAGACCTAGAAATGGTTATAAAAGAAACATTTCCTAGAAAAACACTGGACAGTAATGAAGACACTCGATATCATGTGTTTTGTGATGGTAGTAAAAGTTGTTATGGTTTCAGTTGTTATGCATCTAATCTTACTTCATCACAACTAGTATTTGCCAAGGGTGAGATTACTCCAAAAAACAAAAGCATCCCTCAGATTGAACTTTTATCAGTTTTCTTGGCATTCAAGTGACTATCTCTTATACTAGATTCCTCTCCTGACAGTGTAAAGAATGTGCATTTTTGGATAGATGCACAAATTGTTATTGAATGGATTCTTACAGAATGCAAAACCAAGAACAAATTCACTAAGAACAGAGTGATGGATATTGTGAACATGAAAGAAGAAATCACAAACAAATATGGTGTTCAGATATCTTTCCATTATGTTGAAAGTAAAGATAAGCCAAGTGATATGATCACCAGAGGCATCACTGCAAAGGAGTTCACTAAAAACAAAACAAGTGGATTAGTGGACCAACATGGTTATGTGACCAAAAGAAATGGCCAATTCATGACATGAAATGTTTATCTGAAAATTCAAAACAGAAGATTCAGATGAATGTTAACTCTGTTCTCAAAACTGTCATTGTGAACAATTCAAACTTTGTTCAAACTAATGAAGTAAAACCACCCATTGACATTGAAAAGTACTCCAATGTAAATAAGTTGTTGAGAATAACATCCTATGTTTACAAATTAATTTGTTAACATGAAACTAAAATGAGAAAAGGACAGCATGCAACAGGCTAAAATATATGGGCTAAAAACAATGCAAGCTGAATCTTTTCCTAGAGAAATGGAGTATTTAAGAAACTCTAACAAACCAGATGAGAAAAGTGATGGTAAAATACCTAAATATGTAAGTGATCTTAATCTGTTCATAGACAAAAATGATTTGATATGTTGCAGAGGGAGAATATCAAGAAGTAATTATTTTAACAATAATGTTCTCTTACCTGTGTTACTTGCTAAAGACCATCACTTCACAAAACTCCTTGTCAGAGACACCCATAAGAAATGTAAACAATTGGGTATTGGAACGACACTTATGCAGTTGAGAGAGCATCGGTATTGGTTACCTCAAGGGAGAAAAACTGTAAAAGAACTCATTAATCAATGCATAACATGTAAAAAATTGAATACTAGAGATTTTACTTACCCTAAACTAACTAATCTTCCAAAAGAGAGATTGTCTTTGGTCAGACCATTTATGCATACTGGGATTGACTATACTAGTCACATATTTGTAACAAACAAAAATGAAGAACCCTCTAAAATGTACATAATAGTATATACATGCTTAGCCCTAAGATGCATCCATTTGGATCTTGTCCCAGATATGACTCTGGATTCCTTCTTACAATCTTTCAAAAGATTTTGTAACCTCTACTCTGTACCAGACTCAATCTATACAGATAATGCCAAGACATTCATAGCCAGTAAACCCTATCTTTCTGATGTCTTTAAGTCAGATGATTTGAAATCAGTATTGACAGAACACTCAATCCAACTTAGGACTATCCCTGTCTATGCTAGTTGGGTTGGAGGAGTTTATGAGAGGCAGATAAAAACTGTTAAACAGTGCCTCTATAAAACTGTTGGAAGAGCAAAAATAACCTACTTTGAGTTATTGACAGTTCTATCTGACATTCAAAATGCAGTTAATAACAGACCTTTCACTTGTGTCTACAGTGAAATAAATGAAATCGATGCTTTAACTCCTAATAAAATACTCAAACTTCACTCTGATCCTAGACTTCAGATGAAGTGTGATGCTTCTAATCCTGATCCTCTTTGGGATCCAAACACCAGAGACCCATGCATGAAGATCTGGAGAAGACATTCTCAGCTCAACAATCATTACCTGACCAGTACCGAGACATGTGGTACTCTCATTACTTGCTAAGTTTAAGAGAAACTAGTAAGGATGTGTTTCAAAGTGATTGGGAGAACCGGATTAGAGTCAATGATATTGTGTTAATCAACACAAAAAACAAACCTCGCATTTATTGGCTCATGGGTAGAGTTATAAAATTATTTCATGGTGATGATAACAGAGTGAGAAGTGTCTTACTCAAATTACCAAATAATCAGACTGCTCATTATACCATAAAGCATTTGTATCCCCTGGAAATACAAACTATGCACTTAGGAACTTCAAGTGATAATGAAGTCCAAACAAACAATAGAGATATTGAAGATGAACCTACAAATGATGATACCCTGAATGTGAATATGGACCAAATTGCAGAGAACATTCAAGAAAATGAAAAGAAGAGACATCGTCGTTCTGCTGCACAGAAGCAGAGAACCTTGATCAAAGAAAAGATTAGAAAAGGTAAATTGTAAATAACTAGATATTAAGTATAATTTGTAACTTGTATATATTAATTAGATAGCTAGGAAGATATAATAAACTTGGTTATCACAATTGTAAATATTATAATATGCTTTATGAATGCTAGGATGTAGCTAGCAGCTCTGTTATTATGTAAGAGGAGAAGATTGAGAAGTTGGCATTATAAATTCTTTGGTTTACTAAACTCTCATTATTAAATAACTTTGCTTAATTAAATTAAGCATCTCTTTTGTTGGGAGGTTGCGAAAGTTACTTCCGCCTTTTAGTAAACCTGCTTGTCTTTTTGATTGGACTGCAGAGCAATGAGCATGTCATGATTGTTATCTCCTAAGCTTGTAAATATTCGTATATAATGCCTATTGCCACTTCTCCAATCTCTTTTCTTCCACAGAGTTGCACAAGTTTAACCTTATAATTAATGTTTTGCACGATATATTTAATGCATGAGTGATTTAATGCTTCTTGATTCTGCATGAGCTTCAGCCTATAGCTTACGCACTACCATCATCAATAACATAACCCTATCATGCACAAACCCTCTACTCTACAAACACTATTGAGCTCAATAACACAACATTGAACACTTTAGTGCTATACTAGTACTACTGAAGGCATCTTGAATAGACCAACTCTCAAGTTAGCCCTGTAGAAGGACACATCTTCTACAACAACAGAGGTAGCTGACCCTTCTCCACTATCAAGGTAAGACCACACTATTCATTGCATTGTTGCTAATTGCTTGACCTATTTAGTATTTCTTTGCAAGTGTGTGTCCCTAATTAATTCCTAAATGCTTTGATAGTTTTAACATTACTTCATTAATTAATTAATTGATTACTTCATTAATTACTTCATTGATTACTTCATTGATTACTTCATTGATTACTTCATTGATAACTTCATTTATCACTTCATTTATCACTTCATTGATTACTTCATTAATTTCTTCATTTATTACTTCATTAATTCATTAATTACTCCATTCATTTATTTCTAAACAGTTTGGTAGAAATTTTCAAGGTCGGTTCTATTTCATCGTTCACATATCGATTGTTTCTTTTTTCCATAAATGCAATTTTAAAAGCTGATCTGGTTTCAGAAAATAAAGTTATCCATTTGATGATTAGGTGAATTAACTTCATAATCATTTCATTTCAGATATTAATTTCATAATCATAGAAGTAATCACTCCTCCATCCCCTCACAACATTCTAAACATTCTAAATTAGAGCTGTCTGTTGTAGGTTTCATCTCAGAGAGGATAATGGAGTTCATATTAGCGTCACTATAGCAACACTCATTGCAAGGTACACTTTTTATGATTATTCAGTGGTTACCCAGTCAAGAATTATAATGGACAATCTGACGGTTTTCCATCGGTGATTATAATCGATGGTAAAAAGATCATCTATCTACGACAATAAATGATTAGACAAAAATACAATAGTAATTTATCATAAATTAAAAATACTTATAGTTTATCGTCTTTCGTCGGACATTCCTGAGGATAATGTCTTTATTATGATATTTTACGATAAAATACCATCAATATTTACCGTAATGGACAATAACAGACGATCTGCCGATTGTAAATTTATACCGACTGTGCGAATACAAATTAGATTTTGAAGCCGTTGTAGTTTTAAAGTGACAAATTAAAACAATAAAATTACTTTTGATGATTAAAATAGTAATTAAACAATTAATATTAATTATATTCCTTTTTCTTATACGACCGAAGATGTGAAACTGACCCTATGTGTAAAAAATAGGAATGAAACAATTGGAAGATTATTTCGATAGTTTACTTCTACATGAATATTTATTGATTATACAGTCGGGTCAGAAAATATTCGTACCGTACGATAAATGTAACATTTTCCTTCATAACTTCTAAAATATCAATTCCTGAATTCCAAATTTTTGTTCACTTTTAGATCTGAAATCGATAATGATACACAAAAAATTTCAAAGCAAATTTTTATCAATAACAAAAGTTACAGAGATTTAATTAGAAAATGGGGGGACAGAAAGTATTCATACTGTAACAAGAAAATGTATATAATATTGTTTTAATAGTCAATTGTGAATCCTCTGCTCTCGATAACTTTCTGGAGGCGTCCAAAAGAGTCTCCCACATATTTATGACAGGTTTCCTTGTCTATTTTACTCCATTCTTCTTTTGTAATGATCTCAAGTTCTGCCAGATTACTTGGTTGCCTTTTCCTTACTCTTTTTTTCAATTCAGCCCACATATTTTCGATGGGATTGAGGTCTGGTGATTGAGATGGCCATGGGAGGACATTAACACGTTCATCTGCTAACCATTGGACACAAATTTCGAGGTGTGCTTTGGATCATTGTCCTGTTGGAAGATCCAGCGACGTCCCATTCCAAGATTTCTCGCACTCTGCTTCAGGTTTTCCTCCAATATATCACGATAATCCTCTGTCTTCATTATACCATTCACTCGAACCAACGTACCAACACCTTTAGTCGAAAAGCAACCCCAAAACATCAGTGAGTCACCACCATGCTTCACTGTAAGGATGGTATTCTTTGCTTTGAAGGCTTCATTCTTTTTCCTCCAAACATACTGAGAACTAGAATGACTGAAAAGCTCTATTTTCGTCTCGTCTGACCACAAAACACTGCTCCAATAAGTGGATTCTTTAGGGGAGTATTCATTTGCAAACTTGACACGAGCCTTCAAATGCATAGAACGCAGTAGAGGAGCTTTCCTAGGACGACAGCCTCTCAAGTTATCCTTGTGCAGAATGTTACTTACAGTTGATCGACTGACACTTGTTCCAGATTGTTCCAAGATTGGAACCTCATCCCTGGTCACACGGGGGTTCTTGTTGACCTCTCGAACAACTCTTCGGATACCTGTGGGGGAAACTTTTACCTGACGTCCACTCCGAGGGAGATTCTCCAGGTGACCAACATCCCTTACCTTCTTAATAATGGATTGGACCGTGGATTTTGGTAGTTTTAGCTCCTTGGATATCTTGCCATACCCCTTTCCGTCATTGTGCATCGCTAAGACTATCTTCTTCACCTCCATACTGTGTTCTTTAGCTTCTGGCATGATTTAAGATTTATAAAAAGACAAATTATTAAACAAAGCCAACGGTTGCAACATATGGGAGAATAACAATGACTATATACAAAAAAAACTCGGTACTACACTGTAGTTCATGAATATAACCCCTATCGCCTTCGTAAGGTCATAAAAATATTGAATTTCAAATAAATTTGTTATTTTTTCGTGCCGTATGAATACTTTCTGTCCCCCCATTTTCTAATTAAATCTCTGTAACTTTTGTTATTGATATAAATTTGCTTTGAAATTTTTTGTGTATCATTATCGATTTCAGATCTAAAAGTGTAGAAAAATTTGGAATTCAGGAATTGATATTTTAGAAGTTATAAAGGAAAATGTTACATTTATCGTACGGTACGAATATTTTCTGACCCGACTGTATAGGGTTAGCTCTGAATTATCGGACAATTCTACATTTTCGATCATGTAAGAAAAAAGTATATACTATTTAAATTTAATAGTTAAATAATAATTATAATATACTGATTCTCACATCATCGAAAATATGGAACTGTCCGATAACTCAGAAGTTACCCTATTTTGAAATATAATATCAGTTAGATTATCAATGTAAATATCATTTTATCCGTTGCTGTCAACATTAATCCTTTCTTAATCCGAGTGATGATTGTATATTATTTGCTATCACTTCTTTGTTGCATTCCTAGCTTTTACTTGTTTATTATGTATGTTCCGCGCCATTTGCTGATTTGCCCAATCTCGAGAATGCGCTGCGCGTGTTTAAGGATCATTGAAAATGCACAACAATCTCGAAATTGTGCAAGACAGGTAAAGGGTATGAAGCAGGACCAACAGTGATGAAGTAGATAATTAATTATTAATGCATTTAATTGGTCCATTCCATCATAATATGACAGTTAAAGTTATACATAATAACTTGGTAATATATTGGTAATTAAGCTTGAGTTAGTGAGTCACAATAAGAACAAAAATAAGTTATCTGCCATTAGTAATAATTTATATTCTATTTAACATCTCTCTTCAAGTGCAGTAGCTATGCACTCCTTAACTGAAATTATTTGCCTTCAAGTCCCTAACACCTGAAAATTTATTTTATTGTTTTCATTGTTTACAATCTCAACAGAATTTAAGGACATGTTTGAAGTGAAAAGTCACCTGTTATTAGCGAAAAGGCAATGTTTCATGTCATTACGAGGGTTTAATTTGCAGAACTTCGTGACTGAAAATACCTGCTAACTTATATATCAGAACCCAAATAGCACAGGCATCTATCTTGAAAATTTTGAAAATAACTTGAAGTTTTTTTTAATGACTTGAAGCTGATTAGAAATTATCGATAGTCTTGTATTATTGTATATAATTTGAACTGAAATTGATGATCTGATCTACAGAAAAAGAGTCGGGGCTAAACATTATACACCCGAACTAAAGTAAAAAAAACTTCCTACCTAACGAACAAAAAATACCCTAAAACGTATAAAATTAACTATCATGGACATGACAAACATACTGATCTTCATTTAGCTACCACCCCTTTTATATTATCCTTGGAATTTTAAAGCAGTCATGGCTAAAAATTCTAAATTTTCTTTGAAAGAAAATGAAACAGCATTTCTCTCCCAGGCACCAGTGCAGCTCTCAGTGCCAAAAAAGCACTGAGAGCTGCATTTGCCCTACCCTGCTATAGAGGTTACTTCCTTACTCAGGATACTATCTACACTATAGAAGATTTCATTATAGAGGAGGTCCATGAATAAAAGAGTGACAATGAAACAAGTTTGGCAAACATAAGATTTAATATGCCGCTATAGCTGTGAGTATTTGTGAAGGGAGTTACATTGGCTAAAAACAATACAACTTAAAGTAGGTCTACTTATTTGTAGACCACAACTTAGAGTAGGTCTAAATTTTTGTTGACTTTTTATTTTTAAGTTTTTATAGAACTAAAAGTAGGTGTCTAAACTCTTAAAAACAACATCATGGTCAGAAAACAACATATTGGTCAGAGATGTGAAAGAACCTAGTATTATCTACACACTTATTTACTTTGACAGAGAAGTGAACCTGCTATTATTTCTACAGTTTAATAATAAAGCGGTCTAAGCATTACTAGTTATAATATGTACATGGAAAAGTAAGTAGCTATTCGTCAGCTGAGTTTGTAGTTCCACTTGCAGAAGTCTATGGAGATATTTTGCCACAATTCACAGGAGATTTTACACACAAAAATGTGTAGTTGATATCTCATGAACATCCTTTACACATCTAAATGTGCTAGTTTTAACGATCTAAAGTTTAAACAATGCGAGTCAATACATTCGGGAAAAATTTGACACAAAATTGTAAAGTTTCTTCAACCCAATATTTGTAGAATTGCAACAATTTAAGTTTCCTGAAATAAATAACAATTTACCATATTAACTTATTTTCCTAAAAGCTTCACATCGTTTTACCCTTTTCATAAATTTCCTCTTTTATTTCATTGATATTAGATTTTCTGCATAGGTTGCTAGGTAGAATAAAGCATATATATATATCCATTACCATCAGCACATATATTAAAATAGATTGTATATATTCTAGAAATGACTACAGAGTTTGGCTTTCAGTAAATTGATACGATAGATAGGTAGATTATATAGATAGGTGCGCTATGAAGCTTACAAAGGCAAAACCTATACACAAATCTAGAGTGTGACGTCCTCATGCGCAGTAGAAATGCGCACGAGTATCTAGTGCGTGACGTCACCATGCGCAGTAGAAATGCGCATTAGTACCTATCTAGTGCGTGACGTCATCATTCGCAGTAGATATGCACACGAGTATCTAGATTCTAGAGCGTGACGTCATCCTGCGCAGTAGATATGCACACGAGTATCTAGAACGTGACGTCATAAGAATACTGCGCAGTAAAAATGCGCACGACTTGACTATTTGTTGGACAACATTGTCCTTTAGCAGTGCTTTTTCTATAATTAATTAACAAACACTGATGTTAAAACGTACATCCAAAATAAGAATATTATTGCAAAAATATTGATATCGGTATTAGAAAAATCTCTCCAACATACATACAAAATGCCAAAACTGTATAACTAAATATAGAAGAAATGTAAATCACATTCACTGTACATCTGCTATATTAACATAAAAACTCAAAATAGTGACAACAATTTATCTTAACTATATGCTTTCATCTAACAAAAACTAACATTTAATGAATCTACTGCCATGCTTCATGTCAAAATATTTAAATGAACAACTCAAAGGTCATGTCTATTACGATATAGGTAGCACAATTGAAATATTCAATAGTTATTTCTTCTAGTCGGAAATATCATCATTATTATAGTGTGAAACTTGGCATTATGTCCCACATAGGGATTGGTACCCTGACTGACATGATAAATGAAATGCAGTTGGTATTCCTGATAAAACTTTCAATGGAAATCAATCATTTTTCGTGTAACAATCAGATTTGTTGGAGAATTGTACCTTACTTTGGAAAATGGCTCGAAACTATATAGGTATTTTAGAGGAGATCCTTTGCGACATTCAAGATATTCTAAGTAGCGATATAGTATTTAGCAAGCACACAACACAAGCGTTATCTATAAGACATTCAATGAAAATAATCCTAAATATGGAGGGATCTAAAGGACGTTTTCGGGTTATCGTTCACTGAAACAAAATGAGCAGCCATCTTATTTCACAGGCTAGGTATTTTTCAGAGATATTTTAACTTAAAACCTAAATATTTGAAATGGATACCAAGGGTTTGACACAAAATGTAAACTTAAAACCTAAATTTAAAGATGGATACCAGAGGTAGGTACAAAGATATTATACTACAGAAAAATAAATTCACCTCTCTTGGAAATTTTAAAGCGCCACCTGAATTTGAAAGCGGGAACTAAAGCAACAACAACATTTGGTGCTGATCAAAACATTGAAAGTTACAGTATTCAGGCAGAAGTTATTTATTCTGTTAAACTTGATCAACAGAAAAGTTATTCTGAAATCTCATTTTTTTTAATATTGAACACTGAAACTTCTAATGATTTGATAAAAAACAAATGTTGTTGTTTCTCTAGTTCCCGCTATCAAATCCAGATGGCGCCACAACGCACTTATGAAACAGAAATTTGGTAGAGTGGTGCATCTTACTGTAGTATATCTTTGGTAGGTAGGTGATCACTGGTAGGATAGTGACAATATGCTTCTAAAATAATAGATCCCGAAAATAGTATAAACGGAGAGAATTGAAGAGTATTGAATGGTTCTACACCAGCGGTATAAAGTATTCGATACCATTTCATTCCGTCTGTGATATTCTTAAGATCTATGATTTCCAAAGCATATTGTCATAACCATAGACTAATCGGTCTCATTCACACCAACTTCACTAAATGAGTTTGTAACAAATAGCAATTTGAAGACCAAACTACCTAGAGTCAGATAAAGAAGGTAGGTACCTACTACTACTTCAAATGGAAAGAAACCTCGTGTGTAATTTAAAATATGCACTAGTACCTAATTGTCGGACATTTTGAAAAATGAACATACTTGCCATAATTAGTTTAAATGAAAAATATGTTTAAATTCCAACACCATTTAAATAACAACATGTCAAGTTTATTATTGAAATGTTATTCTGTATACTCACTCAATAACGTTTGTTTTTAATGGGAAAATATCGCCTTACAAAATCGTCGATTCCATCGTTGCTGTGTGGCATTTTCAGGCACAGTTGCCATGTACTTCTTTATTCCACAGCCAAAGTTGCCATGTACTCTTTATTTGGCAATTGATGCAGATTGTAACTTATTCAAATATTTCACTTTTTATAGTTTCGTCGGATATTTGCACAGCATATTATTTAAATCCAATTATAACTGAAGTTACTCAATAAAAACCTTCATATTTTTATTCGTTTGAAATTCAAAGTCGTTAATTTTATAAAATAAAAATGTCGACTTTACTGCCTTTTTCTCATTAACATTTTAATGATACTTACATTAAGTCATTATCTCTTCACAAATAATAGCAAGTCATTATTTCTTCATTTGATGATAGTTTACGTTCAGCACAGCTATTATCAGTTGAGGTATCATTGTGTATAGTAAATGATAGCTAATTAGGTATATATGGATGACAATGCTAAAGTTTTTGAACATTTTTCTTAGAAAATAGTGAGATCATATTATTACACAATGTCACGGTAATTAAATTAATGCTCATGATATACAAACACTCCTACTCTCTAAAATAAAATCTGCCTAATTATAACCTTTCGTCAGCAATTTACATAATTTTGTTAATGTAACATAGACCAATTGGTTGAAAATGGGGTTGGATACGAGTTATTGAACAGGTACACATTTTCGAACACGTAAGAAAAAATTATAGAATTTGATATTTCAACTCGCTATTTAACTTGGTATACCTACATGATACCTACAGGTATCATGTAGGTATACCAAGTTAAAACCAATTAAAATATCAAAATATAATTGTTTTCTTTTTGATCGAAAATGTGGGAACTGTCCAATATTTCGTATCTTCCCTACCATTCTTCACATCAGATATTTTTTTCACTACTAACAAGTATTAAAATGTCTGTCCCATTGGTAAATTGTCTTCTTTTTTCTTCTCCACTCCTTCTTATTTTCTTGGTCGGGATATCGACCTGGAGTATGTCGACAAACCCTCACCCCGACTGCGTGATCGACTGATGTACGTAGAACTCGAGTGTAGGTTGTCGCCTGAAAAAAAGTAAAGTAGGTATTTTAAACAAGAAAAAAGTAGGCTATTATTTCATCTCTCAAAAAATCAGGCTGTTAATCCCATATTTTATCTTAATTCACTTGGAAGATCTAGGGGTAAGTTACATATTATCGGTCAGTACTACATCTTCGAGCATATAAGAAAACACAATATTTAATTTATTATTATTAGATAGCACTCTGAAATAATAACAATTCTTATATAGTTTTTTCTTATATGACCGAAGATGTAGTAATGACCGATAATTCGCAACTTACCCTATATTGAGAAATAAAATTAAAATGACAATTATTTTGTATTTTTTTTGTATAATCGACAAAGTGGAACCGTCCAGTAACTCTGAATTTACCTACTTTCTTATGCTGCAATTTCCATTTAAGGTTTGAGTTTATTTTAAAAAGTTTTTTTTATCAAAATCTAGAAATTCTCACAATGAATTTCCTTTCCCTCATATAATAATTATCTACTCTCTCCTTGTTTTCATTAGCAAGAGGGTAATTTAACTTACCAATCTGGGTTATGAACTTTGCAGAAAGTCTGATGTGAATTAAATTAATGGAATTAATTTAAAGTGTTCGAAATCTAACACTTTTTTACTCCCAGTGGCGAATTTCCAATCGGCAGATCGTCTGTTATTGTCCATTACGGTAAATATTGATGGTATTTTATCGTAAAATATCATAATAAAGACATTAGCCTCAGGATTTTTGTAGGGAATGTCCGACGAAAGACGATAGACTGAAAGTGTTTTTAATTTATGATAAATTACTATTGTATTTTTGTCTAATCATTTATTGTCGTAGATAGAAGATCTTTTTATCTTTTTCTTTCACTATATGTGAATATTTTCCACATTTGTTTATTTAAAGTATAATTCAATTATCCAAATTTAACTCAATTAAGATTGTAGAAACTGCATTGTCATTGTCATCAAACTTATTAGAAAAAAAATCTTTTGGTATCATTAAAGTTTCGAAAATAATGTTAAAGACTTTTCAGAAAAAAATCGAAATGAATTTTCGAATTTTTTTGTATAATTCATTTGTCTTTTTTGTCATCAGTTATTAATTCATGGCTTTTATAAATACTTGACTGCAATATCATTATTTTGCTTCAATAAACAATATTGTGTTTATTTTTTTACTAGATATTAGATGGGAACCTATAGAGAATAAAAAAAGATCAATTGCATATTAATTAATTTTGGGGGTTGAACCGAAGGCTATATCGCTGATGTCAAAAGGAAATTAAATACAAGGGACTGGTGGAAGCAGTCAGAAAGGAAAGTGACTCCATGAACAAAGTCACCTACCACCAGTCAGTGACAATGATGTGCATTTTCTATAAAAACTTTTAATTGCTATTAAAAAGTATAGTTAATATTGAAAAGATTCATTAACGGTATGGCCTTACTTACAAAAGGATGATATATCATTTAGGGTAACTTACGAGTTATCGGACTGTACCACATTTCCGATCATATAAGAAGAATGAATATAATAATTAAATATCTATTATATACTTTTTACATGAGAGCATCCGATAACGCAGAACTTGTCCTGTAGATAAGAAATAATGACCCTAGCTATAAAATTCTCATAAAAGGTAAAAATAAAATAAAATAAGGATAAATAAGCGAAATAAATAAAATAATCATTTTACTAAAAGAAATAATGATTACAAATTAAAATAACTGTACAATTATCAAATATTTTCACATGTACACATTGTATGTAAAGTTCGGCCCACAGAGTTAATATGCAGTGAAAAATAAAAAGATATTATACACAATATAAAAAAAAGTTGAATGAACAGAAAAAATGTGAAAAAATGAAAAGGTAAAATGTCTTGAATTTTATACAATAAATTTTTAAAAAATTTGTTTACAAAAGTTAAAAATTAAATTAAAAATAAACAGGAAAAAATCAATTATTTCTTAAATTTTTGTTTACTGGAAAATAAAAAACTAAAATTTGAAACATTAAAACTGTAATAAAAATTAATTAATTTTTTCGTTTCTTCCTAAGTAAAAATAAATGACTATAAAATGTAAATCAAAGTAAGGGAAGTTACGAATTAACGGACAGTCACACATTTTCGATCATGATAGAAAAAAGTTTATATTTTAATATATCAATTATAATTTTTTTATTTCATGATTGAATATATAGAACGGTCCAATAACTCGTAAGTTGCCCCATATGCCAGGTATTAGATAGGAAATGTTATAAATAATATCACATCAACACAGCAAAAGAAGGAGACTATCTAGCACTTAATTAGGCATTACATTATTAATTATTATGAGTATTAAGTACTTAATTACAACGTTCATGACTGAAATAAATAAGGAGTTACGATTTTTTAAAATATTTAAAACTATCAAACTTGTAGGGATTGGCAAAACATTTTAAAACCCGGCAAACTGTCAAACATTTTAAAACTTTCAAAAAACTTTAAAGTCAACATCTCAAGAAATGGAAACATGAAAAATTTAGAAAGAAATTATGGTTGGAAAATGTTGAAAATATTTAAAATTGAAAAAAAATAAAAAATAAAATAGTCTGATTTACAAGTTTTCGAATACTCTGCCTTACCAAATTTCGAATCGTCTGATTACAAGAATTCGAATCTGTTCCAGTTTTACAGGATTTCGAATTATCTGATTTAGTTTTAGAATTAACTGTTTCAGTCTAAGAGTTGTCTAATTTACTTTTGCTGTTGCTTCTCCTGAGTGAAGTGTTGGAGTCGGAGAGTCTCTCTGCAGTACTTTGAGACCTCCTCATGGAGACACTGTTAGTGACAGAGCTCAGGGAACTCATTGTGGTGCTGGTGTGCAGGCCTGACCTCTTCAGAGTTCCTGGCGAAGAGCAAAGGGTAACAAATCAAGAAAATAGTCTATTTCAATGAAATGAAAACAAATTCATTCCTGTGACACAAATTCGTAAAAATGGAACACAAATAAATTCATGGAACTAAATTTTAACACTTCTAATTAATAATATTAGTTTCACTTGACAGTGCAAATATTTTAAATATAAAAGCTATTTCATGGGAATAATCTAACGGAAAATAGTTTTGGTAATAATAAGAAAAGATTTTTTTTAGTAAAATGGAGAATTTCGAGTCATCGGACGGTTCCACAATTTTACTTGGAAAAAAGTCCGAAAGAATTATAACAAAAGTAGGTATATACTTTCATTGGGACCAAGAAAACAACAGGTAGGTATCAATTAAGATAAAAAGGTAAATGACAATTTCTCTATAGCTACTTTTTCTTATATCTTCGTAAATGAGTATCTGTTTTATAACTCGTGACTTGCCCTGGTTCTTACCTGCTGTTCTGGCAGTTCTCCCCTTCCGGTCAATGTACAGCTTGTCAGGCCTCACGAACAATCCACATTTGGGCTCACAGACGAAGTACCTCTCGTCATCTACACTGCCGTCATTTTTACCTGAAGAAAACACAATTATTTTTTTTAGCCATTTAGAACAAAATTTTGAAAAGGACAAAAAACTTATATTGTACTATTTTAACAATAACAAGAGTAATTGTAAAAGTAGGGTAAGTTACGAGTTATCGGACGGTTCCACATTATCGATCAGGTAAGAAAACATTATTATGAACCTTTTTCATTCAATTGGTATCCTTGATACCTGCAAGTATCATGGATACCAATTAAGATAACTACTTAATAAGAATAAAAAAATTTAATGATCGGAAAAAGTGTAATAGTCCAATAACTTGTAATTTACTCTTCTACTTATCTAAAGTCATAAACTATAGTAGAGTCACTCACCCACTGGCTGGTCTAGCGTCACCCCAACCATCACACCACCTTTGCTGAAGTGGGTGGTTCCGACGAAGGACACAGTGCCGGTGTAGTCGTAAGGTCTGATCCTGACACTCTCTCCCACCTGACACCAGTAGGGGAGGTTGGAGGTGTCACTAGTGCTGCCTTTGGAGCTGGTGCTGCTTGAGGTGCTGGTGGACATCTTGTCTGAAATAACACACCTATTTAACTACTTGCTACTTTAGTCAATAATTAAGTAACAAAAGATTAACTATCAACAGCGCCTCATAAAGCTGGTGTACGATAGTACGTCTTAACATATCCACTCACCAACATTCTCTATGGACGTACAGGGTGACGCAGAGCCACTGCTGATGTTCCTGTTGATTCCTTTGGTCTGATTAGCTAGGGGAAAAGACAGCCTGTGACTCGGAACATTGGCATTCTTCTTGCGTCTCATGAAGCTGCTGCTCACCACGGGGGAGGCAGACCGGGAATTGGTGGAGAGGGAGGAGGTGGAGGAGCCAATGTCTTCGGAAAGTTCCTGTCTTCCCTCCTTGGCGTTATCTAGGGAGGTTTGGCTGGTGGACATGGGACTGCCTCCTTTGCTCCTCCCAAGGGCCGCCTGGAGGATATTGGGAGGGGCTGAGAGGCTCAGATCCTCACATTCCTCCTCAAAGTCATCCTCCATCTCGTCAATGACTGGAGACATTTTGATGTCGGTGGAGGACTTTGCCCCCTCCTTGGAGGGGAGGTGGAGGGGACTGTTGGTGTGGAGGGAGGCCAGGTCCGCCTGAACAACAGTCTTAGTGTCACTCGAGTCACTTTCACCGGAACTGAAAGTTTTAAAAGAAGTTACCAAATATTTCAATTAGAGAAGAAAAATAAAGAATTGGTTCAGATGGAGTCATTATTATAAAAAGTTTATAATGAAAAAGGAAAAAAGGATGGTAAATTAAAATGGAGCAAATTATAGTGTTCTGAAACTGCAATTCACTATTGTCTTTTACTTAGTAAAATAACCTTTATTTATTATTATCTTAATGTTATTCACCTGTATATAGAGACACCATCAGGTTGTTTCAGAGGTGAGTCGTCAGGAGTGTCGTCAAGGTAGCCTCTGACGGAGAGGTTATCGTCACTTAGAGTTGAGGAGGAGACTGCGCCACTGCCATAGCCGCTACAAGGGAAACGTAAGGATATTTTTTGATGATTTAATTTAGTAGGGGTTTAACGTCTGCTTCGGAACCAAAGGCCATATCGCTGACGTCAAAAGGAAATTAAATACAAGGGACTAGAGGAAGCAGTCAGAAAGAAAGTGGCTCCATGAACAAAGTCACTTACCACCGTCGGTGACGAGCTCATGGATGCAGAAAAGCTACTCCGTGAATGCAGTCACTTATCAAGGAATGTGACGAAAAGGGACACAAGCACCGGTGGCTGCACTCACGGATGGAAGAGGAAAATGAAGAGGTGATAGTAAATGAAGCCTACGAGTCTACCTAACACAAAATCTAAGACCTCGTAGTTGAAGAGCATAACCCTAGCGCTATCCTCTAAAACTGTATGAAGCGTTAAAAAAATGATAAAACATGGTAAAAATGAAAAAAGACAATCCATAATCCAAATTACAACAGTTCGGAGCCCAAGGGACGCCATATTCATTTATGAATAAAAAAATGATAGTTGTACATCAAACTTTTATTTAGCTAATTTCCCTTTTTAAAGAAATTTGATAATCAAAATACGAACATTGAAAATAAGAACATTTTTAAAATATATAATAATTAAAAAACCGAATTAAAAAGTAAATATCTTTTTCATGTATGACCGAAAATGTGGAAGAGGTTTATCGTATTTAGGAGAGATATCTACTTAGCTTATCAATTATCAGGTGTTATATTTTAGGGAGCACTGTTTGACATCAGTAGAGTTGAGGGAAATTATTGTGTAGTGAAATTATTTGATAAACAGACACAGGGAACAAATTACCTAGCCTAAGCAGTTGAAGTCTATTTCACTTGTTAAGATGGCTCTCACATCAACCTCACAGTCAGTAGAATTAACAGTTTAGATGGACTTTGCTTTAAAATACGAAATAGGTTTTAGTTTCAAGTTACAAGATGTTAGGAAAAGGACCGTGTTTTGGTGGGATAGGGAATCTCTAGGCAGACTTGAGGATTTGCACGGATAGGGTGTGTACTTTCTCCGTGAGTCTCAGGCTATCTTTGATTGTTAATTGAGTGTGTAAAGGTAGTGTTTCGTTACTTGCCTAAGGTAGGCAGTGTAAGTACCTACCTGTTTGTATTTGTGTAAATTTCTTTGGAAATAAACCACACAGAGTTTATTTTGTTGTTTACAGCAAGCAAGTTGCGGCTTGTGTATTATGAATTTTGCTTCCTAAAACAGCTTTTGTGTATTTGCATACTCATAAGTGTTCCCGGTTGCGTTTTGTGCAACTGTATGGGGAAAGTTGAAGGCCATAAAAGAGTTCAGGGAACTCGCAACTGGTTTGCACATTGGTTTTGCTTTGGCAGACTAGCTAGTGACGTCATATTGAAATCACTGCATCAGCCCAGTGAGAACAGCTGCATCAGAACAGCTACTGGACTGTTCTGACAGCATATTTTAATTAGTTCTCTACATTGCTATCCCCATACCTGCTCATGGTAGAAGGTGTGTTGATCTTTGCTCCCCCGTTAACTTCTTGCAGTGAGTCTAGAGTCCTACTGTGACTCATTCTCATGAGTCCTGTGCTGCCTCTGTGTCTAGATAGGATGGATGAGTCATCTCCACTTCGAGAATTACTTAGAGACTGAAAAGAAACAAATGAATAAACTCACACTCTTTCTAAAAACTACCTATCGAACACAAATTGTTATTATTCTTATAACGAGACACTCTTTATTCGTTATTTTAATTGGTATCCATGATACCTGCTGGCTTAATGGATACCGAGTAAAATAAACGATAAATGTGCAGGTATCCTGGATACCAATTAAGATATCAAAAAAGTGTCTCGCTATATTAACAATAAAAAGAGTACCTACCAATTGACTTCTAACTAGTTAAAGTTATAATTAATAGAATATTAGTGATATGATATCTGTTATGCATTTAAATCACTAATAAATTCAATGCAACTAACTGAAACCTTAAAATTAGGGAATTGTAGTGGGGTGACGTACAGTACTCGCAAAGTGAGTTTTTAACACTGGTAGAGGATAGGTCAGATGGTACCTATGTTACCGACCCACTTTGCGAGAACTGCTACCCTATCTGCCTCACATTATCAATCTCATGCTCCTCCTCAGTCTCATCGTAATGGTGGTGGTACCCCCGATGTGTTTCTTCGTGCAGGGTGGTCATGCGGGGGGCCAGCTTCACTCCCCCGGGACTGGGGGAAGCTGTAACGGGGGGAGTGGATGTGAGCAAAAGTTTCAACACAAAAAAAACTAGTTCTCAAAAATTGGAAATGTTCTCAAAAATTGGACTGGTACCTAGATTAACTAGTGAAAAATAACATTTTATCTCAGAAAGAAGGCGGTGCTAGAAAATATTAACTATTGAAAAAGTAACATTTTATATTAGAAAAATGCGGTGATAAAAAGTATAACTACCTGGCGGGAAATACGGAAAATTTAACACAAAAAAATATCTCAAAATACGAGAAATTGATGTTAAAACTGTATCAGAACTAATGATATAACTAGTTCCACACTAGTGAATTGAGGAGTTAAGACAACAATAAGAAATGGTAATACAATGTAACAAGAAAAATAAAGAGGAAATAAAGGTCAAATGAGAGAAAAGGACGCCAATTTAACATGAAAAAAGCCAGATAAAAAGAAGATGCAAAGTTACATACATGGGGTAAAGAGATGGTGATGAAAATTAATATAGAAAAACGGAAATTACAAACAATAATTGAAAAAGAAAAAATTGGGGAGATAAATCAGAAAAAAAATTATTTCAACCCCACTAACCCAGGGCCTGGTAGGTTAGAATCAGCTACTCGTGATGAAAATATCAATAACTTTAATATTAAATTTATTTCAATGTTTTACTTTTTCACATAAATACACATGATTATAAAAAACTCAAAGGTGATAAATGGTCAGACTCTTATTATGAGCATCTATTCAATATATTAGGCGTTAGTCAGAGCTCCCTCCAACCATGAGATGCACGAGTATGCGTCTAACTGTGCACACCTCGCCCCGTCCATATAACATATTAGTTTATTATCTACTTATTGCAGTAACATTTGTTTCTTGTATTTCCTTATTATGTATCATTATTTGTGTTTACCAATGGATTACAATATATAATGAAGTGTTTTCTATCTATGAAAACTAGTTTGGCTAAGATTTTTTTGAAAGCTGGTTCGCACGAACCAGTCCTTAGGTTAGTGGTGTTAGCATAGAAAATTAATGGAATTAAATTGTAAAGGTTAAAAGTAAAATGAATGTTTAAATTAAATTGCTAAGGTAGAGGTTAAAAGTAAAGGAGGATAATATAATGTGCTGTCGTACACTTTGCCTGACCAGTTCCTTGCTGCGCCCTGATGGTGTTGAGATTCAAACTCAAGTTGAGGAAGGTGGGCCTTGCTGCATGTGGATGGGGAACAGAGAGTTATTGGGGGCAAAGAGAGTTATTAGGAGGGGGGAGAGTTATTAGGAGAGATAGAGTTAGTAGGAAAGGAAGTTCTGTCCAATAATTGAACGATTGAAACAACTAGTCCCCTAGTTGTTGTATATATCCTTCATCTTATTTTCCTTTCAGTTAGTTAGAGAAAGAGATGAACAACCGAGTAGGTATTTACAGAATAATGCCTCATTTTGAGAGAAAAGTAGCATAATTAGTTGTTAAAAATAGTCACACTTACAGAGACCGTAAGGTCTTTCGCTGGGACTGGGAAGGGAGTACCGGTGCTTGGGCTTGTCACCCGCCTGGGCGACTCCAACGGGAGTGATGGGCCCGCCCATAAGAAGGGGATTTAGATCCACAACACTCCCAGACCGGGGCATGGCACCAGTGGGTGCAGTTTTGTTCAGCTCTGCCTCCACACTGCCAAACAACTGCGGTAGAAGAAGAATGATCAGAAATAAGGTAAGGTTGTGTTCCAGTATTAGCTAGTGGACCAAAGATATACATTGGATACGAGGGGATAATGAACATAATGTGTTCTAATTAGCTACACTAAATCCTAGTCACTGATTATATCCAGGAAAAAATTAGGTACAAAGATCAAAACCTAATGAAAATTAACTATCAAGTAAAGTTCAATTTACTCACAGTTGCTTCGAATATGCTTAAACATCAACTAAACTAAATATGAACAACAAGAACAAAAAGCAACCATTACTTAGACTACCAATAGTCACAATGAACTAACCTAGATCTAATTTGTTACACTCTCCATCTAGCTACTGTACAACACTCTATGTTCTACAACAACATTCAGCCTTAAGATGTACCTAAATGATATGGTGAATAGACAGAAGCCAATAGGACACAGTAGGCAATAGCAAGTAGCTAACGAAAAGATGTTCAGTTTGCACTAGGTAGTGGCTAGGGAGGATCTTATCAGTACTCCGTGTTATTAAAACTGAAAAAAATCCTTCCTAGTGACTTCTTTCGAAAACTGAACATCTTTCGTAAGTAGCTATCTGCTACTGTGTCTTATTGACTATTGTGTATTTACCCTACTATTTGATAGCTATTGCGTCGTTCACTGTTCTTCAATTCTTTTTTGAACGTTGACTAAATTAGATAGAATTTAATGAAGGCATTTCACATCTACAACAGATATACAAAATGTATAAATGGGGAATTCTTTTGACTATTTCTAAATGTTGAAACTTATTCATCTCAGTAATTACAACTTTTTATCCACTGGTATTTTCAATTTTATAAACAAGTTCGAAAGACAGTTTTTGTGAACGTAATTTAAATAAATAAATGTCAGCGGGTTCAATGAACATTATTTCATTATTATTATTATTAAAATTAACAAGAGGATCTAAAGTAATTATATAGCATATCGAATTTATTTAAATAATTAAATATAAAAGAAGACGACACGAGAAACAGGACTAATTTCCTATTAATTAAAATGGACTATTTGGATTTAGGGTTTCTATATATTTTTGAGTTATTGTAAATAAATATACTCTCAGTAAGTACATAATTAAAAAAAGAACAATTTAAAATTTTATGGCTATTTCTCAAAATTTGTTTAATTTATAAAACTCTTTTACTTCAGTACGTAGACACTATCATGCAACTAAACTAGCACTAGTTTTTAAAATATAACAATGCTAGTGATAGAATGACAGCAAGATGGAGAACAGTCACTAGGTTAATTCAAAATTGAATTGGCAAATGCTATGTCTCAAGTGATTCTTCATGTGTACTTATATTAGGTAACTTTACAGGTAATTATACTTAGAAAGTTACATTTTACTGGTCACTAAATTAATAAATTCCCATCATTTTTTTAAGTAGTTAGACTTTGAATATAAATTTTAAATGTTGAATGTGTTGCACAAATATTTATTCATAAACAATTCAAAATTTGATCAAGGTATGATGGTGTCACCACTTTTCAGCCAAGTAGGTACCTACCTAGTTAGTTAGTAGGTACCTACCTAGTTAGTTAGTAGGTACCTCCCTAGTTAGTTAGTAGGTACCTAGCTAGTAAGTTAGTAGGTACCTACCTAGCAAATTGGTAGGTACCTACCTAGCAAGTTAGTAGGTGCCTACCTAGCAAGTTAGTAGGTAGGTACATACCTAAATTGCGCAACAATAGTAATATTTTATATGACGGACTTGGAAGAATCAGAAAAGAAATTAGCACTGCTTGTTTATTTAATTGAAATTATCATTGGACATGTTCATATTTTGGTGTCATTCGATCACTATTACCATCACCTCAAGACAAGTTCTTTGGAAAGCTTATTCATGCACCACTTTCCTCGTGTACAAAAGGCCATTCATTACAAGGCCAGAATTCAGTATACCTAATCGCCACCTTAACTACTACTTAGCCGTCCCAAGGATCGTAAAATGCAACTAATTAATAAACTATATATTTCATTTTGGTTGGACAGTGATGTTCAGTATTTAATATTGTTTTCATATTTAGAATTGACTTGGTAAAATAAAGAAGAAATCTACTCTTGACGGTGAAAAATTAAACCAAAATGTCTACCTAGCACAATAAATAGCATCTTCACATATGCATAGTTCCTATATATTCTATTTATTCGTTTAGATTAGTTATTTATAATGCACCCACTCTTTTAGATATTCAACTACATCATTTCATACTAATTGATAAGGCAAGCGCTATAGATTTTTTCTTTCACATGCACACTAGCTATCTTGACGAGACTATTTGAAACACACAACATTTTAGAGAACAAGTTGTGATTAAAGAGTTAAGAGGTTAACAGTGAAAAAGGATAGCTTTGTTACAGCAAAGATATTATACTACAATAAGATACACCACTTTCCCAAATTTCTGTTTCAAAAGTGCTTCGTGGCGCCATCTGGATTTGAAAGCGGGAACTAAAGCAACAACAACTTTTGGTGTTGATCGAAACATTTCAGTTTCAGTGTTCAGTCAGACATTATATGATTATACTTGATCAACAGAAAAGTTATTCTGAAATCTACTTATTTATTTTTAATATTGAAAGCTAGTTCCATTGGAACACTGAAACTTTTAATGATTTGATCAGCACCAAAAGTTGTTGTTTCTCTAGTTCCCGCTCTCAAATCCAGATGGCGCCACACCGCACTTTTGAAACAGAAATTTGGGAGAGTGGTCTATCTTATTGCAGTATATCTTAGGTAACAGTATAGTAAAGGAAAAACTTAGATTAGAGGTTAACAGTGAAGAAGGATAGATTAGAAACACTAGAGGAGAAGTCGGAAGATAAAGGATGAAGCAACCAGACAGACGAAAACTCAATAAAGGAAAACTGTGAGAAAAAAACTAATAAATACAATAAACAAAACAAATATAAATGGTTCTCGAAAGGAATTTGAACTGTATATGCAAAAATGTTTTATGAAATCAATGCAAAGTATTTAGCAAAAATAAAAATGAATAAAATAATGGAGAACATGAATTTATAATGTAAATAAAAAAACCTACGATACTATAACAAAACGTTCTAGTGTATTTCCATGGGCACTTCATATTAGTAAACACCAAAAATGAAGCATTTTTAAGAATGTTAATTCACAAGAAGGAGAATTTAGAGGATTTTAGAAGTGCCAATGGTTTCCACAGTTCACCACAACACCAAATATATCCGGGGATTTATAGATCTATGTATCTACGGATTTTAGTACGGGCCTCTCTAGACTTTACGGGCACTATCTATCTACGGATAAGCGAGCATTTAAACATCTACAGTTAGGTTTTTAGATTTCATCTACAGGTTCATTCGTTATTCAATCCATAGCAACTCTACCTCAACGTTAGGAGTCCGCAATCGTTTCTGCAGCTGAAACAACAACACCTACTACCGTCAGAGTTTGAACCGACATTTGCTATCAAACTAAATCTAGTGAAACGGATCTAAATCTCAAACGATAAATTCATATAGAATTTAGAAGTAGCTAGCCCCACAATTTTGATAATTTGAGTGCGCGTTTATAGGGTCTTGCAAGTATATTGCAGAAGGCGTGTTCTAGTATTAGCTATGAATGTAATTTCACTCAGATTTTAAAAGATTGAACAAAACCTACTTCCATTAACAGCACTCTACAATAGACTTCCGAAAAGAAATTTCTATTAAGATCTGTTTCACTAAATTTGAGGTTTTCAGGACTAACTATTAAAAATATCTAAATAGCTATTTATCAAAAGTCAATTAGTTTGAAAATTCTTAGAGTTTATGAAGACTTACAGCTTCTGCAAAGTTCTATTAAAAATTATCAATACACCATTTAACTTAGGCTATTACAAAAATAGAGCTAGTTAATTCAAGTTATAAACTAAAAAAAGGTTTAATATGTTTAACAGAAATAAGATAGTTATAAGCCTTTGCAGGGGTAGTAACTGATAATACAGCAATGCGTTCGATAACAAAAAAATACTTCAATGAATGAAAAAGAATGAGGTAAGGTAGAGAAAATATGTTTTAAAAGATGAAGTACTATCTTCTATATTGTCGGGGGAGATGGAAATACTCTAACACTCACAGTAGTCGTAAAGTGAGTATATTGTCTCTACCGCATAAGTTTTTATCGATACAGTGCTGCAAGAATAATGCTCTTGCGGATAATGTTTCTAAGGGTAACTCTTCTCTGATTGGTTGGTTAGGAGGAGGAGCCAACTGAGGGCTGAGTACTAAGCTGTTAATGCTCCGCCCCCAGTTGGCTCCTCCTCTTAATGAATTATTAAAAAATATATTCTAAATAATAAGAACATAAATGGCTTAATTCAGTTTATTGTACTGCACACTTCATGATTGTTTAATGCCCTGGCAGTGGGATTGGTGGGGGGGGGGGAGGGGGGCGCCTGGCCCTTTGATACACTTACTTGTTAATCTAAATGGCCTATCAAAGAGTTAGTAACCTTAAAAAGATTATCCTAAAAAACTCATTCGCAAGGTACAATATTTTAAAACTATCTTCTTAGTGGTAGTAACCAACGAACCCTACCATCACCCACTTCACGAGTACTGAAAAGTAACCTTAAATAATATGAAAATAAGTTCATTATTTCTCATCTAGTTTCCATTTTCCTTTGCTCTCTTTTGATAAAAATCAATGATATGGAAATGATTGCAAACCATTAACTAGTGTTCCCTGATTCACACTCATGATGCATAGGATAACGTGGATGCTGAGTTAAAAACCATATCATTAGAATACAAATGCAAAAGAATATTAATGAATATATAAAGTTATTACAGAATTTTTAGCTAGTGACTATTTTATAAATTTGCAGTTAACAATAAAACAATAAGCTTCTTGAGTTTTAGATTCTACTGTAATTTTAAACATCTTAAATTGTTGTTAGTGTATATAGTTGAAGATATTTAGCAAGAGGTACATTATGTACTGCAAGACTATGATGTACTGTAGCTAGTACATAACTACGATAAGACGTTGAAAAAATGTAGCTAATTCAAATATAAAATGTCTGCAATATCTTTTCAACAAATTTACTTTGGCAAAAGTCTACTTCTCATAATCAAATCTGTTGGAGAGACTGCAAGACCTCCCCTAAAGACTGACAAGTCCTATAAAGACTACAAGACCTCCCTAAAGACTGCAAGACTACAAAGACTACTCACATTAGAGAAGTTAGGTACACTGGCAGTCTTTCTCATAAGGGGTCTGCCGGTAGAATGTTGTAGCTCTTTCACAGCCACACTCTGTCTCAGTCTGTCCAGCAGTAGAATGCTCTCTACCGATGTGACTCCCTTCGTGTACTTCTCTGTAAGAACACAACCTTTAAACATTTCGGGAAAACTAGAGCACTGAGTTTATAATTTACATAAGCTATGATGGTAGCAATAATGCTGATTTAATACCAGTAGGTAGGTACCTAATAATATTTACTGGTTCCGCACCACATACCGATATAAGTGTCCCCATCCTCTGCATCAGCCTCATGCTCATTGGCTGCCATTTGGGCCAGACTTTCTCTCTCCTCCAGCTCTTCTGAAGCCTGAGAAATAGGATACAAAGATTAGAGAGGTGTGTGGTTAATGCTGACTATGCAGTTTCTAATGCAACTCGCTATACGGTAGTCTAGTGCAGGGGGTTAGATTGGTGAGAGTTCTACTCTGTTCTATCTAAGGTAGTTCCATCTCTAGAGTAAGGTAGTTCTACCTAGTTCTATCTCCAGGGTAAGGTAGTTCTATCTCCAGGGTAAGGTAGTTCTACCTAGTTCTATCTAAGGTAGTTCCATCTCTAGTTACTAGTGTACTGTAGGCCTCACCTTTGGAATGTTAGAGACTATCTCGTAGATGACGGCTGTCTCGTAGAAGGAATTGTTACTCCCCATCACAGATCTGAACAGTTTAGACGTCAGACTCTGCTTCTTGTAGATATTGACGCAGATTCTCTTGCGCAGCATCAGCTCCATAGTCACGGGGTGTGACAGACGAACAACTGCCTTTACGATCAGGTACACACGCTCATCCGCTGTGAAGAATAACACTCTTAATAGAACTCTAACAATACATATAGGTAGCAATCTATTATATACTCTAATATTACTTAGTCATTTATTTGACTAACATCCAGATATACAAAACTTAGAAAAAAAGAAGAGAGATGAAGAAGGAAGAAGAAATTAGTGTTAAGAAAAGCGATACAACTCTAGGAGATTAAATTAATCAGAATCAGTGTTAGCCATTTATTATACATTCTCGTGTGTGAATGGAAGTATTTATTGTGAAGTTACAGGCTAAAATATTTATATGGTAATGTCGGAGTAAGAGACACTTAGACTTCTGTTAGTTACTCACTGTTAGTGACCCTGTTGAGCGCGTTGTTGTTGTGGATGGAGGAGTCCCAAGAGGCAACAGAGCACACCTGGTCATCGTACTGGTCTACAATGGGTAGCGAGAAGAACTTGTTGCTGATTTCTTTGGGTATGATGGCATTGGTGCCTGCCATGGGCATCAACTCGCCATTAACTTGTGAGGAGAAGTCGTCACCATTTAGATTGAGAAATATGGCAGGTATGTGTGCCTCTTTGCCTACGGGTGGCACCCAATCAGCAGGTGCTCCTGGAATGTTAGAGCCGGGGGGAGGGAGGTGGACTGCATTCTGCTCCTCCGTGAGAGACACCCACTGCTCCACCAGACTCTGCTCCCTCTCCTTCTCCAGACTACTCTGCTTGCTACTCATCACCTTCTGGAGCTGGTTCTGGAGGTAAGTTCTCCTCCTCTGCAGCGCACTGTTCCACTTCTGCTTCAGTACAGTGAGATCTTCTTCAGAGTAACTATCTAGTTGTTTCTGACACTTTAGTCTCATGCTGACCGAGCCAATGGAGATGCTGGTAACGCTCTGACAGATGAGAGGCAGAGTACCAGAGTTGGGCACAGGCTTTATCTTGCAGAGGATGCGTCTCTGCTGTCCCTGACGCAGTTGGTACACTCCTCCGGTGGGCATGTCCTTCTGCGGCAGTACCTCCACACTCTCATAACCTCCACTGTCACCCAGCTCCTGAATCTCAACCCACAGCTCTATTTTGCGGGTCAGTTCGCTCCACCTGTCAGCGAGTGATCGCGCCTTAGCCAGCTGGTGGCCCACTTCCCACCCCTGGTGGGGGTGAGCAAAGCCTGCAGACCTGTGCCCCCACACCTCTAGGGACAGCGCCCCATCCACACAGTGCTCTAGAAACTCCTCCGTCAGGGGGATCACGAAGTCTTTGGTGTGCTCGAACTGAAATACAGACAGAGTTGATGGTTTAGAGGGTGAGTTGAGAGTTATGGGACAGTTACACATCTTCGGACACTGTTAATGTGGACTGTCCAAAGTTATTCTAGTTATGATAGTTAATTTATTAGGGATTAGGTAGCTATCATAAAACTCTCAAGATTGTTGTATCCACCACAATAAAGTTAGTCCCCCACCTTGAAGTTGATGCTCTCCCCCAGACTGTTGGGGGGGTACTCAGTGTTGACTATAGGGGCCACTACCTCCACTCCATCCACCCCCCACATCTGGTACTGACAGAACACGAAGTTGGAGAGGGAGGGGGGCAAGCCAGAGGCCTGCTTGATGCTAACCTGAGGAAATAAAGGTGAATAGAAGGTAATAAAGGTGAATTGTAGGTAATAAAGGTGAATTGAAGGTAATAAAGATGAATTGTAGGTAATAAAGGTGAATTGAAGGTAATAAAGATGAATAGAAGGTAATAAAGGTGAATAGAAGGTAATAAAGGTGAATAGAAGGTAATAAAGGTGAATAGAAGGTAATAAAGGTGAATTGTAGGTAATAA
This sequence comes from Caprella mutica, assembly GCA_947561585.1. Lineage (NCBI taxonomy): Eukaryota > Metazoa > Arthropoda > Malacostraca > Amphipoda > Caprellidae > Caprella > Caprella mutica. Next base: position 628,291 of record CANNZV010000513.1, on the reverse strand, counting down.
AGGTGAATAGAAGGTAATGAATGTAATAAAGGTGAATAGAAGGTAATGAATGTAATAAAGGTGAATTGAAGGTAATAAAGGTGAATTGTAGGTAATAAAGGTGAATAGAAGGTAATAAAGGTGAATTGTAGGTAATAAAGGTGAATTGAAGGTAATAACTAATGAAGGTAAATAGAAGGTAATAACTAATGAAGGTAAATTGAAGGTAATAACTAATGAAGGTAAATAGAAGGTAATAACTAATGAAGGTCAATAGAAGGTAATAAAGGTAAATAGAAGGTAATAACTAATGAAGGTGAATAGAAGGTAATAACTAATGAAGGTAAATTGAAGGTAATAACTAATGAAGGTAAATAGAAGGTAATAACTAATGAAGGTCAATAGAAGGTAATAAAGGTAAATAGAAGGTAATAACTAATGAAGGTGAATAGAAGGTAATAACTAATGAAGGTGAATAGAAGGTAATGAAGGTAAATAGAAGGTAATAACTAATGAAGGTGAATAGAAGGTAATAACTAATGAAGGTGAATAGAAGGTAATAAAGGTAAATAGAAGGTAATAACTAATGAAGGTGAATAGAAGGTAAATAGAAGGTAATAACTAATGAAGGTGAATAGAAGGTAATAACTAATGAAGGTGAATAGAAGGTAATAAAGGTAAATAGAAGGTAATAACTAATGAAGGTGAATAGAAGGTAATGAAGGTAAATAGAAGGTAATAACTAATGAAGGTAAATAGAAGGTAATAACTAATGAAGGTGAATAGAAGGTAATAACTAATGAAGGTGAATAGAAGATAATGAAGGTAAATAGAAGGTAATAACTAATGAAGGTGAATAGAAGGTAATAACTAATGAAGGTAAATAGAAGGTAATAACTAATGAAGGTGAATAGAAGGTAATAACTAATGAAGGTGAATAGAAGGTAATAAAGGTAAATAGAAGGTAATAACTAATGAAGGTAAATAGGAGGTAAGCAAAGGTAAACAAACGATAGTAAAGGTGAATAAAAGGTAAGGAAAGGTAAATACGGTAAATTCCTCTCAATTTCGTACTATAAAGTATTTCTTCGTTCTTAGAGGACGGTTATTTAAATTAAATAATCATAAATTAACTTACACAAGAAACTAACAAACACTTTCAATAAAAAAGCTCAATATTCATCAGAATAATAATAATAATAATACTCTATTAATAGCAATTAAAACCTTAAAGGATAATAAAGTTCCTAGACTCACTCTAATCGTCACTGCAGAGTTGTTGTCCCTTTCGTCAGAGTCCGAGTTGCTGCTTGTGTCCGACAGAGTGTCCGCCATCCTCTCCTGGGGAAAGTGTCCGGCGATACGACTAATTTCAACCTGAAGATGAAAATATCTAATAGTTACTTATCAAAGGATAGGAAATATCGAATATTAAAGTAAATGGAAAAATGTACAGGTAAAGATGCTAAAGCGACCGATTGTAAAACGACCATCTCCTACAACAACCGATGCTACAACGACCATCTCCTACAACAACCGATGCTACAACGGCCATCTCCTACATCAAACGCTGCTACAACGGCCATCTGCTACAACGGGCTATAATGACCCGGTCTAACAGCCAAGTAACTTCTACAACTGCTACTAAAAATTTAGTAGGTTTAACATACTTATTAGATTCGTCAGCTAAGTAACTTGTTATGTAGCTATTGAATCTATTCAGTCATAAAACAGTAAAGATTAGCTACTTTATTTATTCTTTTTCGGACATTCAGTAATATTAATCAAACAATTGTTAATCTTTTCATGTAATCAGTTGCAATCATCTAGGTACAAAACAGTTGTCGGATAGTGGGTAATCACATTGATGAATAAGATAGTCCTAAAAGTGAGATTAGTTCACGAAATATGTTGAGGGTCACTTTAAGAGAGCAAAGACTGCAAGTAGTACTCCAGTGGTCATAATGTTCTTTCATTATTTTGTAAGAGTGTTCTTACCTGCAGTCTGCCATTGACCTCAGCTTGCTGTGATATAATGGGTACATGGTAACTCACTAGGAGTGGTAAGAGTATGAGTGGTAAGAGTAAGAGTGGTAAGATAAGAGTGGTAAGAGTAAGAGTGGTAAGAGTGTTCTTACCTGCAGTCTGCCATTGACCTCTGCTTGCTGTGATATAATGGGTACATGGTAACTCAGTTTCACGTCACTGAAGAGAGACTCCATGAAGATGTTAGCCACGCCTATCAGGTTGTGGTTCTCTTGGTTGTCGTAGAAAGGGTCAAAGTCCTCAGAGGTCACAGGGTCAGTGTTGAAGGGGTTCTTGAAATTTGACCCCTGATTGTTGTTGGTGTAGTTGGTGTCCTCTATGAGTGGGTTGTTGTTGTTCTGGTTGTTAGAGGTGACTTTCTTCTGGTGCTCCTCGTGCATCTCCCTCATCATAATCAGTTTGTGTTCTAGTTTCTCCATCGACCAAACCTAGAAAAGAAACAGAATTAGCTTAATAAATAAAAAAAGTAAATTTAAAGAATGAATAAATAAACTTTTTCTATTTTCTCAAAGACTATATAATTCAAAACAAACATACCTATAAAGTAGGGTAAGTTACGAATTATCGGTCAATTTCACATCTTCGCTATGGTACAATATAATAATCAGTAGCAATTTAATTGTAATTATTATATCACTTTTTTATACATATTATCCACCTCAATTTCTATCCCCTAGTGAAGGTACTACTTCACCAGTGCCATACCTGTGTCGGTTTGCCCCTCCTGCTGACTTTGATAGCACTCTCACACACGAAGGAGCTCATCTTCCTGTTGGGGGAGAGGTTCTGAGGGGGTATCTGGAGAGTCACTTCGTACTTGGTGTGTTTGTTTAGTTGAGTGGACAGGAAGGTGGCCTGACTCACTAGGTTGTTAGCTGTCATTATGTCCTGACGAAGGTGAGCCATGCTGCGTCTGAACACGTCCTCTCTAGAGTGAAGTTAAAATAGAAAAAATGAGAATTTTAGGGGAAAAGAAAGAATACAAAAGGTAATTTTTGCTTCCACTTCATTTTTTAACTAATAGAGAAAGGACATTTAATTAATAGATGATTGTTAGTAGCTACAATGAAACAGGCGAGAAATTAGGGTTAAATGGATAAATAGTTAGTTGTACCGCTAGATGGCGTTACCATAAGACTCATTAAGGTTTTTAAGTCTTTTAACAGCTGAAGCTTAACATTAGTGCAATGCCTTTACCTCTCCTTGGCCCACTTCTCAATGCGTAGTTGCGAGGTGGGGGTGCAGGGGGTGACTCTGTTTGACCCCCTGAGGAGGTGGTCATAAGAAGGCAAGGTGTAGGGGGCATAGGGAGTGGTGGGGGACATGACGTTATGCAGCTCTTGGAACTGTTTCATCAACTCGTGCCTCTGCTTCTGAAGAGCCACTGAAAGAGCAAAAGGAAGAGGTAGAGAAATATTTTGAAAGAAAACCAATAACGACAAAAACATCAAACATTTTGTCGTATTATCTCTACAACCTGTCCAATGACTCGGAAGTTTCCCTTGCTATATTCATTTAACTTCTCCCCACTCACTCTGCTTGTCCTCCTCGTGCTGTCTCTCCAGGTTCTGTATAGCTGCTTGTATTGGCTCATTGCTGATCTCATTGAGCATGAGCTCTTCTCTAGCGAAACTGTAGTCAATGGGCTGGGCGGGGGTTTGGGGCTCTGAGTAGTGGCCTGGGGGAGAGTAGGGTTAGTTAAACCGCCCTTAATTCCTCTGGGGGGCACCTCTAAGGTTATAAATTAAAAAGGTTACTACTACTAAAGATATAGTTTTAAAAATATTGTTCCTTGCGAATAAGTTTTTTAGGATAATTTTTTTAAGGTTACTAACTCATTGATTGGCTGTGGAGATTGACCAATGAGTGTGTCAGTGGGCGGTCATCAAGCAATCATGAAGAGTGCAGTACAACGAACTACACTAGCTACAGATCTTAATGTTCTTATTTTAAAAAGTTATTTAATTCAACTCGTGACTATATGCTAGGAGGAGGAGCCAACCTCTGTTGGCTCCTCCTCCTCCTCCTAGCCGACCAATTGGAGAAGAACTTTTTGCTTGCAGCACTGTATCGATAGAAACTGATGCCGTAGAGACAGTATCTCAAAAACCTTAAGCTCTGTTACCTATTTCCTTCACTCACATAATACAAACTATAGCTATATTAATTATTGTGTCAGTAGTAATAACTTTTGAAGGTAAATCTATGGCTGAAAATGCGTTATCGCTCCTAGGTTGTTTCCTCACCCATAGTCTTTGGACAGTTGACTCTGAAGAAGTAATTGAAGCCCCAGACAACCCTGTCTCCGTTGTGAAGTTTCGTCTTCTCAGTTATCTGAAAATTGAACATTCAAAGTCACTAGTTTCATCATTTAGTTTACATTACCTACACAGAAAGTTTAAACGCTGAAAAGAATTATTCGAATGTAGCTACACTGTAGCTAATTAACCTACCTGTACACCATTGACGTAGTTCTTTGCATCGTCAATAGGAACTAAGAACAGTTCGTTATTTTGGATGAGGAAGGAACAGTGGTGGTTGACGATACCGACACCCGTCAGTTGGATGTCATTGCCGGGAATACCGGGTCTGCCCACTCTCGATCCATCCTGAAACACAAAAACGGTAAGAAACTATATGGAAAATTATGCACCTAGAATTAACTTCCGAATTCAAACCGGAAAATTCAGCACATAGGGTTAACTAGCGATTTTTTTATAAAGGCCCCTTGCCAGAAAAAGCAAACCTTCTTTAAATAATTAAAGATTGGATCTGGAAAATTCAGTAGCTACCTAGTAACCTAGATTCAACTACCGAATTGGATCTGTATAGTTTACAATGTATTCTACCTAGTTTAGACTACTTAGTTTAGACTAGCTAGCGTGTTACCTTGAGGTAGTACACAAGCATTTCGTTGAGAGAAGGGTCATCGTTGAGGTTGACTAGGTAGTACTTGTCTTTCTGTACACTAATGCCTGAAGTCTGAACACTGATGCCCATCTTCTCCAAAGCCTGTTGACGCTCATGCTGCACTTGCTCTGTAAGTCAAACAAAAAGATAACTTCACCTGTAACGTCTTTGGTGGACTTTAACCCTAATCGGAGTGATCGAGGAGTAATAGATCGACGAGAAAAAGTTAGCGTTCAAACAATATACATTCAATATAATAACTTTGTTGCTATCATTCGTGGGTATATATAATTTTGCACAGTTCATTCATATGAGTAAAGCTATGGACTGACAAAAGAATCATACAATTCAAGCCTTTATTTGCTAAATATCTGTAGCTATAGAGAATCCTCGACACTAAATTTTGTCAGTGCGATTAATAAAGTTAGCTATCTGTAATGTTTTTTATTAGTTTTAGTTGGCAAATAGACTCCAACTTACCAGTTTTCTTTAGTTTTAGTTAACAAATAGGACTCCTTACCAGTTTTCTTTAGTTTTAGTTAACAAATAGGACTCCTTACCAGTTTTCTTTAGTTTTAGTTAACAAATAGGACTCCTTACCAGTTTTCTTTAGTTTTAGTTAACAAATAGGACTCCTTACCAGTTTTCCTTAGTTTTAGTTAACAAATAGGACTCCTTACCAGTTTTCTTTAGTTTTAGTTAACAAATAGGACTCCTTACCAGTTTTCTTTAGTTTTAGTTAACAAATAGGACTCCTTACCAGTTTTCTTTAGTTTTAGTTAACAAATAGGACTCCTTACCAGTTTTCTTTAGTTTTAGTTAACAAATAGGACTCTTACCAGTTTTCTTTAGTTTTAGTTAACAAATAGGACTCCTTACCAGTTTTCTTTAGTTTTAGTTAACAAATAGGACTCCTTACCAGTTTTCTTTAGTTTTAGTTAACAAATAGGACTCCTTACCAGTTTTCTTTAGTTTTAGTTAACAAATAGGACTCTTACCAGTTTTCTTTAGTTTTAGTTAACAAATAGGACTCTTACCAGTTTTCTTTAGTTTTAGTTAACAAATAGGACTCCTTACCAGTTTTCTTTAGTTTTAGTTAACAAATAGGACTCCTTACCAGTTTTCTTTAGTTTTAGTTAACAAATAGGACTCCTTACCAGTTTTCTTTAGTTTTAGTTAACAAATAGGACTCCTTACCAGTTTTCTTTAGTTTTAGTTAACAAATAGGACTCCTTACCAGTTTTCTTTAGTTTTAGTTAACAAATAGGACTCCTTACCAGTTTTCTTTAGTTTTAGTTAACAAATAGGACTCCTTACCAGTTTTCTTTAGTTTTAGTTAACAAATAGGACTCCTTACCAGTTTTCTTTAGTTTTAGTTAACAAATAGGACTCCTTACCAGTTTTCTTTAGTTTTAGTTAACAAATAGGACTCCTTACCAGTTTTCTTTAGTTTTAGTTAACAAATAGGACTCCTTACCAGTTTTCTTTAGTTTTAGTTAACAAATAGGACTCCTTACCAGTTTTCTTTAGTTTTAGTTAACAAATAGGACTCCTTACCAGTTTTCTTTAGTTTTAGTTAACAAATAGGACTCCTTACCAGTTTTCTTTAGTTTTAGTTAACAAATAGGACTCCTTACCAGTTTTCTTTAGTTTTAGTTAACAAATAGGACTCCTTACCAGTTTTCTTTAGTTTTAGTTAACAAATAGGACTCCTTACCAGTTTTCTTTAGTTTTAGTTAACAAATAGGACTCCTTACCAGTTTTCTTTAGTTTTAGTTAACAAATAGGACTCCTTACCAGTTTTCTTTAGTTTTAGTTAACAAATAGGACTCTTACCAGTTTTCTTTAGTTTTAGTTAACAAATAGGACTCTTACCAGTTTTCTTTAGTTTTAGTTAAGAAATAGGACTCCTTACCAGTTTTCTTTAGTTTATCTTCCCAAGTTTGTGACAGGTTGTTAATAAGTTTCTCCGACTCGTGCAGTTGTTCATTAATGGTCGCTTCTTGTACCGACACCGAGCCATCCTTGTGAATGTTCTGCAGAGTCTGTGGGGGTAAAAACGCATTGTACAAAAGGACTTGGAGAAGAAGCTAATGAGAATGAAGTTATTATACATCGATCAATTCATAGGTAAACAATACAAAAAAACAAATAAATTGGACCTCATACAATCACTGTGAAGAACACACTACCCTTCACTCACCATGAGCTGTCCCTTCAAGTTGTCCACCTCTTCTCTCAGCTCTCTAATTATTTTAGCGTTCTGGTCTTCGTTAACGATGGCATTGTTGACGATGCGTTTGGCCTGGAGGAATTAATTGATAGTTACTGGTAACCACTTGATTAGTCTGAATAATGATTATCACGAAAAGAGTCAATTTTTACGAAGTCTTAGTCAACTATACGTGTAGCTACTTGTGATGATTTTTAAACCAGTATACTAATGGTAGCTAATGTTCGTAATTCTCATCATTATGATTTGGATAAGTCATTTGGATATCAGAGTAAGAGTTACAATATCAATCTCAATAAGGTTGAATGAGGTGAAACAGGTAGAGGGTTGAATTAACCACTGTATGTTGCTGGTAGCACTCACTTGGTTGGCGTACCGTAGCGTAGAAAGCGTTTCCTCGTAGTTATCGGAGGCGGGAGATATCGTAGCTATCATCACAGTGCGGCTGTTTCCTCCTAAATTATCCTGAGAAAAACAATGGGGAAAAGTATTAACATTTAGTAGGGTGACTGATGAGATATCGGACAGTTACACGTCTACGGTCACATAAGACATTTTTTTTATATCTTAGCTGGTTGTTTTAATTGGTATCCATGATACCTGCAGGTATCATGGATACCAATTAAAACAACCAGCTAACAAGAATATTTATAAAAAGCTCTTATATGATCGTACACTTGAAACTGTCCGTTAACTCGTCAACAGTAAAGCATTTTTTTGAAACGAAAAAGAGAAAACACTAATTCTATTTAGCTAGAGAACACTGTGAGAACAACTCATAGCACTCATCACAACTCACTCTAAGCAGTAGTGTGAGTTGCGAGTCCCGGTAAGGTACAAAGCTGTCCTGTTCAGCCAGTTTCGAAATGACCAGACCGAGAGTGGACAGGGACCTGAAAAAGACAGAGGGGTAAATAAATAAACTTAACATTAGGCTAACAATAAACGGTTAATTCCTTTTTAACGTCCCTATTTCATTTAGGACGTGAACTAGGAACCGATCCAAATACCCCCTTCCTAGTTCACATCCCTAATTGAAATAAGGACGTGAACAAGGAAGGGAGTATTTGGATCGGTTCCTAGTTTACGTACCTAAATGAAATAGGGACGTGAACTAGTAATTTACCCAATAAAGAACTAATTGCTAGCTATATAGAAGTAAAAGAACTTCAAAACATGTAAAGTTATGTCAGGTAATTAATTTCAAACTAAATAAAGAACACACTAATGTTTCATCTCTGTCATCCCATCTACACTCACTTGTTAATGTTGGATCCCTCCCTAAGCCTCTCCCCCACTGCCCCCGTCTTACTGGCTCTCTCTGAACCCGCCAGATCCACCAGAGACAACTTGGACACCTGGTAGAAGAGATAGAATGGAGTTAGTGAAACTGTTTATTGTGACAGCTAAACAAGGCAATACATAATCCAAATTACAACAGTTCGGGGCACAGGGAACACCCCTCTCTTCTATTCACTACAGACAGCTTCAGGATAGAACCCCTGGGAGCTATTCGATGATACGACACCGGAAGATAACATGTAATTTCAAGGCACTCATGTACCACACTGACCTTAGCCCCCGACACCCCGGACGCGACATCCACGACACTCTGGGTTAGCACCACATTGAACACCGCGTGACTGCGACTGCTCTCTGCATTCATGTTAGTGGAGGCCACTGTACGGGCAGCATTGCCCTCCATGATCAGGCGAGCTATTTCCTGGGGAAAAGACAAACATTCAGATAAATAACATATATAAGATATACTGTAAGACTAAATAGAAATAGAACGAAATGTAAAATATACGTAATGCAAATTAGTTCACTATAGAGGCTACTTCCTTACTCAGGACACTACTTTCACTATAGAGGATATCACTATAGAGGAGTTCTACCTTAGCTCTAACTTATTTATTCGATGGGAGAAAATAATATTTAGATATAAAAGAAAATATTTCTTTAACTTTATTACAGAGAGTTAGAAATGACGTAAGATGACGGGGCAAAAAATAGGGGGAAAGTTTAGTCCATTGGAAAGAGAAATATTCTCTCTGAATCTCCACCAAATTGGAGATAATTGGAGAGACTTTAGATTGGTGGTATGGGTGGGATTGGGAAGAAATGTCCACCAAACCTACTTTAATTAGGGCGGGTTACGAACTATCGTACAGTTCCACATCTTCGGTCATTTAAGAAAAAAAATAACTTTACAATTTATTTCAATTGGTATACATGATACCTGCAGGTATCATGGATACCAATTAAAATAACGAGTTGAAATATTAAATTATGTACTTTTTCCCTAAATGATCGAAGATGTGTAACTGTACAATAACTCATAACTCACCCTCTGTTTACTCATAGACTCTAAACTTCCAAAACTGCCAAGTGTGCAAATGACTGTAAAGTGATTAAAATACTCTCCACTCACATCGTAGCTGGTGACTGCTAAGGTACACAGATTGTTAACCATGATGCCGCCCCCTTTGTTGAACTCCCTTATTTTGAGGGGGGGCCTGTTGTCTTTGGAAGGTTCTAGCAGGTCATTCAGCTGAAGAAGAGAGAAATGTTAATCAACTTTTCTTAAAATGTACATGAAACACATAATAATTGTAAGTAAATTATTCCTTCGTTGAAATAAATTTCTTTAACAAAGAGACATTTTGAGTTAAAAGCTACAGAGTAACTTTTGAACTATTCAATACAATTTAAGAATAGAAAAGCAATACTCTGTGCAAGAAGATACAAATAATATTCCACTAGGGATGAACTCTTACGGTGAAGAACATTCATACAATATCTATTTACAGTCTATACAAATAATATTCCACTGGGGATGAACTCTTACGGTGAAGAACATTCATACAATATCTATTTACAGTCAGTACAAATAATATTCCAAGGGAATTCTGAGTAGAAGACATCAACAAACATAGAATAATTCATAAGTTGTTGGTACTGGGAATAGTTTATTCTAATTCTCTGATGAAATTTGCCAGGCAGCAGTTGTCTAATTTTCTCTGAGGGAAGTTTTACTACCTACAATTGTAAGAGTTTTACCTCGAGTGTCAAATGATATGTTGATGCTATTGTAGTGAAGGAGTGTCAATACATACTATATATACCGAATGTATTATTTATGTATTCACCCACACTTACCGCAAATGTCATGGACTTTTATAGGTAGGTACAGTCTAAGAAAAGTGATCCCGTGATATTTTTAAAACAGTTTACTAACTTCACCTTAAAAAAGAAACTTTACTAATTGTAATGTTTGTAGATATTCTAAAATTGGTCTAAGTACACGATGAGGAATTTGCAATATTTGAGAAAAATAGAAAACTGTGATTTGAGAAATTGGCATGATGCGGAGACTCTTTTCTCTGACATTACATGGAAGAGATGTAATTCACCTTTATTCATGGAAGTGGCAGGTATGTTGCACATTATTTCAACTAAATTATAACTTAATTAAGTGGATCGACCTCCTTTCTCACGATTTTGTTATTAATAATTTAAAAAATCGGAAATTTGGTGTACAAGTAGAACAAAACCAAAGAAAATGTTTTTGTTCATACTAAATTTGACTACAGGAATAGAAAACAAGTTTTTCATAGAAAAACAAATTTTTAGTAGTAGCCTAAGTTCAACGCTCTATTTGAGTTTCCTATTTTCATTTACAGACACTTCATTCATTTGAAAGAACAAAAAATCTTCAACGGCATAACGTTGAGATTTCAAAGTGAAAGTTTGATTTAGAAGTTACAAGTGGAAAAAAAATTGGAAAACCCTATTTTTTTTTTACTATTTTTCACATTCTTGTAGCTATATTTTTTTAATTCAGATATCTGAAAAAACACAATGTTATGTTATAGAGCACATCTTTCCTTTTCAAACTAGCTCTGCAACGTCTTTCTACAACAAAAAAGGACAGATAAATAGAGCGTCAATCATCCCATAACCTAATTGTTTAGGAGAGACTAAAACATCTGAACCATCAGGTCATCTCGCTCTATAAGACCATGTCATTTAAACAAGAGACTCATCTTCTTTGGACTATAGTCAGTGCGGCACTGATTTCTTATCGGGGCCTAAAGTGTAGGGGTGGATAGATTTCTCCAAATAACCCCCATACTCCGTCTTAGGTGTGGGGGATGGATGCGTCCCTAGTCACTCCCCACTGTACGCGCTACATACAAGCTATGACTGTAATATTTAGCAAGGAGTAAAATTGCCTAACTCCTTAACGCACCTTCTCGTTGTAGATCTCCATGTAGGACACCTCCACCTTACAGCTGGTGTTCCTGTCTTCCTCTGCCAGCTGTGCTATCCTCTCAAACAGTTCTCCACAGAGTCTGGGGATGAGGCCCTTGTTGTCCTCTGTCCCCATCATGGTGTACGACTTGCCCGACCCTGGGACAACAAACAGTAGGGTTAGGGTCGATCATACCATTTGAATATTTACGATCATATAAAAAAGATAATAAATAGGGTCTATAATATCCATGATACCTGCAGGTATCATGGATACAAAATAAATAACGAGTATACATATCACTAATAGATCTCCATTTACGAATTAAAATATCAATTATATTTACTATCAATAGATAGTGTATGGTTGATATAAAGAAAATTACCAATACATATATTAGATTCATTATAAATATATTTATATTAATTTTATATACTAACATTTATAATCAATAATATTTTAATATTTATAGTAAATAATATACCACTAATTATATTCCTTATCAATATATATATTCTAAAGTACCACTAGTTATTAACTTTTATAGTTAATGTAAAAGAAGAGACTATTAATCTTGTAACTCCTGTGAGCTATAAATACTATGTCCAATATTGAGCACAATCTGGACCAATAGCCTTGTACTGACACATACAAAGGTAACTGTGACTTAGTGAGATGTACAGGGTGGCACAGGTAGGTGTGGAATGGTGAAAGTTAAGACTTTTCACACTTCTCAGTAATATGAAAGCCAAAATGAAATACTAGACTTTCAAAAGAAAGAGACATGAGAGTTGTTATTAATAACATACAAGAGCTAAATACCCTCCTTTCTGTTTAGTGAGATGGAAAAGAGGGACCACTTCATAACATGTGCCACATAATATAAAGATTTAGCTTCCCTATATGGTCAAAGGTGGACCAGACTATTCACCAGTCAAGTTTGGTTCAAGTGAAAGTTTTTCTTGGTCCGAACAAAATTTTGGTTGGAAATTGATATCGAAATGTTAGATGTGACATGTCATGAATTGATTCCTCGTCTCCATCTTATCATCAAAAATGAAAGGAGGGTTCGTTTTCATTAGAGGTTTACCTATAACTGAAATCCTTTAACTTTAACCTGTCCACACTTAACTGGGTCACAGGGTACATGATTTGAGTGAAAGCTAACTTAAACAACTCGAGTATAATGAAAATTAAAACAAGGTGTACCATCAGTGACAACATCTCAGCGACTCCTCTAGACTGTATCAGTGTATTGATATCCTATCGATGCACCGATACACTTTTCTCAAGCTGCTTGCAGAGACATTAGATAACTAACAAAGGTAGATATTAGATAACTAATAATAGGAATGAATTCGATATCTAGTCAGACAACGCTAGACTATGAATAGAAAAAGAAGCAAGGAATGTAATAGGATAAAGTAATAATTTGTAGAATTGGGACACACGTTCGATCTATTAACCCTTTATTTTTCTTATATGATCGAAAATGTGCAACCGTCCGATATCTCGTAACTTAGCCTATAGTTATAATGTAACTTACTCAGATTAACCCCAATATTCTATTATTTAAGTTCATACCCGAGACATTGCATCTTAATGTTCTCATTAGAAATGTCCACTGAATGACATTCTGCTATTTTTAAGATAGATTGAAAGTGTTTTTAATTTATGATAAATTACTATTGTATTTTGTCTAATCATTTATTGTTGTAAATAGATGATCTTTTTATCATCGATTGTAATCACCGATAGAGAATTATTCTATTTTTTACTCTATTTCACCATTGAGTCCATGACACGGAGTGTAAATAACATCAGCCCTGACACAGTTCTACCGTTTGGTCCCAGCGGTGGGGATACCGTCTGATACCACCCCTGCTGTGACTCCCCCCTCCCCCCCATTCGACAGACCTTGAAGGGGAGATGACTCCCCCCCCCCTGCCTCTACTCTCCCAAACAGCAATCGATAGACTAGCAGCATCAGCACTAACTCTCTACTATCAGCACTGATACTGCTACATCAGCACTAACTCTCTACTATCAGCACTGATACTGCTACATCAGCACTAACTCTCTACTATCAGCACTGATACTGCTACATCAGCACTAACTCTCTACTATCAGCACTGATACTGCTACATCAGCACTAACTCTCTACTATCAGCACTGATACTGCTACATCAGCACTAACTCTCTACTATCAGCACTGATACTGCTACATCAGCACTAACTCTCTACTATCAGCAATGATACTGCTACATCAGCACTAACTCTCTACTATCAGCAATGATACTGCTACATCAGCACTAACTCTCTACTATCAGCACTGATACTGCTACATCAGCACTAACTCTCTACTATCAGCACTGATACTGCTACATCAGCACTAACTCTCTACTATCAGCAATGATACTGCTACATCAGCACTAACTCTCTACTATCAGCAATGATACTGCTACATCAGCACTAACTCTCTACTATCAGCAATGATACTGCTACATCAGCACTAACTCTCTACTATCAGCAATGATACTGCTACATCAGCACTAACTCTCTACTATCAGCACTGATACTGCTACATCAGCACTAACTCTCTACTATCAGCACTGATACTGCTACATCAGCACTAACTCTCTACTATCAGCACTGATACTGCTACATCAGCACTAACTCTCTACTATCAGCAATGATACTGCTACATCAGCACTAACTCTCTACTATCAGCAATGATACTGCTACATCAGCACTAACTCTCTACTATCAGCACTGATACTGCTACATCAGCACTAACTCTCTACTATCAGCACTGATACTGCTACATCAGCACTAACTCTCTACTATCAGCACTGATACTGCTACATCAGCACTAACTCTCTACTATCAGCACTGATACTGCTACATCAGCACTATTATTATCAGCACTGTTATTCCCAGCACTCCATCTCTACTATCAGCACTGACATTGCTATGTCAGCACTGTTATTATCAGCACTCCGTCTCTACTATCGACACTATCAGCACTGTAACTGCTACATCAGCACTAAATAGTATAAGCGTAATCAATTAAGATGCATAATAAACTATAAGTATTTTCCACCATATGCTTTCAAATCTAAGGCAATAGGATTTTTATCGCTTAAAGAAAAATTTCATGTGATTTTTCATTAAGCGATAAAAAAACGCAAGTGTGAACACATTTTGAGAAGAGATTTTTCCGCGGTGTAAAAAACGCAAGTGTGAAACGTGTCTTTGGGTCAGGTAATAAAAGTAAATAATAATTGGTTTTAGCTTTTATTTTAAATGGTATCCATAATACCTGCAGGTAACTTGGATACCGAATAAAATAAAAGTTGAAAAGTCATTATGATGCACAAAATTTTCTTATATGACCGAAAATATTCAACCATTCGATAACTAGTAATTTACCCTATGCTACCAAAGAAATATACGGAAATCAATAAAAAGTACACGAATTCATTATATGTACAAATTTGAATTAACTCTTTACATTTCAATGTAGTCATCCACTTTAACTACTTACAGTTATTAATGGAAAAAGAGTCTCTTACCATTAAAGTAATAATTAATGTGTAAATGTTACTAGTTTGTATTTGTGTACTTTTGGAAGTGTTCCGCTTATTAGGTTAGGAATTGTGATCAATATTCACTAACTGGCAACTGGCCAAGTCACAACAAGTGGAATCTGGACACTTAGGATAACAAAAGAAAACAACAATGGGACAGACTTTAAGGACAGGAGAGAGACATGGAGAGAGTGGAACAGAGAGGAACGAAATAAAGAGGAAAAAAGAGAATATAAATAATTAAATATGGGAAAAATTTTCAGGAAATGAAAAAGGTAGAAACCAAAATCTTTTGTTTGTAAACGAAATAAGTTACAGAAGCCAAATACTAGTTTTATATACCAATAGCTACAAAAACCAGTTGTAACCAAACTCTATGCCAAAAAGTTCAGATTTTTATTCTCTTTTCAAACAATTATTCGTGACAATAATTTCAGCCTCAGAATTTTAATGCACCGAAAACACCGAATTAAATCGTCACCACTCGAGTAAATCTAACCAAACACAGTCAAGGAGTGATGAAGCGAAAACAGCTAATCAAAGACCTATCGTAGCGATTTATCGTGACGTAGAGTTTGCTTAAATTTATCATTACGTATAGACAGGAGATCGAAGCCATTTATTGGAATTGGAATTATAGATTTATTCGAATCGTAACAACAAATTCGAACATGCAAACAGTGTTCCAAGAAATCATTACAATCTACCTCAATATATAATGCATAGATGCAGACCACAATAATGCTTCTTCCATTATGGCTAGTAAAGATTAAAAATATTGGAGTAAAAATCGGTACGTGTAAACACTGTCTCAATCATCCGATAAATTGTTACGATCTCTGTGTTCAATAAATCGCTCCAATTTATCGTAGCGTGTAAACGGGGCTTCAGTTCCAAACCTTCAAAAGAGTTCAAAGGATTTGTACGGCTGAACAGTTCAATAAGAGCTGTCACCAGCACAGTGAATGTAATGGGGACATGGAGGAGAATTCTACTGGAAAAACTCTGGTGTGATAGGATTTAAAAAGAATTAAAATAGTAGAGGGTTTAATGCCTGGAGGCTGGAACCAAATGCCATATCGATAACGTAAAAAGGAAATTAAGTACAAGGGACTAGAAAAAGCAGATAGAATGAAAAGTGGCTTCATAAACAAAGGCACCTACCACCATCAGGTGACAATGCTCATGGATGCAGAAAAGCTACTTCCTCAGAGGTAATAAGATATATATTAATTCCCATAACTGCTATGTAATAAGCATTTTAGAAGATAGTAGAACATTGGAAAGAGTCAATTCATTACTATATTGAACAGAGAGAGCATTTTAACAATCTAACCGACGTTAAAAGTAGACCTCCTCTTTTATAGAAGTATTTAGTCAATACCTAACACTAGACGTAATGAAATAACAGAGAGAGGGTAAGTTCCAAGTTATCGGACAGTTTCACATTTTCGATAATAGTATTTAATTATGATTTAATTCGATATTTTAATTGGTATCCACGATACCAGCAAGTATAATGGATACCAATTAAAATTTGAGAAGTTATTGTATTTTTCTTATGATCGACAACGTGTGTCCGTGCGATAACTGCTCAGTCACCCCATGGCTTCAGAGCCTCTCCTTTAAGAGTTTATCCTGTTTCTATTTAGTAGATCGATGCAATCAGCTGAGTAGTGAAAGGAATATAAAGCACAGTGGGACATCTTCACATTTTAGCACTCAGTGTTGGATGACAGCAGATAAACACAAAAATGGAGAAAAAAGTTAAAAAAGAGTCTCTCCGTCTGTAGTATTTTCGGGATCTATTATTTATGAAGCATATTGTCACAACCCCACTAATAATATTTTGAAAAGGAAATAACAATTGCAAATGTTGTGTTTGAGATAACCATTAATGGTTGAACAATTCACCAACCCAGAAAACAGTTCAAAGTTTTATGTCCCATTTCAGTGAACAGAGTAAAAGCATCTTTATTGTTTATTATTAAGTACTTAAGTAAGAGGTGTGTACTTTATGTGTCTTTGTACCGAATGAAATAAACCGTAACTTTTAAATTAAGTCAATGCCTTTAAGTTAAGTACTTAAAGTAATTAAATTAAGGGAAACTTGACTGAAGACAGAGGTATAATTGGTAATAGAAGTCAAATGACCTACACTGAGGTCAAATGACCTACACTGAGGTCAAATACGTTACAAAGAGTCACAATAGACATGGTGCAGATTTTTCACTCCAAATTACAACAGTTCCTGGTAGTTTCTTGGCAGGTGAGTTGCAAAGCAATACAGCAGCTGAGTGAGTGACATTTCAGTGACATTATAAGTAGAGGAGCAGACATTGCTACAGCCATGACATTTAGCATAGAAAAGGCAAGAGAAGGCTTTTCTTACTATTGTGGTAAGAAGCGAGTTATTGGACAGGTACACATTTACGAACAGGTAAGAGAAATATAGTATTTTACTCGTTATTTTAATTGGTATCCATTACACCTGAAGGTATCATGGATACCATCTCTTACTAGCAAGTGGCTAAGAAATACATGTACCACTAAAGAAACCAAAACACGTAAATGTTATGAATAGTTTTAGTTGATAATAATCAAGTACAGTGTAGATATGTATTGTTCAGCATGTGACTTTCAGAAAGAAAATTTAGAACAAAAAACAAATAAATACAATAATAAATCCTATACATTTTGTAGAGAAACTCCCTTTTAGAGTTTACAATTTAGTATGGCAATTTAATTCAATGAAAAGATGATGAACTGAGGTAATTAGCACATAGCGACGGGAATTAAAACCTAAAATGTATGGTAATTCTGATTTTATAAATAACAGAGACAAGATAAAAATAAAGTAACATAATTATGTCAGAATTATGAAGAATGGAAATAGAAAGTAAAAAAAAGATAAAGTCTACGGTAACTACTCTCAATATTTAACTAACAAAGTGTAGTACTACGGTACGTGTTACACATTCAATGAGAAATAAACGAACATTATGTGTGTGGAATTAGAATTAAATACATACACTCTTATATTAGTGTGGCACGTATCATTGATAATATCGAAAATTATTAGTTACTAGTGTATTTTCCCGTTAAAAATAACGGGTCATCCCGTTATTGAATTATTTATAATGAATTCAATTAAATTTAAATATTCTGCATTGGTCTAATATATTTTAAGGATAAAAAAAATTTAAAAAGTGAATAAAAAGAGGGAATTTAAATATCAAGTCAATATATTCCCGTGCGTATCATAGTTACATTCTTCATGTTTAAAACCCGTAGTGTAAAAGCGGACACCAAATAAATAAATAAACACACGAGGGAAATTATTAGTATAGATTCCTTATAATTTGTGTTTCTTAATAGAAACAAGACACATCAACTTTTTGAGGCGCTGTTGGTAGAATGACCATTTCACCCATTTTGTGACACACAGACAGAAACGGCTTAATTAATAACAGCATGGACTTATTTATCTTCTATGGGGCGAGCTTCTACTGAATCGTTCATTTTAAAATGATTCATTTTTGCGATTTCAATTCATTTTCCTTCCATTAGGTATTGCAATTAAAGATCATTTTTACAGATTATGGCAATGATCGTGACTCACCAGTTTGTCCATAGGCGAGTATACAGGCGTTGTAGCCATCGAAAGCATTGTCAAGCAGTCCCCTCCCCACTGCGAGGTAGACATCCTCCTGACTGCTGGAGGGGCCATCTAAGGCAAAGCAGTGGTCATACGTGAACTGCTTGCCCTGACGATGACGTCTGAAACAGGAACACAGGTTAGTGAGACAACAGTTAGTGACTGTTAGTGGGGAGAGTGGAGAGGTAGCATGTGTTGAGAGACGAATTATCAATCGGTTTCCATATTCGGTCATACAAGAAAAAACTATAATAATTAGTATTTTAATTTAATTTTAATAAAAATTTAATTTATATCATTATTAATTACATCGTATTTTTTTATATGACAGAAGATGTGTAACCGACCGATAATTCGTAAGCTACCCTACTTTGTGAGTAACACATTAAAATAACTATAAGTTCACTAGATACTAATAAATCACTTAAAGTATATGTAGCTATTTACTTCAATAAACAAAATAATCAGCATTTGTTTTATTTACATTTTCAATGGTACAAACTGAATAAATGTGGTAGTGTTGAAGAATTGCACCAACTAATTGTCTATATAAAATATATGAATTAAATATAATAAGTACCAACCATCACATTGTTATTTAAAATATTGCCTCCATTTTAAATATAAAGATGTACTCATGCTATCTAAATCTGGCAATCTAATATTAGCTAAGTAGTCCTTTAGATAGTCCCAATGGTCCGAAATAGGACAAGTAGAGAGGTCAGGGTCAGGACAATAGCAGGTCATCTTGCCCGGATATCAGGGCAAATGGGGCAGATTAAACGCTCTGCTTTATGGCCCGATAGAGGGGCGCAAAATCACCGGTAAAACTAACCACCTGCCCCTTTACTAGGCCTTACCATCTAACTACTGGAGGAACTAGTGATAAATGGTTAGGTGCTCATGTATTTAGTTTATTCAGTTAGCTTATGGTACAGTTAGTGCTTACTCATCACTTCTAAATCATAAATAGTTTTTAGAAAGTTCTAAATATTCATCACTCTAAAATGGAGATCACACATTATTGAGATATGTTACCAGTACTAATTTCAGTCTGAGGTACCTATCACTTCTCTGATAGTGAGGGTACAATGCTTTACCCATGGTAATTAGTTTTCTGTATCATGGATACCAATCAGTCCCGATACATTGTTTCTGTATCATGGATACCATTCCGTCCTGTGGTATTATTTCTATATCACGGATACCACAGTGTCTAGAACTACTGTTTGGTAGCATGGATACCACTGCACTATTGAAGATGAAAAGGTCCTCTTCCTCCAGAAGGAGTCAATCTCGATAGATTGGAGTCCTAATGGAGTGGAGTCCTAACGGAGTGCAGAATAATGGAGTGTTGCCATAACTCTTCAGTGAGGAGTAGTAACTTTGATGGCTCATAATAGACACCAATTAATTCTCAGTGTCTCGAGGTAGGCCGAACAAAGGGCAAACCTTACCTAAATAGATAGTCATTATATGGTCACAGAGGGGATTTAGCACACCTCTATCATTGCCCAGTGATTGTTGTTAAGAGTGGCTTTGTAAGGAGTAGATGTTACAAAATTTTCTTTTGAAAAAAGTTAGATAAATTATATTTATGAACTGTCTTCACAGTCTTTGAGCAAGAGTCATGTAAAAGAATTAGGCCCTTTTAGACGTGATACATTTTAACAATGTATCAATTTATTTCAGTTGAGGTGTATCAGTCACATCTTCTCTGTGACATTGCCCTGAACGAGTTGGTGTCGCGCGACACTGCTTGACAGATGTCACCATTTGTATGTCATGCCTTAATTAGAGAAGAGTTCATCACTGCTATGCTTAACATTCTTTGAATGGAGTCTCGTATTATTGTTTTGGCATCCTCACCATTTATTATTTCATTGCGATTTAATAATCGCAATGAAATAATAAGTAATTATGCTACACCGTGAGTTTTGAAAGTCAAAAAATCTGAGCACATCTTTCTCATATCACATCAAACTGATGTAAATTTTAATTTAATTCCTTTCTGAGTAAAACTACCTACTGAAGTTATTCCTCGAAGTCATGGTTAGGGGAATAGCAAAGACTACTCTAAGAGCACAATACCCCAGGGGATGGAGTGAAGGGTATGGCCAAGTCTATCCTATAAACTCTCAAGACTTTAGCACGTCAGGTCAAATATCAGAGGAAAGAAGATGGATCTGTACGCAGGGAAGTTGCGCTAAAACACTGAAACAACATTACCAAACTGTAGAAAGGAAAAAGAAAATGGGGTGAGTTGCGAGTTATCGGACTCTTTCACATTTTCGATCATGTAAGAAGAAAGTATATAATTGTTATAACAGTTACATAATAACTATATATTTTTTTCGCGTGATCGAAAATGTGGAGCTGTTCGATAACTCGTAACTTACCCTTATTCAAGAACTTTTGTAATATCAAAGATTTTCTTCAGAGTAGGATGAAGAAAGTTAGAGCTCATACCAGCCATAAAGCTACTACGTGCTAGCTTTGCTTTTCAGCCACAGCATTGCCTTATTCGGTATAAAGGATTATAAGAAATAGGACATGTTATATATTACTATTGATAAGGGTAATTAAATGGAATATTTACTGGATAGCATCACTGAGGGATAAATGCGACTGTTTGTCTCCACTGTGATGGTAGAACAAACAGCTGAGTCAGCAAAATGAACTCTGATAGAGAGGCAGATAACTAGATAGAACTACTTGGGGAAAAGGGTAGCTAGGTACTAGTAAAGGAACTAGTACAGAAAAGGGCGGGTCAAGGATTTATAAATAGGGGAAAATAATCATTGAGCATTTCTAAATAATGATCTGAATTAACAGCCACTGCAATTCCAGTCACATCTTCAAAAATAGGGTCTAATAACCTGATGTGTCGTAACTGCGCACCAAACTGTGACCCGTGGAGAATGAAGAGGTAAGGCAGGGGTATTTTCAGGGTTTCGACTTGCCTAAACTCTTGAATTTTGTTTGTTAACAGTAGCTACCACCCAAGCAGAAGTGAATTTCATCTGACATGTTAAGTTCTTCTATGCAATAAAGGTTCATTTCATTTATTTCAATAAACAACTAAGAAAGTTGTCTTTTGTTGAAATCTGCAGCATCCAATTTTTGAACCATTTGATCTTGTAGCTAGGGTTTCTACGAAAGTATTTCTTTATAATTTTTTTATCAGAACCATAGCTAACTATCACTTGTTATGCAAGTCGTCTAACTGGCGAACTCGGAGTCATTTCAACAATACCCCTGACCGTTTAACGTTTTTCTTTGTCCGTACGGTTCTTGGTCTTCCAGTTGACTTTCGATGTGAAATGTTGCCACTTGTTTGGAAGATTTTGACACACTAACTTTCTCTGAAGGAGCTTTAGGTGTGTTGAACCTGATGTTGAGGTGTCAATTGACCAGCAGCATCACTTGCGGAGAGAAGAAACTGATGTACTGCGAACATAAGTTCTATCGGTGAATATCCAGCCATGATGAGATATTGTTTGAAGTTACTGCTCTCTTCGTACATTTATACAAAGTTGTTCCATGGACATGATTGCATTATCCCTTCATTTCTCCTCTTTCGATAGTTGTGTATAAGATTATGATTTACTGGAGTCACATTGACTGTTTACTGTTTTAAAGCTGCCTAGTTTTAATGCTCCCCCTGTATGAAATGACTGCACCAAAATAAGAAAAAGTTAATAACAAAGGAAAGACTTTTTATTGCGCCACAGCTAGAGTTCCATTGCGTCTCTCTACCTCTGTGGCGCATTTAGAGAGAGATTCATACCATCCCTGTACCTCAGTGGCGCATTTCTCCAAGGTCACGAGCACCAGCCCCCCAAGTCTGCATATTGGATGAGAAAATCTCACCGGGAAAACAAATCACAAGAAAAAACACAAACAGATTTCAGGAGAGAGACTGAGGTGTGTGTTGGATAACGTGTACCTCGTGTGTTGGATAACGTGTACCTCGTGTGTTGGATAACGTGTACCTCGTGTGTTGGATAACGTGTACCTCGTGTGTTGGATAACGTGTACCTCGTGTGTTGGATAACGTGTACCTCGTGTGTTGGATAACGTGTACCTCGTGTGTTGGATAACGTGTACCTCGTGTGTTTGATAACGTGTACCTCGTGTGTTGGATAACGTGTACCTCGTGTGTTGGATAACGTGTACCTCGTGTGTTTGATAACGTGTAACTCGTGTGTTGGATAACGTGTACCTCGTGTGTTGGATGACGTGTACCTCGTGTGTTGGATAACGTGTACCTCGTGTGTTTGATAACGTGTACCTCGTGTGTTTGATAACGTGTATCTCGTGTGTTGGATAACGTGTACCTCGTGTGTTGGATAACGTGTACCTCGTGTGTTGGATAACGTGTACCTCGTGTGTTGGATAACGTGTACCTCGTGTGTTTGATAACGTGTATCTCGTGTGTTGGATAACGTATACCTCGTGTGTTGGATAACGTATACCTCGTGTGTTGGATAACGTGTACCTCGTGTGTTGGATAACGTGTATCTCGTGTGTTTGATAACGTGTATCTCGTGTGTTGGATAACGTGTACCTCGTGTGTTGGATAACGTGTACCTCGTGTGTTTGATAACGTGTACCTCGTGTGTTTGATAACGTGTATCTCGTGTGTTGGATAACGTGTACCTCGTGTGTTGGATAACGTGTACCTCGTGTGTTTGATAACGTGTATCTCGTGTGTTGGATAACGTGTAACTCGTGTGTTGGATAACGTGTACCTCGTGTATTTCACGTGGTTTTGACACCGTGTTCCCCGTACATCACCACTACCAGCAGTTTTAATCTTCTAATCTATTAGATGTTTAGAAGTCACGTGCCTTTAGAGGTGATAGAGAATTCCTCTACTTTACACAGTTTCGATCGTGTACGAAAAGTAACTAATAATAATTAGCTATTAGTTAACTCTAATTATTTTACTAATTGGTATCCACTATAATACCAGCAGGTATCTTGGATACCAATTATAATAATTACTATATTTTTTTCTTGCGTGATCGAAAATGTGTAACTGTCCGATAACTCGGAACTTAGCTTGTACTCAGATGACCAAAACAATCACACCCAAAGCATAGAGCTGTACCTCATTTCAGCTGAAAACATCGCTTTCCATTTCAACATAAAGCAACTACCTTCAGTCCTTAAGTCTATAGAGTGTAGTTCGTTATCAGCTGTTTGTAGTGTCAGTGTTACAGTCATCAGAAAACAGGGCAGTCAAGGGGTTGTGATAGATAAGACTTATCTCTTATCACTCATACACCCCCCCCCCCACTATATGTGCGTAAATAAGTCATCACTAGGGTTGTGACACTATGCTTTATAAATCATAGATCTTAAGAAAAGACGAAATGAAATGGTATCGAATACTATAAACCGCTGGTGTAGAACCATTCAATACTCTTTAATTCTCTCCGTCTGTAATATTCTCTATGATCTATAAAGCATATTGTCACAACTCTGGACTATTTACTCGTTCAGTCTATAACAGCCTGTGCATCAGCTGTTGTTTTTAGCTAATTTGGTAGAAGCGACTTAATGAAATTAATTCACAGTGTAGGAACCTATCGAGGATATTGGTTTGAAATTATTTACTATTAGGTAATAATAATGTATAGAGTAACCTGTATATTGGTTTGATGTTATTTAATTATTTTACAACTTACGTGTCGGGTTTGTCGGTGGATGAAGAGAGGGGCTTGAGGCAACACTGATTTCCCTCTACCGTCACCACGCTCTCGCTTTGTAGTTCTCGCTCTGAAAATAAAAATAATAATATTAAAAAATAATTAACAAGTTAATAATGAAATTAAAATGATTCGATAACAATAATTTGAAACAGACACAGAAAACAGGAAGTTATAAACATATTGATTTACCATTGGAGATAAACTTTATTAATAAAAAATAGTAAATGCTTTATTACTGAATATATATTCATTTCATTGGTAGTTATTATAAACTTGAATGTGAAGCAATAATATAATTAACAATATAACGAATAATAGAGCAAAGGGTAAATTACGTCACTTCAATTCAGTAAAGTTACTTATAATTTAAATATACTGACAGTTTGGTAGAACGTGTCACAGTCTATTAAACGTTATAGAAGTTAACACTCACTGTGCCACGTTCTACCAAACTGTCAGTATATTTAAATTATAACTAACTAATGTACGAAATTGCGTAACGGTCAGAATTATAATTAACATTTAATTCAAATATACATACATTTTTAACTAGGTAATGAATATTGCGTACAAACACATTGGTTAGAATTAGCTTCACAAATGTAAACATAATTTACATTTGCCTTCGAAACCGTACCTCTAACTAATTACTATTGGATGCCTTATAATTAAAACAATTAATTGAGTCACAGATTGGTTTCATTTTAATGGAAAGAATATTATAGCAATAATAATAGAGGCTAAGTTACGAGTTATCGGACAGTTTCACATTTTCGATCATATAAGAAAATTTATATAATAATATCAATTAAAATAATTTGTTAAAGTTATTGTGTATTTTTTTCTTATATCATCGAAGATTTAGAACTGTCCGTTAATTAGGAACTTATTAACTATATTTTAATTGTCGAATCTCTTTAAATTAATTCAACTTTTTTATTTCATTTATTCACAACATTCACGCTTGTAAATTGGGTACACATTGAATGTTTATGAATAAAATCTTTAATATTCTTTATGGACTTCAAGATGGGAAGATCCCTCATTAAATGTGCGTTGGTTTTATATAGAACCTATAACTATGTTATAAATAAAGCATGAGAAAAATTCGGACCGTAAAAGTATCATTTTAATGTTTTATCTGCAGATTCTTTGTTACTCGGATCAAAAACGTGTAATGTCAAACACGTGTAATATCAAACACGTGTAATATCAAACACGTGTAATGTCAAACACGTGTAATGTCAAACACGTGTAATGTCAAACACGTGTAATGTCAAACACGTGTAATGTCAAACACGAGTAATGTCAAACACGTGTAATGTCAAAAACGTGTAATATCAAAAACGTGTAATATCAAAAACGTGTAATGTCAAACACGTGTAATGTCAAACACGTGTAATGTCAAACACGTGTAATGTCAAACACGTGTAATGTCAAACACGTGTAATGTCAAACACGTGTAATGTCAAACACGTGTAATGTCAAACACGTGTAAAGTCAAACACGTGTAATGTCAAACACGAGTAATGTCAAACACGTGTAATGTCAAAAACGTGTAATGTCAAAAACGTGTAATATCAAACACGTGTAATGTCAAACACGTGTAATGTCAAACACGTGTAATGTCAAACACGTGTAAGGTCAAACACGTGTAAGGTCAAACACGTGTAAGGTCAAACACGTGTAATGTCAAACACGTGTAATGTCAAACACGTGTAATGTCAAACACGTGTAAGGTCAAACACGTGTAAGGTCAAACACGTGTAATGTCAAACACGTGTAAGGTCATCTGCGTGACCTCTGTCCTACCATTTCAAACAAGTGACGTCAATGATGTACTACCGTCACACTAAACATGTACAGACGTGTTAACATGTTTGTACCTCTTAGCATGTGTAGGCCTATCACCTGAGTTTAAGTTAAAGTTTCACTTGAAATGGCATTAAACTATCATAACAAATATAACCCATGTTATATTATTTAATCTACACAAAATACAATCATAATGCTAACAAAAATACAATAGTAATTCATAAATTTAAAACACTTACTCTATCGTCTTTCGTCGGACATCACCGACAACAAATCCTGAGGCTAATGTCTTTATTATGATATTTTACGATAAAATACCATCAATATTTACCGTAATGGACAATAACAGACGATCTGATGACTAAATTCTCCACTGGGAGTCAGTGACGTTCTTTTCTATTTATAGTCGACTGGACAATGACGAGGTAATTAATTAACATGGACAGGTAAATTGCAGGGCAGGTATAAAAAGACTCCGTCTATTAAGAGATAAAGGCATATATACCCCGCTCTTATTACGTCTCACAATTATGACAATCTTAATGAGTGTGGGACATGTCTCGCTTTTATTTCTAATGGTATAGAAAATATTTTAAACTTTAGTAATTTGGTTGGCCGTTTCAAGTAGAGGTGTTTTTGCCGAAACTTATGTAGGTGGTATAGATTAAAAATAATCATATGGTAAATAGCGTATATCAATTTGATTTAAATTACTGTTAACCAATCCCACCTGTATAAGTTACGGCAAAGAGAGCATAACGAAAACAATCGACCAAAGTTACTCCTAAAATATTGTCTTTACATTGTCTATACCAGGAAAAATAAAAGTGAGACATGTCCCACATTTATTGTCATAAGTCTGAGACGTGATAAGAGCGGGGTAAGAGTCCCGTATCTCTTACCTGAACTAAATATCTA
The DNA here is from genome assembly GCA_947561585.1 of Caprella mutica. NCBI lineage: Eukaryota > Metazoa > Arthropoda > Malacostraca > Amphipoda > Caprellidae > Caprella > Caprella mutica. The sequence continues at coordinate 601,164 of CANNZV010000513.1, read as the reverse complement.
ATTAACAGGTAGGACAAAGGTATGCCAGGTAGACAGTCGGAAACAGAAGGGAATGAGTGGTCTGTGATAAGCTCATGTATGCAGAAAAGCTACTCACAAATAGTTTAAATACAATCGAAGGATTCCAGTTAATAGTCAAAGTATCATCTACAACTATAATCAAATAAAGATATTATAGGTTACGTTAATTGCAATATTGAAATAAAATCACAGTTTTACAGATAAAAATAGTCTATTTCTTTATTATCAAGTAGTACATTCAATGGGGCCACATGTTGTACATCATAAAGCACACTGAAAAATAACTACACATTGTATAGATGTTAGAGTACATGAATCTACACATTTCTACCAAAGTGTATGAATACAACACACGCAGGTAATACATGTTAACAAGAAACAAAGCACTGTGTGTGTATGTATACACGGAAAGAAAAGGCTATAGTTACCTGGCTAGGTATATGGCTTAGTTACGAGTTACCGAACAGTTACACATAGTCGTTCATTAAAGAATACAATATATAACAATTTAAAAAATAATTAGTATATTTTTTTCTTACGTGTCTGATAATGTGGAACTGTCCGATAACTCGTACTTTACCCTAGCCTAGAAAATGACTAAAAATACCGATATAAATTAAGCCTATTATGTCTACATAATAGTGCTTAATTCATCAAATGATTTTGGTGATGTTTTCGACTTATTTTATATATAATGATATACTATCTATACGATATATAACATTGCCGTGCTGCAAGATGTTATAAGAACATTGTTAGTTATGGTGGGCCATAGTAGATTATTCTGTATCCCCTCTCAATCATCTATGGCCCCACCATACCTTTCTCTCCGGGTCAGAAGTTGCGTAGTAGTGTGTATGTACACACAAACTACAGGCAGAAAGGTCAGAATAATAATAAAGGAATATACGATAGGTACTACCTACAATAGATATTATGTACAAAGTACTATATACGAGAGGTATACTAGTGTAAATTGCGAATTATCGGTCAGTAATACATCTTCGGTCATATAAGAAAAAACCATACACTATTTTTTTTTTAATGATACGAATAAAAAATAAATTTAAATAATCATCATTATATATTATTTGACCATAGATGTAATATTCTTAATGACCGAAGATGTGAAACTGACCGATAATTCGTAACTTACCCTGCCTACCACAGGTACTCTATACCTATATAGAGTATATACTGTATATACGAAATAGACACATTATTGCCTGCTTCTTGATATATCACTGCAATATATTAAATATTTAAAATGAATATTCAAATAGAACTAAATAGAAAACCTACAAAACACCAATGAATATTTCATGACTGTAACAAAAATGCCTTATCTAAAGCTTTAAATATCATCAATAAAATAAAAGGACAGTAAAATAGTACTTTATTTTTTAGGAGAGAAAGTGAACCTCAAGCGACTGCAGTGTTATTACCAATAAAAAACTTACTTGATAAAATCATGAGCATGTTACGTCATCCCCTTACCTGCGCAGTACACCTTTTGAAAGGTGTACTGCGCAATGGGAAATTATTATAAAATAAAATACTAAAGCTGCTCATAATGCCCTGTCATTAAATTTACCATCGGCAATTGTCTGTTATTGTCCATTACGGTAAATATTGATGGTATTTTATCGTAAAATATCATAATAAAGACATTATCCTCGGGAATGTCCGACGAAAGACTGAAAGTGTTTTTAATTTATGATAAATTACTATTGTATTTTTGTCTAATCATTTATTGTCGTAGATAGATGATCTTTTTATTATCGATTATAATCACCGATAGAAAACTGACGATTGGTGAGTACATTTTTTGAACGGAGAGCTTTTCAGTACGTACATTTACTCTATTAATGGTAATTTTTCTACTACAAATGATATGAGACTTACTTCTAACTTCATAAAGTTTCTTTTTAATTTTTAGCGTCAACTCATTCAAGTCTGGTGGTACTTAGGATTATGTGTTAATTTTTTAATGTATACACCATTCTAAACCACCTGGCATAACTTATGTAATATTTTGTCATTATGAAACGGAGGATAAATCATGGAACGGAGAGAGTACCTTTTCCCCGTTTTAGGAGTTTACTGCAGTCATAAATCTTCAAGCCTATATGGCATTTATTTCCCTCAAAGTGTGGCCTTGCAAGAGTTAATGTGACATTGCAGGTATAGCACAAAAATTATTAAACACATTAAATAACAAGAACAACACCAATAAATGTTATTAAGTCAGCACTTACAATGATTTACTATTTTATTTCTAATAACCAAGTTGTTATTTAAAGCACGTACTTTGCTTTTCAAGAAACCTCAGAACTGCAGTAATGCTCACGTGCGCACTTCTCATTCTATGCATTTATTTATATACATGTACATAACAATATTAAAATTTGTTTGTCGATGCATTGCATAAGTCTTTAATTATAGTGGATACCAATTGATATCTATACTATAAAAAGAGCCGCGTCCGTCTGTCTGTGTGTCACAAAATGTGTTAAACAGTCATTCTATCAACAGCGCCTCATAAAGTTGGTGTAAATAAAAGAGAAATCAAAGAAACAGAAATAGGAAAGGAAAACTAATAATTTGCTGCAGTATCATTGATACGGGGGTCACACGGAAATTATTAATTGAAGACAAAAAAGTTTTGTCATAAAGAAAAAAAATATAATTTTTGATATAAATTAAATATATTGTATAGGTATATATGAAGGCATTTCAATGTAATCGTAAACCCATTATATTAATAGAACTCTCACTGATTGAACAACAGGTACTGTGCTAGTTCTACATGGCGAGAGAGGATGACAGGTGTACACTAATCACAGGTACATAAATCTATTGAAAATTCTGCAAATTACCAAAACCTAAGCTAATTCAAAAAATAATAAATATAGAGAATTTAAAGACTCATTTTTGATAAAGAAACCAACTCACCTCTGACATTGAAAGGTCTGACTCTAACTACAACAAACACGTTAGAAACACCATTGCTAGAGAATACCGCGGACTTCTCATTGTGGTTACTGCTGCCAACACTAAATCCAGTACCTGTCATGTTTCCAGTACTTTTCATTTCTCCAGTACTGTGACTTGGCGCAGAACTTGTCGTGTCTCCAGTACTTTTCAAGTCTCCAGTTCTGTCACTTGATTCAGAACTTAGGAAGGACATGTTCTTTTCCGAACCAGTTCCATCGATACAGAACTTTCTAGGCGAGGTAATTTCTTTGCCTAACTTGGTTAATTGGTGCGAAGTTTTGATATGTGCATTGACTGCTAGAAGTTTTCTGTTGTTGTTGGCTCTGTTCTTCGCCGAAACATAGATTAGCTTCTTTCTTTTCAAAGAGTCATTAGCAGGAAACCTTCGACTGTCCCAACTATAATCAGAAGCAGTCTGAACGCTATTTACAGAGCTATTAGTTCCTTCATTGTCTATATTAACATTGTGAACTGTGTGAGTTTCAATGATTGTATCTAAAGGTTGATTGCCAGGGAAATTTTTCGAATAGTTTCTATTTCGTGGAAATGGACGTCGGTTGGAATTGGAGGAGGTAGGTATTCTTGTTGAGAACTTAGGAGGTGCAGAGGCCAAACTGTTATCAAGATTGGATATTTTCGTTGAAATGGCCCTTGTTGTTATTTTACTGACATCACAGTGTTTTTGGTTTGTAGTATTCGGAGAATTGGATATTGATGATGGTGCTCTGCTCTTTTCTTGAGTTGAAGTCTCATCACACGTACATAAATCAATATCCTTTGGTATAGATTCCTCATGAAGATCAGAGTTTAAATAACTTGCTGTCTTATGATCAGAATAATCATTTTTGAGAATATTTCTGATCCTTTCAGACACATAGCCTTTAGAAATTGCACATTGTGCAGCCCTACATTTTATACTACTCTCTGTTTGGGACAATGATTTCTTTGAATGCAAGATGTTAAAAGACAAAGTTGGATTTTTGTTACAGCTAATGGTTTCGTTTTCATTCTTTGTAAATGCAGAGCAACTAAGTTTACTTGATTTTTCAGAGATAGCAGGAAAATCAGAATCTTTTCTCATTTCTTTCTTTAAAAGACAATTTGCAGAATCGGAAAGGTTCAACTGAGTTGAAGACACTAGTTCAGGGGAGAGAACATTGGACGTAATTGCTAATGAATCTATATATTCATCTAGATTCTTTTTTAAGTGTAAGGATTGTAAAGAGTTCAGTTTTGGAATCCGGGATACTTTTTTAGCATCCACTTTCATTTTATGTTCTTGAGGTGTAATATCCATCGAAGTTACATTTTTGTGTGAAGTTGAGGATTTAGGCAAAATAATCGGTTTTCTGTTTCTGGCAATATGAAGTTCACGTAATGCATACAATTTCGCCGCATTTTGCAGTTTTGAAAAAGATTCTTCGTTCTCTATTATATTTTTAGTAACTTGCATATTAGGAGCAGATTTGCTTTCAGGATTTGACGAGTTTTTCAAATGCCCCATTCCCCTAGATGTTTCTCCTCGTACAATTAGTTGTGAATCACTTTTCACTTTGTAACCGACAGTTTCACCAAGATGTGAACTGATAAAGAAGTAGGTGGCAATTCAAGTTTTTCTTGAAAAGCAAATTTGGGTTCGTAAGGTACAATGGTAGGCCTAAGAGGCGTCAAACCAGATTTAACATCTATCGCAAATGGCCCGATGCTAATTTCTCTAGAATTAGAGTTAGATAAAGCAGATATCCTAGGCGCAGTAATTATCTTTGACCGAGGTTTAAAAGATGAACTATTACGAGATTGTGGACTTGAATAATCAATACGTTCATCAGAGACAGGAAATGCTTTCGCATGAAGAATTGGAAGTTCTGCGTAGTTACTAGCATAAGTCAGAGAAGTGCTCAAACTCTGCAAAGTGGAATTAGCACAAGGAAACCCTAACCGTCTGTCGTGCATCAGGTTTGATCTAGCGATATTGGGATTAGTGTTAGGAATTATTCTTTCTTTTTCACGTACAATGGGACTCAACATTTGCTCGTTAACTGTAGAATCCACTTCTTCGTACAAATGATCAGAAAAATCATCATCAACATCAATACCAATATCCTTCAAACCAAAGATGGGTTTCATATTCGACGGCGAATATTTCATATTCGAAAGAGGTAATGAAATCGAATCTTTTGTTATAGCTACTCTTTTTGACTTTAATTTATCTCTTCGAGTCATATTTTTGCGAGGTTTCAATTTCTTCATCATTGTAGAAAACGAAGATCTGACTTTTGGTTCCTGTATCTCTACGATTTTTCTCCCGATCTTGTTTTCAAGTTGAGTTTTTTTCTTCAAGGTACCTATATTTGTGACATGCAACTTTTCGAAATATCAGCTTCATCGGGCGACAGCTCATTCATGAGTTCAAATGTTGAGATCTCGTTCACAGAATTAGAAGAATCATCAGTTTCATTTTTGCTCATTTTGAACCTACATCCAGTAGCTGAAGAATCAGAAGTAGCGGGAACATATTTAGGCAAAAGTACGAAGCTTTCACTTCGAACCAATGGGTTCTTATTAGGCTTTTGCTTCACCATGACGATTCACACAAATCACTGCACAGAATTTCAAGTTCACGACACGACTTCCACTAACAAACTGAAGTCAAATCCCAAATCTTACCCAAGGGATGAATACCAGTTTCATTTGGTCCATGTTTTCGAAATCCTGTCTACTGTGATAAGCCTGAATTGTATGTATGTATAATAGACACTTACCACACACTTAATTCATGAGAGGTTCTACAAAATCTCTAGAATTTAGTGAACTTATATGTTATTAGCTCTTTCATGAATATGACTGCTTTACCGACCAATCAAATAATGATTCTTGCTGCATATATTTGACAAATTGGTATTAAGTATATTAGTGCGGAGATGATTGAACGGTATCACCGGCAGTAAAAAAGGTATACATTTGTGAAAAACATCAATGAGGTTGGTGGTCAAAACCTTCTTCTTTGTCGTAGCCTCCTTCCGTAGCTACCTACCACCTTTTCAAACATTCTTAAATGAGATAAGAGATAATCTTTGTTTGAAATAATTTCCTACCTACACAGTAGGATTATAAATCTCCCAATTACAACGTATTATTGTCTCAAATCTTTCAAAGTTCCCACGTATTTAGAAGAAACTTTTCGTGTACCAAATAATAAACGCAAATACGTTTAAAGAGCTGTGGGAAAATAAATGATGAAAAATGAAAAGGGAAACGCATTTTCCTCATTTCAATCAATTCTAAAATTAACAAATTTACAAGTTAATGAACTATCAATTTTACTAGAGATATACAAGTTTTAGAATATAACCAATAAGAGCATAATTAATCACTAGCTATAATGACTTATCTTTCCTTACGAATTATAATGATTAATATGAGGTGTTGTTTGGAGAGACAAAAAAGACTTCAAAGTACACTAACAAAGAAGGTTATAGTCCCCTGGCAATTAAAGAAACCACTTGTTTTATGGTGTACAATTACAGGTACTGACCTGCTGAGTCAGTGTAGAACTAGGCTAAGTTACGAGTTATTGGATGGTTACACATTTTCGATCATATGAGAAAAAATACATAATAATTAAAAGAAAAATTAAATTTGAATTATTATTTGAGTTTTTCTTTTATGAACCGTGGAACCGTCCGATAACTCGATTCTATCCCGTTATGCAGAACAATAATTAATATACTGGAATAACTATAAGGAAGAGATTCCAATATTCATTTGGAACAATTTACTTACCTTTTCAACTACATTAGTAACAGGTTACTGAACTGGCCAGTGGTTATTTCTTACCGCGAGTAGCTAGTTAAAGAGTGGAAACAATACTTCGCGTCTGGTCGAACTTTGCATCAATTGATACATTGTCCTATTAATTCATATCTTAATATTAGTGTAGATCTAC
>CANNZV010000513.1:556421-593512 GCA_947561585.1 Caprella mutica | reverse complement strand
GGACTGTTCCACATTTACGGTCGTATGATAGTAAGTATAATTATTTAAATTCAACTCATTATTTTAATTATATATAGTTTTTAGAAATGTGGAACCGTCCTATAACTCGGAACTTAACCTACATAAGTGAAATTATAAGGTTATTGTAATTAGAATTATGACGAAATATAACTATTTAAATACATTAGTTTAATGGATAAAAGTTATATTAAATCAATTAATAAAAAAATTGAATAACAGTGTTCCTATATTTGGGAATAATGAACATCTTTCGTACGGTAATTGATTTACGTACGGTAATTGAGTTTCGTACGGTAACTGAGTTTCGTACGGTAACTGAGTTTCGTACGGTAATTAATTTACGTACGGTAATTGATTTACGTACGGTAATTGAGTTTCGTACGGTAACAGAGTTTCGTACGGTAGCAGAGTTTCGTACGGTAACAGAGTTTCGTACGGTAACAGAGTTTCGTACGGTAACAGAGTTTCGCACGGTAGCAGAGTTTCGTACGGTAGCAGAGTTTCGTACGGTAACAGAGTTTCGTACGGTAGCAGAGTTTCGTACGGTAACAGAGTTTCGTACGGTAGCAGAGTTTCGCACGGTAGCAGAGTTTCGTACGGTAGCAGAGTTTCGCACGGTAACAGAGTTTCGTACGGTAACAGAGTTTCGTACGGTAGCAGAGTTTCGCACGGTAGCAGAGTTTCGTACGGTAACAGAGTTTCGTACGGTAACAGAGTTTCGTACGGTAACAGAGTTTCGTACGGTAACAGAGTTTCGTACGGTAACAGAGTTTCGTACGGTAACAGAGTTTCGTATGGTAACAGAGTTTCGTACGGTAACAGAGTTTCGTACGGTAGCAGAGTTTCGTACGGTAACAGAGTTTCGCACGGTAACAGAGTTTCGCACGGTAGCAGAGTTTCGCACGGTAACTGAGTTTCGCACGGTAATTAGGTATATACCCAATTGCTACAAATTGTTGCCACTGGTTCCCACGATTAACCTTTAATTTCTCTTCATAAATGCCTTTTTTAAATAAAATAGCTATATTCACCTCAAAATCACACTAATAAACACATTTAATTTACTATTCCAATTTAGTTAAGTTCGATAATTAACTTTGCTTTTAATGATTAAAATAACTACAATCACCTCAATATTCTTAATAACATAGTTAATTTCCTAGTGGTAAAGAATGATATCTTTGCTTTGAATTATTTATACCTAGTGCAGTACCTGTTGTTCATCCATTTATAATTCAAATAATATTATGTGTTTATAACTTTTATATTGGCAAGTATACGCGACAACTATGTCATAACTAGGGTTGTGACAATATGCCCTTAAAATCATGAATCTTATGAAAGTCATAGACGAAACAAAATGAAATGGTATCAAATACTATATATCGCTGGTTTAGAACGATTCAATACTCTTTAATTCTCTCCGTCTATAATGTTTTCGGGATCTATGATTTTAATATCATATTGTCACAACCCTAGTCATAACTCCAAATAGCTATTTTTCAGGACAGGCATTTTAGTGCTTGTGCATTTAATGTACGTTTAATGATATATTCTTATTTAATAATATATCATTAATGGTACATCGGTAGGACATTTAATTAGCCTCTCTAGCGGTCAATTTTTCAGTTACAATAACGAAACTTCGACCAAAAAGTTAGCATCGGGGCTGATGTTATCTTCAACGTTTCTTTTTTATTCAAACTATTTAAATTGGAATTGCTACTTAATATTTATGTCATTTATTGCATTTCATTACACTCAATTAAAAACAGAAGTAAAATAATTAATTAATTTGATTATTAAAAATTATGATTAAATATAAATTTGGCAATTCAGTATTATAATTAAAATAAGTAAATAAAATACACAAATTAAATTCAAATAAATAAATCTGGAAAAATATTCACTACAGATAAAAAAAAAGGTATAGGGAAGGTGTTACAGTAGGTATAGGGAAGGTGTTACAGTAGGTATAGGGAAGGTGTTACAGTAGGTATAGGGAAGGTGTTACAGTAGGTATAGGGAAGGTGTTACAGTAGGTATAGGGAAGGTGTTACAGTAGGTATAGGGAAGGTGTTACAGTAGGTATAGGGAAGGTGTTACAGTAGGTATAGGGAAGGTGTTACAGTAGGTATAGGGAAGGTGTTACAGTAGGTATAGGGAAGGTGTTACAGTAGGTACGGTAGGTGTAGCGGAAGTGACGGTTTGGGTGTGACGTTTACCAACCGGAAAAAAACAACAAAAACAATTGACCGAAAGAAAACATTTAACAATGTTGGTAATACATTTCTAATGTTGTACTCTATGCTGTACTCAATGCTGTACTCTATGCTGTACTCAATGATGTACTCAATGATGTACTCCAATGTTGTACTCCAATGCTGTACTCAATGTTGTACTCCAATGTTGTACTCCAATGCTGTACTCAATGTTGTACTCAATGTTGTACTCAATGTTGTACTCCAATGCTGTACTCAATGCTGTACTCAATGCTGTACTCAATGTTGTACTCAATGCTGTACTCAATGTTGTACTCAATGTTGTACTCAATGTTGTACTCAATGTTGTACTCAATGTTGTACTCCAATGCTGTACTCAATGCTGTACTCAATGATGTACTCCAATGTTGTACTCCAATGCTGTACTCAATGCTGTACTCAATGCTGTACTCCAGTGCTGTACTTCAATGCTGTACTCCAATGCTGTACTCAATGCTGTACTCAATGTTGTACTCCAATGCTGTACTCAATGTTGTACTCCAGTGCTGTACTCAATGCTGTACTCAATGTTGTACTCCAATGCTGTACTCAATGTTGTACTCCAATGCTGTATTCCAATGCTGTACTCAATGTTGTACTCAATGCTGTACTCCAGTGCTGTATTCCATGCTGTACTCCAGTGCTGTACTCCAGTGCTGTACTCATTAATTCTCACCTGTTAATTCTTTTTCAGGTGTGTCGTTATTTTTGTTCCGGTGTTACATCCTCTCACAGGTACACAGGGATGCGCGGATGCAGTAGAGATGGGATGCTGTGGTGATAGGATGCAGTGATGGGATGCAATACAGTGATAGGGGTCTAGATTAATTGATCCCCGAACAATTAGATCATCGTACCATTTGATCTTCGGTCTTTTTATCCCCAGTTATATTATCTCTGGTCAATTGATTCCCGGTCATGTTTTCTCCGGTCAATTTATCTCTGGTCATTTGATTCCCGGTCATTCGATTCATTTTCATTTTTTCCGTTTAAACACTTAGAAGTTTTTTTTTATTGGTGTGAATATAAATAACATATAATAGAAATATGCACGTAACAGTCTATAAAGTTTTTTCAAAGAAACTATGTAATAATGGTAAAAACAGTGTGTGGACACTTCGCCGAACGGACATTTGCCCGAAATACTTTTAATGTGTATTCATATTTCGAAATGCAGCCTTCGTTTAAATTTATTTGATATTTTTTATTCCCTTGAATTTGAATGTTATTTTATATAAAGGAAAATAAAATTTCCATGTTAGGAACAGCAAGAATAATTGCTCAACAATTTCATTTTTTTTGTCATCATGGATTTCATCGTAACTATGAAACAATGAAACAAATTTATTGAGGAGTAAAAAACATAATACACATTAATTAAAAGAATTAAAAGTCGATTTTACAAGTGTACTTATAATTCAAGCCATTTTACAAGGGCTATAATGGGGGTGGAAAAAGCTTCTCTTCAATGACTACGCATTAATCGTGGACAGAAAATAAGTCATTATCAGCCAATTAAGATATTAATTAGTGTTTTTTATACTCTTGATCTTGTTATCATTTGTTATTTTATTATAGAAAGTTGTTATTTTTTATTATATTAAATAATATTAGTTACCATCCCATTTTTTTTTTATAAAATATAGATATTTTGGCCAAATGTTCGTTCGGCCAATTTTCCGTTCGGCTAAATGTTCGTTCAGCCAAATGTTCGTTCGGCCAAATGTTCGTTCGGCCAAATGTCCGTTCAACCTGTAAAATCAAATTTAAAAATATTAATTTTTTTTATATTCCTATAAGAAACAATAAATGCTTTCAAATTTACATTCCGACAACAAAAAATATTCAATGGTAAAATCAAATGTACAGGTATACCCCACACTTATTATAACTCGCACATATGACAGGTCAAATTAATCAGGAACATGTCTCGTAATTATTTCTCCTGGTATCGAATTTTATTGAGGAATAACTTCCGACATTTTATCGGTAGTTTTCAGTTAAGCTGTTTTCGCCGTAACTTTAACAATTATTATCATCATTCAGTTTGGATAGATCAAAAATCATTGTATCATTAATTAAACTATTTAACATAAAATGATTTCAATATATCCCACCTGAATTATCATAATGTTTGTAATAGGTAAAACTGCGTAATTGATAGTTAGGTATATTCACTTAGCTTGCGAATGAACTAATAAATAGCTGGTTTATATTTCCTATCACCTGTAAGATGTTTTCTGACTAGTTGTAAATGTAAATTATTTGTAAATAGAAAATAATTTATTTGTTGCGGTAATCAGTTCTAACTGTTTGAATTATGTTATTTATTATATAAATAGTAAATGTAAATTTTTATATAGAAGAAAAATCGTAATAAATTATTGTGTTCTATGTATTTAAGCGAACAAAAATATGACGTGGAATCAAATGACCAGGGACCAATTGACCGGGGATCAAATGGTACGGTGATCAATTAACCGGCCACCCAGTGGTAGGTGCCATTGGGTACCTAATCTTCCAGTGTTTTGGTATCTAAAGTGTTTGCACATTTTGTTAATATATTAATTAATTTTTTTTATACCACAGATTATTTACAATTTTCTGTGTACAGTTTTTATAATCTATTTATTCTGGACCAAAATAACTGATCTAAGAATAAATTGAATTATGCATCTATTACTAAAAACATTATGAAATTAGAAACACAAGCAAATAGAGCTATCGTACATCAGGCAACAAAGTCGGTGAAGGAGAAATGAAGTTACCAGTGTTCTACATCAGTCCTCTACTTGTGTTGGTGTTACTTACCAGGCAGTGTTTGGGGGTGAACCCCCTGGTTAGACTGAAACAGGGGGACTTGCAGGGGGTAAGACACTAATCTAAATGTTATGCACAATATCAAGAATTTGCGCAATCTTGAGATTTTGCTGAGTGCTTTTAAAATTGTGAAATTGCGCGGTAATCTCCAAATTGCGCTAGGGCCGATTGCGTGAATTAGCGATTAGGTTCTTTTTAGCTAACTAACTCAAATTTAATTTCCAATATATGAACATATTTCAATATTTATATAATAAATGTTTTCACTTGCTACTTTTAGTAAAAGCAACCGACAGTATTAAATAAAAATAAACATGAAATTAACGAAATTAACGAAAGAGGCAATAAATTTATTTCAATATCCATTGTTCAATTTATTATGTATTGCGTTAAGATCCTAAAAATGCGCATCGCATTCTTAAGATAGCGCAATTTGGTAAATTGCGTGGAACATAAACTCTATCAAACACTTTGTCAAACTGTTTGTCTAATGCCCCTTACACACTATCAAACACTTCGTCAAACTGTTCGTCTAATGCCCCGTACACACTGTTAAACACTTCGTCAAACACTTGGCTTGATATCTAGGTATAGCTAATTAATTATAGGTATTTATATATTATGTGTATATTTACTCAAGAAATTACTCACATGCATTATTATATGAAAAAAGACTAATAAATAATAATCCTCATTTAAAATTATACAATAACTTAGTTTTCTATTCTATTGTTTGAGTTAGACAAACAATTTTCTAACATGTTTTTTTTTTAAACTTAAGAGCACATTTAATGCTATTCCCACACTAGCGGATAAAATGCCACGTTTTCACCGTCCAGTTTACCCCCCTTCAATTAATCACGGTTAAATGAATGGAAAGAAAATTTGTAGTCTATACTAGCGTTTCTACCGCCTTTCATTGGGTGGTGAAAACGCGGCGTTTTTTCTGCTAATATTGGATGGGTCTTAGCCAGTTTGACGAAGAGTTTGATAGTGGGTTCCAGGCCAATCCACGAAGTTTTAAGGAACGTGAGGTTTTAATTATTTCTATTAAAGGACGTTTATCTCTTTTAATTATGAAGAATAATAGCACTGCTAATTTCAATTTATTATCTGAAATTTTCGTAAATAAATATAGTTAAAAAATGTGAGGTAAATTTTTTTCTGGGTAGAGTAAGTTCCGAGTTATAGGACGATTCCATATTTATGATCATAATTGGGAAAATTATATAATTCAAAATTCTAACTCGTCATTTCTTCTGATTATTATCTAAATGTGGAACCGTCCGATAACTCGGAACTTACCCTATTCACTAAGTAGCTATAAAATTAAATACATACTTAATAATTAGAATCCTCATCTACCAATTATATATCAGAAATCAATTGATGTGTCAAATTAAAGATAATGCCATTTGAAAAGGAGTTCCTTATTAAAATGTTCAACTCCCTCTTCCACAGACCATATCACCGGGCACAGGTGGAAGAGTAGCAGCTTTTCAAGGTATTCCATACGCTATTCCCCCAGTCGGAACCAGGAGGTTCAGAGCCCCCCTTCCCCATCCCGGATGGAATGGTACGTTGAGAGCCACTAGTTACGGTCTGTCCTGTCCCCAACCCTTCATTCAAAGTCATCTAACGAGTGAAGATTGTCTCACCCTCAACGTCTGGGCCCCGTCTGTGAGTCCAAAGAATTGAAAATCAATACCAATAAGATATATAACACTTGTTATGCGATTCTTAAGATTTCATGGAAAAGATTCAAATCAACGGGATATCCATATTATTAAGAGCATATTTAAACCCCATGTTGAAGATTTTTTCAGGTTTCAAGCTTTCGAATAGAAAGATTTCTATTTCTCATCAGGAGAAGGGTGGGAACCCTGTACGGGCCTGTACCTAACAATGATTTTTTCAAAAGCTTGAAACCTAAAAAAACCTTCAACGTTGAGTTCAAATAACCTTTAACTAATTCTTAAGATGTTTTTCATAACAAGGTATTCATTTTCAGGCTGTTCCGGAGTCGACACAATTGGGTGTGCTGGTTATTCTTGAAGGTGAACTATGGGTGACATCGCAACCCCAGAGATTCTCGGGTGCGGAAATTGCTTCCAGAGGTCTCATTGTTGTAACACTCAACTACAGAACTAATATATTTGGTGAGTAACAGATACTTTCATAAATAGCACTTTTAATGTATTTGAAACAGAAATCTAAGTTTTATTCATGGGTATTCATCAAATCATGCAGGTTTTCTTCACTGGCCGCGTGCAAACATTGATGGCAATATTGGTCTGCGAGATCAGAACCTAGCTCTGAGATGGGTTGCAGAAAATATTGCTAGATTCAACGGAGATGCGAGACGAGTCGCTCTTTTGGGTCACTCGGCAGGTGGAGCATCTGCTTCAATGCATCTCACAGCTACACCAAGTCAAGGTACAACTTTGTTCTGTTAGCAGAATTCTGAGTTTAAATTTAAGTAATACTGACAATGTGGTAAATTAGGACTAATAAAATTATCAGTATGCGGAGTGAGATTTGTCTTTACGGATTCAAACTTTTTGAATAAATGATACAATGCCTATTTCTAACTGCAGGTCTTTTCTCTCGGCTGATTCTGCTATCTGGTAGTTCTACTGCTGGATGGGCGGTGATGCGGAGACCAGAAGTAGCTACTCAGAGGCTGGTTGGACAACTAGGGTGCAACAGTGCCCGGTATTCTACCCAGCAAATGTACGATTGTGTACAAAGAATGCCAACGCAGAAAATAATGCGTGTTGTCACTAATATGATAGAGGTAGGTCTTGCTGGTTTACTAATTACATCGTAGACTATTTTAATTTTTGAAAATTAATAACTGCATCATCAATAAAATTGCAGGGAAGCAATCCTGATCACATGTTCGGCCCAGTGATAGAGTCCTGGGGTCCAGAGAGAAATCGAATGGTTCCTGAAGATCCTTTGACAGCTTTGCAAAAAATGAGAGCCCTCAATATTCCAATTTTGGCTTCAATTACCGAGTTGGATGGTTCGGTAATGCTGTGTAAGTGGCTAATATGATTAATTATATTTCAAATAAATATGATAACATACCAACAGTTCTGGGTTATATCAATTTATATGATTTTTTAAAATAAATTTAAGGAAAAATTTAGAATGTGATATACTGTACAATCAACAATATGAGTTAAGATATCGTATAGGTAAAATCATATCATTCACAAATCCCCTACCCTCAGATCTGAAGCAGGAGCTGAACTACATGGCAAGAAGGGAGCTGTCGAAGTACTCACGAGAGGTACTGGTGCCGATGGCTCTGGCTATGGCGGGATTCAACAGCTCTTCTCCTTCTTCTGAACTCCTGCAGACGATGGTTCAGTTTGAGTATTTGGATAATTCTCTGCAAAATGGCACAGATGATCTCAGATATAATATTGTGAAGGTAAAAATAAAATACAATCACATATAAAACTTAAAACTAAAAAAATAGATGGATATGTTACGTAC
Organism: Caprella mutica; assembly: GCA_947561585.1. Classification (NCBI taxonomy): domain Eukaryota; kingdom Metazoa; phylum Arthropoda; class Malacostraca; order Amphipoda; family Caprellidae; genus Caprella; species Caprella mutica. The sequence continues at coordinate 584,903 of CANNZV010000513.1, read as the reverse complement.
TTCATTCTTCTAAATATAAAAACATGATTACTGAGAATATCGTAAGATTTAAATAAATTTAAACTTATATCTTGCAAACCCATATATAAATTGTTTTTCAAAAATCGAATTAAAATTGTACGCTCATAGTTAGTATCTTCAATTGTATTTTTCAGATGTTTTCGGACAGCTTATTCAAATCTCCAATGATTCGATTTGTGGAAGCGTCTTCGTCTGTTTCGTTACCTACCTACCTGCTTGTGAACGACGCAATTGCGCCCAATATTTACGGACTGCCAGTACAACTAGAAGGTACAGTCGAAAAAAAGTGCTACTGATTTTTGGACAATTTACTAATTTCACATTTCCAAAAGGAAAGTTTAGCTATTGATATGCTTGCTATATATTTTGAAATTGGTATGGGTACACGATGAAATTTTTTTAAGATTTGAAAATAATGGAAAATTAAAAAACTCTGGGAAATTAACATCATGCGGAGACACTTTGTTTTGATAGTACATTCTTAGCATCAGAGTATACAGAATGCTTTTTGACGTAATAAAGTAAAAGGAGGGAACGTTGTACAGAGATAATAGGTAATTCAGAAAATAAATAATATAAATATTGGAATAATGTTTCAGTACTGAGCAGACAAGTGTTGTAGATAATAGAAACAAATTGACATGAAGATGAAATAATGTATCTAAATAAATTGTATAGATTCAGTATATTTTTTAATTTGGTGATTAATTGTTTATTATGGATTTAATAATTCATCTAATAGGTTCAACACACGGCACAGACCTGATGCTTCTGTCAGGCAGTAACTCTTTCCACCAGCTAACTAGAGGAGAGATGAATGTGTCTCAGAAGAGATTCTCAGAAGTGCTGCAGTTCCTGCTGGTGAATTTCGTGAATAGAGGGTGAGACAGAGGGTGAAGATAGGGAGAGAAAGAGGGTGAAGATAGGGAGAGAAAGAGGGTGAAGATAGGGAGAGAAAGAGGGTGAAGATAGGAAGAGAAAGAGGGTGAAGATAGAAATAGAAAGAAAGTGAAAATAGGAAGAGAATGAAGAGAGTTCTGATTGGGTTAAATGGAGTTGAGAACTATAGGATAGAATGTTTACAAGTGTGAAATGGGTTTAGGATGTATAGAAAAATCTTAGAAAGTATTATGTCAATATTATAATCAAATACAACGAGAAACAAGAAGAAATAATTCGATAAAGATAGTCAATATAAACCATATTCTATATGCAAATATTTCAATTTCAGTCGGCCCACACTTGGTACGTACCGATCAACTTGGTTACCGTACACTTCAGAGTCGGGAACATTTGCCCAGTTCCAGACAGGAAAACTTACTCGAGCAGATCAGGATAAAAATATGAGACTGTGGCTGTCGCTGCTGCCGAAAATGGAAAACATTCACTTACAAATAAGTAACAAGTAAGTGGATCTAGGGAGATAAAGCAGTACTCGGACACTCATTTATACTCACAGTACTCGGGAAATGTGCGTTAAAGAAGTCACAATAGGTTAGATTCCTATGTTTACACCCATTGTCCGAAAACGATGCGTTTCTCAGTATAATTGGAATAAATTCGTAACAATATCAATAGAAATAGGTTGTAAGACTTAAATATTTCGTAATTTTATGAATGGTTCGCTCTGAAAATCAAATTACATATTCATTGATTATCCAGGTATTAAAACAATACTTCGATTCCACTGTATTATAAAAAAATTGTACTTTTGCTAGATTGGAAACAACCTATGTGAAAAACAACCCACCATTCACAACGAAAGCTACAACAACAACGACAACAACAACCTCCACTTCCTCGCCAACATCAGTTAGTACTGCTAAAGTGAATGCCACTACGCCATGGACACTAATCACCCAGAAAACTGTGTCAGGTTTGTCATTCTTTAAAATATAAGAAATATGAATTTCCGATTCTAAGTAAATTCCATCCCCTCCTCTCCCCCGGTAAATTCCACCCCAGATAACAAATATCCGGGTTGGGCCTTACCGGGGTGGAATATACCGGTCACCGAATTTCCTATAGATAGGTTAAGGAAATAATAAAAATCGACTGACATTAAATTTGGGAAGATTAACAGTAATGTATCTATTTTATCAACAGGTGCACAAGTTGAAGAGAACAGTGCTTACCAAATTGCAGTTTGGGGTCTGCTAAGTGTTATCGCCATCTTTCTCCTCTCGGTGGCACTCTTTGCTTTGTGGAACCGGAGGAACGAATCCAAACTACGAAAGAACATCTCCAGGAAAAGAATGAGACTAGGCAATCCTTCTTGACAATCAGCAGTGGGGGCAGGAAGGATTATCGGGCAGTACCAAATCAGGTCCACGCCAGAGCCTTCTCCCTCACAGGTAGCGAGAAATTACAAAATGGTTCTCTATAAGAAAGACTATTACTGAAAGCTTGACAGAGAATATCAGGTCTGGTAGGAATGTGAGTACCTATAACAGTCAGATAATTCTCTTAATGTCCACAGTCTTACTATGGGAAGAGAGCTTTCAATCTGCCATATTCTCTATTGAACTATATGCTAGACGCAGTTAAATAGTGACGTATTCAATTTTAATTATAGGTAGATGTTATTTTTAGATCAGTGACTTTTGCGTGAAAATTAATAGACAAGAATCGAAACATCTACTTTTATATTAACACCTATCTACCTATTAATGTTCTATAGTGTGCAAAACTTTTACAGAACAACAGGAAATTCTTCTCAGACATCTTTTCGAGGAACACAAGAACTTGGGTTAACAATTCAGCTGCTGGAGTAGATTCAGTGATGCCAGCAACATTCAGGAGTTTAGCTTCGGAGAGAGCAAGTCCAGACGGTTTCGATGGCTCTAGATATGGAGAAAGAAAGTTTTTCGGCAAAGAGGAATTCGTTGGTGGCATCGAGAGGTCTTACAGGACGAATGAAAAACCCATTCGCATAATCAGCGGGAATTCATATTTCGATAACACCCACATTGAAGATAGGAATGACCAAAGCTGTTATGGATCTTACTGCGGTACCGTGTCCAGACTCAATCCTTTGGTTCATCTTGAAGATTCGGAACTGAACACTTATTTCGGCAACGACACCCCTAAAACAACCAAAAAGCTAACAGAGTATGGTGAAATAAAAATCTATTCTGCAAACCCCACAGAAACGATTTCGTCAAGGAAATTCGAAAGGGGGAATGGAAGTAGAGATTTGGATACATCTTCTTCATGACTAGATCTGGACACTTTCTGTTGAAGTTAACGGCCCAATGTAACTTTCTTTAAAGTTTAACTGACATTTGAATTAATTTATTCGGGAACATTAATATTTGAATAATTTTCATGAAGCCTTATTGAATTATATAATTACGCCATCTAGAAATGTCAACGTCGAACACTGTTCTTGCGTTTATCACGTTTCTGTTCATAGTACTTATCAGCAAATTTGTGCCAACGCCATCTAGTGGTACAACTGACTATTTATCCATTTGACCCTAATTTATCAACGGTTTTATTATATCAAGATGCATAATTTCTAGAAAGTGTCCAAATAATGCATGTCTATTAGATAATGTTTTTGAATTAAGTAGAAAAGGAGTTGTAGTGGACACTTTCTGTTGAATATTTTAAGTTGTAACTATGAAAATATTAGTAACTGTATCTAAATTGGTGTACGTATTATTGTTCCGTGATGTTTTTATCATTACTTAGTTCATAATTGTGATAAGAAGTAGGTAGTGTTTTTATTTTTTTGGTAAAATATTTGGGAAACTATTAACTGCATAAGAGTGCAATTTAAAATAAAGAAAGTTACCCATAACTGTTTAATATATTTTCTTCTGAAATATTCTAACGTAGTTTATTTGATATTGAATAACACTTATTCGGTGTAAATAATGTTTATATAGATTATTGGATACTTAAAATAAAAGAAAGTCATACAATAAAAAATATAATCACCAGTTGAAATGTTAATTTTTTTTTCTTATATGACCGAAGATGTGGAGCTGTCTGATGATTCGTAACTTACCCTATACTTTGAGTTTAATAAATCTATTGAAATAGGATTATCGAGAAAAGACATTTTATATTTTGATATTTTATGTAATTAGTAGGGGTTTAACGTCTGCTTCAGAACCAAGAGCCTATTGCTCACATTAAAAAGAAATTAAATACAAGGGACTGGAAGAAGCAGTCAGAAAGGAAAGTGTCTTCATGAACAAAGTTAGCTACCACCGTCGGTTACAAGCTCATGGATGCAGAAAAGCTACTCCTTGAATGCAGTCACTTATAATTACCAAGGAAAGGGGTGAAAATATTTCAAAGATGAAGTTTTCAATTCCTTATTAACATTTTTTTCCGAATTCCCATTAACCGAAGACATTAACCATCTTTAATGTAAAAATTAAATAACTATAAATAAAAATAAATATTATTTAAATATAGTTCATGGAATAATTTCTCTTAATGTACGGAATAATAATAATAAATTGTACAGGTAATGATTAGTCTTTTTTAGGGTCTAAAATAGATTTTAATATTTAAATACTGAAATTAATTTTAGTTAGGGTAACTTCTTAGTTATCGGTCAGTTCCCCATTTTCGGTCATTAATATTTGATATAATATATAATAATGATTTTTCAATTGAATACTTTTTCTTAATATAAGATTGAAAATATAGAATCATCCGATAAAATTCAACTTACACCAGTGATTCTTTGGAAATTAATTAACAAATTTTTAATTCAATTTCTAGTTGAAATGAACAACCATCAGGAAAGAAAATCATCAACCGAATAAAAAATTACCCGAAAAAAACACATATCCTTTAAGGATATCTTTGAACTAGTTTCATTATTTTCATTAGATTAGATCTTCTCGAACTATAAAAGAGGATGCTGAAATAAATTTTGTTTAGTTATACCTGATTGTTCTCCTATACCACACATAATAGTTCTATTCCAGTGAAAATAAAGGTTCATTTTATTATAGATGGGAATATTTCAAATCTGAGTTCTGAAATTGACGATCGAAATTTTTAAGTTTAAAAATTATCAGAGAGTAAAAACGGACCATATTTTTTAGATCCGTTCGTATATTTCAATATAGTGAAAATGAAACTCCAGTCAATTTCTATAGCATTATTAGTATGCTTGACATCGTCTCTGACTTCATCACATTGTGAGTATTCATCAATAGGGTTGTGAAAATAGGCGTTTAAAATCATAGATCCTGAAAAAATTACAGACGGATTGAGTTAAAGACAATTCGATCGTTCTACACCAGCGGTATATAGTATTCGATACCATTTCATTTCGTTTCGTCTTGATATTCTTATGATCTATGATTTTACAACCCTATTAATGTATCCAAAGAATATCATAGACGAAACGAAATGGTATCAAATACTATATATACCGCTGATTAAGAACGATTCAATAGTGTTAAATTCTCTCTGTCTTTGATAATATTTTCGGGATCTATTTCAGGCAATATTAAAAAAAAATTCAGACAATTTGGTTGAATTCTTTTTGAGTTATGCGAATAACAAGATTGCAAATGAATAAATGCCGACTAGAACATAACCTTACGCTAATTACGAAGGTAATAATATTTATGCCACGTAAGCAAAAATAATTGTTATTTTATCTCTTTTTCAATAGCGACATCTGGCAACTACTCTGTCGCCGAAATAACGGGTGGTCCTTACTATAAACCGACTGTTGTGGATTCAAATTACATAAACTTGCCAAAGAAAGACAGAAAGAAGGATTTTGGAAAATCAAGTACCACGGGCATTGGAACATCAAGAACCAAAATTATTTCGAAAAAAAGAACCACGAGTATTTCGAAAAAAAGAACCAAGCGGTTCGTAACAGCACTGACGAATTACTTCTCTAAATTTTCACCCACAAACTGGACCAATGAGATGTGGTTGCACAATTTCGCCGAAATAACATGTAAGTAAAAGGTATCTAGTGTTTAACAATGAACCTTCAGTTTAATTTTGATTGAATTCATATATTTGAGTATTTAAGATTTCTACCTCAAATCGAACTTACAAATCTCAAAAACTATTTAAGATATTTCTTCATTTTTTTACTTTGATCAGATATCTACCTATTTGAAAAAGAAATTATCTTGTGAATCTTTCTCAGAATAGCGGTGCAAAATATTTATTAATATATTCATATTAAATGTGTATAGGTGTCATAGTTGCCAAGTTAATAAAAGGATATGAAAATTAGATCATTAAGATTTATAAATGATAGCCAATATGATAATCATAACCAATAAATGATAACCAATATGCATTACATATACAGGTTATTCCTATTAAATATTGCTCCTCTAATGAATAATGATATTAAATATAAACATACATTACTAAATAATTTTGTGCCGCTATTCTGGGAAAGACACAATCTTGTTATCCATGATACCTGCAGATATTGTAGATACGAATTAATTAACCTATTATACTTTTATTAGTGAAAATATGGATTAGTTCGTTCATATCAAAATTTAATTCTAAAATCTTCAGTTGCAATTTGTATTTCAATTAATTACGTTTTCTTTTTCCAGTACACTGGCTGGGAGTTATGCTCAAAAGTAACGGATTTGAATATTTAATTTTCTGGTGATAGACTCTTTTCAATGGCGAACCTGGAAAAGAAAAGTCAACAACGTGGTAGAATAATATTTTCTGATTGACTATCCCTATCTTATTTATGATGAAAGTTTCATCTTTAAAATGTAGGTTCAACGAAAGAGTTTCATCTTTAAAATGTAGGTTCAACGAAAGAGTTTCATCTTTAAAATGTAGGTTCAACGAAAGAGTTTCATCTTTAAAATGTAGGTTCAACGAAAGAGTTTCATCTTTAAAATGTAGGTTCAACGAAAGAGTTTCATCTTTAAAATGTAGGTTCAACGAAAGAGTTTCATCTTTAAAATGTAGGTTCAACGAAAGAGTTTCATCTTTAAAATGTAGGTTCAACGAAAGAGTTTCATCTTTAAAATGTAGGTTCAACCACAGTACAGAGAATATATAGTATCCCAGAGCTATAGGGGGGATATTACGCGTGTCCCGGTAGGCTGTGACGTCACATGTCAACAATGGTGCGTACGTTTGTACGTACAGTACAAACACAAAAGATGGCTGCAACACACCCAACTTTTGTTAAATAACGTTTTCGGTGATATTTTTTTTAATTCCACATTACCGCATGCTATTATCCAATCTTTATAGTCATACGGACGAAAATTAAAAAATGACTGTTGATGAAATTGCTACTGGTCTTTTTACACCCAAAATATTAACAAATTTTTAGTCTTGAAGAAGACGATTTATTCAAGATAATTAGATCATTAGTCAGATCGGTCGCGTTGGCCGCCATCTTAATTCTCTATTCCACGTGACCCACAGCAATTCTGTTTACTATGACGTGACCTCTTGTTTACATACATGACGTCACAGCCTACCGAGAATGAAATTGAATAATACATGTAACTGGGGTACTATACTATTCTATGTACTGTGGTTCAACTAAAGAGTTTCATCTTTAAAATGTAGGTTCAACGAAAGAGTTTCATCTTTAAAATGTTGGTTCAACGTTAAACCTGAAAAGTTTCACCAAAAAACTTCGTACAGTCTTGAAATTAAGAAAAGTCTGTAATCTAATCATATTTCATAAGATTTTTCCGGTTCATACAATTACCGGAACGGACCATGAATTACCGGAACGGACCATGAATTACCGGAACGGACCATGAATTACCGGAACGGAGTTGTTTTATTGAGAAATAATCCTTGTTAAGTCATTTAGGTATACATTAGGTCTATTTATGTTCCAATTGATGTCATATTTTACCATTTTATAGTCATTTCTGTTCGTATATTCGCTACCAAACATCTGAAACATAGACAGAAAATTGACATGACATGACATGATAACTTAGATAGTCCGTGATTCCGTGTTATAGGTTTAAAATATTTTTTTGTTTCATTTTTATGTTATGTATATTAAGTAAGTATATATTAATATACATATGTACAGTATATGTATATTAAGTAAGTCATGGGTCATCATAACTTCAATGCGACAGATAGCAGTTATGAATTTACCTACTACCCGATTAAAAACGAACCAAATTTGTATAGGTATGTTGCATAAAATTAAAAATCCTGATTAATAGAATATCAAAACATCTAGTAATGGATACACAAAATAGAACCCAAATACTTCTCATTAAAATTATAATATGGAATCCAATATTAAAATTACTTTAGTTTCCCCTCAAAATATTTTCTTAGAAAGATTATGCAAAGAAAACGAATTTCAGCATATACTCTTGTAAAGTTTATAACTATGTTGCAGATGTTTGGTAGCGAATATACGAGCAGAAATGACTATAAAATGGTAAAATATGATATCAACTGGATCTTAAACAGACCTAATGTATACCTATATAACTTACCAAGGACTATTTCTCAATAAAACAACTCCGTTCCGGTAATTCATGGTCCGTTCCGGTAATTCATGTTTCGTTCCGGTAATTCATGGTCCGTTCCGGTAATTGTATGGACCCAGATTTTTCTACATTTGTAAATTCTGTAAAAAATGTAATGTTTGTAAATACCCAGTGGCAAATTACAATAAGATGTTCAGTTTGGTTAGGAAGAATCTTTCAGTGCACTCTGTAGTGGCTAACTAGGAGGATCTTTTCTGCGTACCGTGTTTGAATGACAATGTATACGTTTTATAACTTGCCATCTGTCTGCCATTGTGAATTTAACCTACACCTACTATCCAATTTAGAAATATTGTTGTACAGTAAAACTTCTAAATCGTGGAATATAAAATCAAAGATTTAAAGCTATAATTTATTCAAACAATTTTGTGTTATTTTGAAACAACACTGTGATAAATCTCTAACGTTTTTATATACATAAACATTAATTGTAGTTCGTCATTGCCCATTTTTGTGATCTAAATTTTCAGATAAAGAATATGCGACAATGTTTGGCATAACGTGTGTAATATTTGTCACCATGAAACGGAGAAAAAATCACGGATCAGAGGGATTACTATTTTTAGTTTAAGTTTTACTGTACATATTGTTTCTAATCTCTTCATCGATGTTATGTAGCGGTTAATTTTCTCTATTTTTGAGATAAGTACATCCGGTATCACTTCTATTTTAAAGATATTACGTGTCCATATTAAATATTTAAATTACCTATATCATTTCTGTATTAATAGATTAAATCGCAATATTTCGTAAGTTGATAAGCCGTACTTCAAGTAAAAATTTGTATTGAACATGTTTTTTTTTCAATAAATGAGTGAAAAATTATGAAAAGTAAATTAGGTATAAACTTACTTAATGTGGTTTGATTAGTTTTAACTTTTTTAGTAAAGTGTATAAACTAAAGGGCCGTACACACGTAGGGTTTTTGAAGTTTACCACTAGAATTTTTGCTATGCTCCTCCTACTTTTTCCACAAGAATAAGAAAAAAAGGATATAATAATTATTATAGTTGTTATCCATGATACCTGTCCTGCAGGTATATTCTTGTAGGAGGAGCTTAGCAAAAAGTCTGGTGGAAAGACTTAAAAAACCCTACGTGTAAACGGCTCTCTAGATCGTAACAGTCCCGTTGGAAGGGTGTTAATAATTAAATGCACTTTAAAATATAAATAATATGTTATTTCATATACATTGTTTACTATCCTTACCGCAGACTGAAAAATTTCATTAATGCATCAAATTTTATTCCATTTTTTTATCATATTACGCTACAAAATTTAGAGAAATAACTACAGAATTGATTTTTAGTGACTTTAATCATGCTGAACGTCTTGATAGAGAAAACATTGTTAAAGGTCCCCTCCAAGCTAATATTTTTATTGCTTTAGTTAATGAGGCTAATGTTTCTTATCATTTTGCTGCAAACCGCATTGAATTTGGTAGTATATTTTTAATTTTATATGCTTTTAAAAAAAATTAAAATCAAAACTCTACAAAACCCATTTTACTTCGACTTACTTATTTGAGAAATTTTCAGCCTGAAGAAAAAGAATGTACACCATTTGTTTTGATTGTTAACTAGGTATTAGGTTTAATAAATCCATCTAATATTCGTGTAAAGGTATAAAATTGAATGAACTTATAATAGAAACGTTTATATACCTTATGGAAACAATTAAGATCTAAAATAATTTAAATATAGGCCGAAAACGCATGATTTGTTTATAATCAAAACAAAGAGTGTACAATCTTTTTCTTGAGCATCAGATTAGTGATTCGCTCAATTGTTGCTCACAGAGTATTAAAAAACTGTAAAAACGAATTATAAAATATATATTGAACCGAATTGTATGCGGTTTGCAGAATAATGATCGTAGATCTTAGTTCTATAATATTATGTTATAAACTCATTTTTTTCCCGGAGCCTGGAGAGGACCTTTAAGTTTAACTTTTAGATCAAAAAATAAGGATAAGAATACATTTCTACTACATTATACATCATTTATTTACATCACGCCTTCACACATTTTGTCTTCTGCGATGCTTTCAGATTGATAACTTTGAGTATCGACCGAAGGGACATACCCGGACCACACTCGTACGACTGCGGGTAACCTAAATCGTCCTTCCTGTCGAAGAGGATGTGCATTGTCTGCTCCCATTTGACGGCAGAGCACATTTGTTTGGGGAGAGAGCGGGCAATGTGCTTCTCGTCTCTGTAAGCTCTGCCGTCTATGTTGCTGTGCACCGGAATAGACGGCTTTTGAATGTCTATGTGCTTTAAAACCTGGAGAGTAAAGCCACAAAATGAATTCTGGGTAGACATTTTACAAAAAAAAATTATGGTTGAAACTGTGGAGTGATTAATCAATTAAAAGCGATTATTTAATTTTAAAGATTCAATCAAATCAACTGATGATAATTCTTTTTTCATTTGCAATATAGCTAGGTAGCTTTTATTCTTTTTAATGAGTGTTTAAATAAACTTAAATATTAGGAAGCTTTGGATAATTATTTTTAATGTCTGACGTCAAAAGGAAATAAAATACAAGGGACTGGAAGAAACAGTCAGAAAGGAAAGTGGCTCCATGAACAAAGTCACCTACCACCAGTTGGTGACAATGCTCATGAATGCAGAAAAGCTACTCCGTACTGGTCTCACCTCAATCAATGGCTCCTTTGCTGGCTCCATGAGATTGGTGTGGAAGGCTCCGGAGACATTAAGTCTCTTTAGCTTCCTTATTGCAAACTCAGACATGTTTTGGTGCAGCCAAGAAAGAGCCTAGAAAACAACAGTTAGATGAGGAAAATTCAATGTTACAAGGTAGGTAACGAATTATTGAACAGTTCCTGAATGTGAAAATTGTGTTCCAATAGGTCTATTTGAACACACACAGAATCAAAAACATAGAAGAATGAAAAAAATGAAGAGAATTGTTTTTTTATGCAATTTTCTGATTAATAATTAATCATAGACTTAAATTTTTCAATATTATATAATACTCATATTTTCTGAAACTGGAGAAGATCTTTTAATGAACCAATTGAAAGAATGTTTTCCAAGTCTAATTACAGTTGAAAATCTTCGTGAAATTGTGACTTAGAGGGTAGCTTACCTAGCTAGTTTACACAGTTGTGTTCACATCTTAGATTAAATTTCAACTGTTCTCGAGCTGTTACAAATTTGTCATGACATCATTGAACGTTTATATGAGCTACTTCAATTTAAATCCATTAATATTTTTGTAAAAGATATACAATAACTAAGTGTATCAGAATGAATTTCAATACATGGTAATTCGGTTGTATTTACTTCGCATTAGCTACGTACTATTTGATTGAAAATATTCATACTTAATGTGATATCCATATTATCAGAGATTATTTAAACTCAATGTTAATATTATTTCAGGTAGCTATCAAGCTTTCAAATAAAAAGACTTCCATTCATAATCAGGACAACTTATTATTTTTAATTGATATCAATTATTCATGGATACCAACTAAAAATAAAAATTCTTGTCTTGATGATGAATGGAACTTTTTCAATTGGAAAGCATAAAAATTGAAATACCTTTAACATAGAGTTAAAATAACTATTTGGTATCACGTACATTTTTCAGAGATACTTATGTTAAAAGTTCCCGTCTTACCTCCTCGTTACCGGCTATAACCTTCAGGTTCGGGTGAAGGTAACTCGCTACCTTACAGTCTGGTTGAATTACGCCTCTCTTCTGACAAAACTCTTTAGCAACCTGAAAAAAAAAATGTTTCACATTTAATTAAGTGGGAATCTATTTGTAATAAATTTAACAAAGGGTTAACAGTCTTCTACAGAACCAAAGGCTATATAGCTGAAGTCATTAAGATATTAAATAAAAGGAACTGGAAAGAGCAGACGGAAAAGAAAGTGGCTCCATGAACAAAGTCACCTACCACCAGTCAGTGTCAATGCTCATGGATGCAGAAAAGCTACTCCGTGAAGACAGTCACTAACAGAATGACTGTCCTTTCACCACAAACAGCTTGGGATAAGTTCCGAGTTAACGGACGGTCAACATTTTCGAACATAATTTTTTTTTTTTAATATTTCAATTATCATATAGCTAGGTACTTTTTCTTATACAGGGTATCCGCAAAAAAGTAGCCGATTAAAAAGGGCGGTAGCTAATTTGTAAACTATTATAACTAGAACACAGAAATAAATAGGTTTGATGTTATAAAATGAAACATTAAAAAAGTTGTACTAGGCCTTTTACATGCAATGCATATATATTAATTTTATTAATAATAAAATTATAATTATATAATTATTCGTCCTTATTAAAATAGCACCTAAAATAGTTTCAATATATTTTATGCATTAATTTTTATTAATAAAATCTTATTAAAATTTATTTCACAAAATTATTCATTTATTAATTAAAGTATTTTATTTCTATTTAAAAGTGATTTAAAAGTCTAAACATCCCTGAAAAATTTAATATTCCAGTAATATAATATTAGAAATAATTCTTACAAATAAAATGAAGGAGTTTGAAATACTATTATTATTATTTGAAATATTATTATTTTATTAATTTTTATATAAGTGGAGTTGCTACTCACAGCGCAGGCAAAACTGAGTTTAGACTCTGCAGTTACATGTGCTGCCATCATACCACCGGGATACATTTCTGAGGCCAACTGCATTGCCTCTGACCGAACTTTGATGAGATGAACAGCTGAAAAAAAAACACAGTATGAAGGGAGCACGCGAGAAATGCGGGACCTGAATAATGAAATGGACTTGAGTTATGCATTGTAGTTTTCTATGTTTAAATTATAGAAAATGATATACGTCAAGAATTTTGTCACAGTTATCCCTCAATGACCATAGTTTTCTATGATTTTAATCATAGAAAACTATATTGATATTAAGTTTCTTAATAATTCTCATCTTCGAGAAATTATAAAAGTAGTAATATAGGTAGATAGCTTTAATAATTTTCAGCTTACAATTTATTATAGACTACGTTTAATATTATTTATGATATATTTTTAGTTTCTTAATAATTTACGTAGTCTGTTTAGTTTCTTAACAATTTACATAGACAGGCTAATTACTTGTTAGGGGCATATAATAAGCACATTTTGTTAGGTTTCTCTACGCAAATATTATTTTACTTGAAAATGATACCAGAAAAAGGATCAAAATATCGTGATTAAACTTTAAGAAGCCAGCAGAGTCATCAATCTATGAATAATCCTGGCATAAAAATCTCCAGAAGAAGAACCAATGCTTCTTAACACAGAAGTTAGTCTATTTTATACTTAGCTACAAGTAGATTGTTAACGGAATTCTGGTATCTAATTAATTATCAGATGTGTACCTAATTACTTCAAAGTCATAGGTTTGACATACTTTAGTTTACGAGGGATTTAACCACTGCTTCGGAGACAAAGGCCACTTCCTTGATGTCAAAATGAAATTAAATACAAGGGACTGGAAGAAGAAGTCAGAAAGGAAAGTGACTTGAACATAGTAACAAGTACATGGATGCAGAAAAGCTACTGTTTGTGCAGTCACCAAGGAATGCGATTACACTCACGGATGGAAGAGGAAAATGAAGAGGTGATACTAGTCAACCTAACTCAAAATCTAACACCTAGTAGTTGAAGAGTGTAACTCTAGTACTGTCCTCTATAACTGCAAGTAGTTGCCTTATGATAAAATGAAGAGACAATTAATTAAAAAGACTTATTTCCATTAAAAACAATTCAGGTAACTGAATCAGTAGGTACCGTCTTCAAAAGTCAAGGCCCCAGCAAACGTAAGGGCCGTTATTTCCCCAACACTGAAGCCTGCAGCCGCTACACAGTTTTCCAGGGCGGTGGGATTGTCTTCACGCAACCTGAGTGGTGAGAGAAGATTTGTGATATATGTACCTTGCCTAAAAAATTCACTAAGGTTCCTGATAAAAGAATTTAAAAATATTCAAAGTTCTAAACTTCTAAAAATGACTTCATGAACTGAGTTTATTCCTGATCATAGAAAAGAACAATTGAACTATATAAATTGAAGAATTCATAACTTAGCAATTGGAAGAGTAGCTATAACATTAAAGAAATTAAGAACAGGTAATTATCACCAAATTCGAAAAATATTAATTAGGGTAGCTAGCTAAGTTACGAATTAAAAGTATGTTCCACATTTCTGGCCATATAAGATAAAACTATATTGCTAATTGTTATATGTATCCATGATACCTGCTAATTAAAATGCAAATGTATGATAATTATTATTTTACGGTATTTCTTATATGATTGAAGTTGTAGAGCTGACCGATAGTTCAAAATTTACCCTACTATCACTGAATTTGAAAATAAATATAGAACCTCACTTTTCTACTGCAGCCAATGAAGCAACTAATATGGCTGGCTGTTGAACTTGAGTCTGCGTCAACAATTTACTAGGTCCTTTAAGACAAACTTCCTTCAGATCAAACTCTAATATACTCGAGGCTGTATCAAACATATGAGATACAACTGGCATGTCCATGAGTTCTTTGGCCATTCCTGGAGAAATATTCAACATGAGATTAATGTAAAGAGTGTGAATATCATTTATTAACATAGTGGAATAATATTTTAATATAACCAACCAATAAAACAGAACTTAATAAGAGATTGAACAGGATAATTCTGTACAATTAAAAAGTAGCTAGCTTTTTAGAGAAAAAATAATGAAACATTTAAAATGTTGTTCAAGCAGAACCTGTTTAGATATTCAAGAATGTTGGCAACTAGAAATTAGAGGCTGTCATCGATGTTAACTACTCAAAATAATAAGGAAATAGACCTATTACTGGATGCTTATTTCTTCCAATGAGAATTATTACAAAATTTGACGACTTTAGAATATCAAAATACATTCGTTGTTTCTTAAACATAACTTTATATTAGTAGTCATTAGCATCACAATTTAAAATAATACTCTCTGGAAATTACCCATCTGGTAATAGGTAAGAAAAGTAAGCTATCAAGTAATTAGCTCATTGAATTTACCATAGATTACGTTAAGCAATACTATTTACTAATTTGGTTAATTTACTTAATAAGTAATCAGGCTACCTACAAACTGAGTGCCTTGCCCAGGAAATAGGAAAACTGAAGTGCTTTCAGGATCAATAGAATCTGGTCTGTACGATAATTTGCTCTGGTCTCTGAAATAGTAAATACAGAATTAGCTATATAAAATTATAGCTAAGTTTCATTTAGGTAAGTGGAAAAAGAACAATATTACAGTGATCCCCTTATTTTCACAATTGTACATGGCTATATGTGTAATGCAGTTCGGTGAATGCATTTATTTATTTATTAATAAACATTTTGTTTTGCATTTTGTGGGGACACTCGTATCCAAATTAAATGGGAAATAAGAGGGATCACTCTATGAAATTAAATATAAAAATTAAAGATTCATAATCATGAAAATAAAAAATAGACTTCATTTCACCTAGATATATTTTTAATGTGTTTATCTTCAGGATAAGTGTACGGCTCCCAGTATGTGACATTCTCATTTTCGGCCGCAGGAGGAACTTTAGGATCAGCCGCATCAATCATCATATCCTGTAGATTTACTGATTTTGGATCTGAAGAGGAAATATTTCTTTTCAATTAATACTGGAACGATGAATCACTTATTATGAAGTAATTTTCAACAAAGACATGTGATTTAGGAGTTAATGTGTGAGATAGTTTCTCATAGCTTAAAATTAATTAAGTCAATAGAAAGAACATTGTCAGTCATTCTTGTAGCAAACTATTTTTACAAATGAAATAGAGAGTTGAATGGAAATTGGATAATAAATTAAGTCTGTAGAATGTGCATTAACATATCCTGTAGGTATTCAACAAATCCATATTTTCAGCCATATATATAGGAAAAATTAAATAGAAATTTAACTTTATTTTTATAGATATCCTTGAACTTACAGGTATCATGGATACAAATTATAATAAAGAATTAATTTATGCAGCTCTGGGCTCAACCTTTTTATTATAGAAATAAAGATCTTGAATTGTAGTTGCAATTACACAAACTAGCACTTTACTGTTTAAACACTTTATACATATGATTTCCTTTATGAAATTTAATATTTACTAATTACTAGTGTTTTCACTGTATTGTGATTAAGTAGGCAAATCATAGTACCTACCAAGAGATGGTTCCTTCCATAGTCTGTTTCCTCTCCGACTGCTTGGTAGAGAAGTGGAGATGAACCTGGTAACAAGGTTAGTCTTTTTGAGGTGCCTGTATAAGCAGAAAGACATGCCATGTGAATTCATATTGACAATAGCCTAATGAAGAGTTCAGTTGAAAATTGGGGGAGAGAATTCTGTAAAAAAAATGTTATGATAATAATGCTATTAAGAATAAGACCCAGGTAATAAAGCATGGACTGCATGGCCTAGTGTGGCTGACCTCACAAAATAATTTCAGCAATAACATAAATTTTATATAAGACACTGATATTCCACTGCCAGTCTGCAAAGCACATCCATGTCACCAAAGATCTTTGGAAACATTTTTTGAGGGAAAAAAAATATCTTTGCAAGATCTTTGAGACAAATTCTTATGTATATATATTTATTATATACGGGAGATATTTTAGAGAATTTTGGTCTTTTTGGAGGGAGATCTTTGGAGACTAATTGTTTTCAAAATAAAATCTTGTTGGAGATACACACTTTGCTGACTGGTATTCCAGATAACGAACAAATGAGTTCCAGACTGTATTTCATGGTTAACCAATCTGCAAAATATGAGAATATGGGAGATATTTGGGATATTCTCTACCAACAATTTTGAATTAATTCCTATGTTTACATTAATTTTGCTACAAACACTTCTGAATCACTATCAGTGAATTAATCACTATATTTAAATTAATTTTACTGTGAACAGAATCAGAGATCTCTACGAACACTTTACCAGTTTCTACAGCCTGGCCAAATGCACGTAAATTTAGGAGGAAATTAAGGATTGTTCGCACAGAAAATTTAAAAAATGTCCCATATTCTAAAGACTGGAATTGAGACAATAAAGCACGTCCAAACTCGCCATTTTTCTAGCCAGACTGCAAAAACTGATCAAGTGATCTCCAAGAATGCCTATTTTGGCTTTGTCCTTTGTTCTCAGTAAAATGAATGTAAATATTATAAAATATAGCCACCAAACCAAATAATTGGCTCTAACTGACATACTCTGTAACATGGTTTATCAAATACAATTAATATTATACCAGTCTGCAAAGCATGCACAATCAGTCTCCATATATTTAATTTTTGGGACAATTTGTCTCCAAATATTTTCAAATTTCTATCCAAAATGACCAAAAATCTCAAAATTCTCTCCACTAATTACATGTAAACATAGGAATTAATTAGGAAATTGTCACCGGATTATTCAGGAGACTAATTTCAGAGTCTCAATAGTCGCCGGATAAACTTCACAACTTCATGCATCTTTTGCAGACTGGGTAGAGTATGGGGCTTTTAACATTTTCTGTGCAAACAATCCTTAATTTCCTCCCTCCTATATTTGCATGCATTTTACTGAGAAGTGAGAACAGAAGCCAAAATAGAGGATTTCTTGGAGAAGAGTTTACCCATAATCCATTCCTGCAGTCTGGTGTGAGGTGTCAAGGCAGGCATTTTGCCCTTTTTTTCACAAGTTCACAAGGTTTTTAACCTATAAAAGCTGAGAAAGTGAAATTCTCATGAGAATTTTTTGGGCACAACTCACAAGAACCCTTAAACCTTTGTAGGGTCTAAAGGGCCTTTTAGACGTGATACATTTTGTTTCAGCAACATTGTATATATACAAATGTCGCACAACTGTTTCTGTATACGGCAAGCAATCTGTTTAGACGAGAATTTGGTGCGAGGCAACTCCAGTGTCGCACAAGCAACTGTACATATACTATATATATATAATATATATATATATATATATAGTTTAAAGTACTTGCTATTAGTTATATCAAATGATTGGAGGTGAGGAACTTTGAGGGATAACTTCAGTAGGTTAATTTACTTGGATACAAAATAAAGAAATCAATCATAATTTACAACGCAGATCTTTATGACATTTAAAACTTAAATCGTAACATAATAAACGCAATGCAATAATAAATTGCTAGGACGCCAAAATAATATTTTACTCCATTTATAGAGCGTTGACTGAATCCATATAATTATGAATTAGCTTGTAAAAGATCTATTTACTTATAAAAAATAATACATCAGTATGTAATGTGTAGGGAGATATATGTGCGTCTGTAGCAGTGACGCACTTACCTCCCTCTGACAGCCAATAACACACTGAGGATGGCTGTAAACATTTGTTGCAGCATTGTTGCGCAACACCAACTGGCACTGAGCGAATCGAGAAATGTCGCAGAGAAATTGTGGCTGAAACACCCGGGCAACTGTTCTGAAACAAATTGTCGCACAACATTGTGAAAATGTTTCACGTCTAAAAGGCCCTTAAGGGTCATGCAGATAAATTCCAGACTGCAGGAACTGGTATACTGTTCTCCAAGAAATCCTCTTTTTTTGATTCTGTTCTCAGTAAAATACATGTAAACATAGGAGGAAATTAAGGATTGTTCGCACAGAAAATGTTAAAAATGTCCCATATTCTGCAGACTGGGGTAAATTGCGGCCCTCTAATTTATAATTGCAGCCCTCTCAATGCTCAATCCAGTCTGGAAAACTGCTTAGGCTAACAGATGAACTCTATATGTCACGCGCGTTTGAGTGATCTGCAATATCGACCAATTTCGCTGCGCAATCTGTTTATCAATAGTTTGCGCAGCCATCGATCGATAGCGCAACCATCGATCGATTCCTGCACGTCCGAATGATATGATTTTTTTTAGTTTGTACATCAAATTGACACATTTTATAGCGTATATCAATCGATAGCGCAGCCATTGATTGATTTTTGCACGTTCGAATGATAAAGGTTTTCATTGTTTATGCATTTAATTAATTGTTTTGTTTTTATTGGAAAAATACTTTTTTTTATATTTAATAAGTCAACCATCAGTCGATTGTTGTGCGTTTGAATGATATGGATTTTCTTAGTTTATGCATCTAATTGTTACATTTAATAGAGAACCATCAGTCGATTGTTGCTCGTTTGAATGATATGGATTTTCTTACTTTATGCATCTAATTGTTACATTTAATAGAGAACCATCAGTCGATTGTTGCGCGTTTAAATGATATGGATTTTCTTAGTTTATGCATCTAATTGTTACATTTAATAGAGCTAACAAATCCATATCATTCAAACGCACAACAATCGACTGATGGTTGCTCTATTAAATGTAACAATTAGATGCATAAACTAACAAAATCCATATCATTCAAACGCGCAACAATCGACTGATGGTTCTCTATTAAATGTAACAATAAGATGCATAAACTAACCCAAGTAATAATGCATGTCCAAACTCGCCATTTTAATGGCGAGTTTGTGACAGTTATTTTTAGCCCTTCAATTGCAAATGGTGAGTTTTATCTATTTTTCTCCTATGCTACAATCCAAGTAATAAAGCATGTCCAAACTCGCCATTTTAATGGCGAGTTTGTGACAGTTATTTTGAGCCCTTCAATTGCAAATGGTGAGTTTTATCTATTTTTCTCCTATGCTACAATGTTATTATGGAGAGAATTAATGATAATTTGATCATTTTGGAGAGAATTTGTTGAATTTTGGAGAGAGGTGGAGAGACAAATGGTGAGTTTATGAGACATACTATTTTACTTGGGCTACAATGTTATTTTGGAGAGAATTTATGAAAATTTGATCATTTTGGAGAGAATTTGTTGAATTTTGGAGAGAGCTTGAGAGACTAATGGCGAGTTTATAAGACATACTATTTTCCTTGGTGTAGGTACAAACTAAAAAAAAATCATATCATTTACCAAGTAATAAAGCATGTCCAAACTCGCCATTTTAATGGCGAGTTTGTGACAGTTATTTTGAGCCTTTCAATTGCAAATGGCGAGTTTTTTCTATTTTTCTCCTATGCTACAATGTTATTTTGGAGAGAATTTATGATAATTTGATCATTTTGGAGAGAATTTGTTGAATTTTGGAGAGAGCTGGAGAGACAAATGGTGAGTTTATGAGACATACAATTTTACTTGGATCATTTAGACACGCAGAAATCGATCGATGGTTACTCTATCGATCGATGGCTGCGCAAACTATTGATCAACAGATCAATCAAATGCGCGTGACATATATACTATATGCTGCGGATTATACGATTTTTAGCAATTTACCATTAATTTTTGAAGTCTAATAATCCAACAGAGTAATTAGTTCATCAGAAAGCACCTATTTTTCCAGACTGGCTCTCAATAAAGACTAAAATATTCTGAATCAAAATTAAATTAAAATCATAAAATGTTTTAATGTTGCATAGCTATCAAAAGAAGCACAGTCCACAGAGCATGTTATAACTTCTTAATTTAAGTTTTGACGTGTGTTTTGAAGCTATGAAGTTTCAGCTGTTAGAGGCTGCAGTTAGATTAGTGACCAGACTAGACTAGGTAGAGTCGTAGCGAGTGTCGGAGTGGG
Organism: Caprella mutica; assembly: GCA_947561585.1. Lineage (NCBI taxonomy): Eukaryota > Metazoa > Arthropoda > Malacostraca > Amphipoda > Caprellidae > Caprella > Caprella mutica. The sequence continues at coordinate 563,716 of CANNZV010000513.1, read as the reverse complement.
CCGTAATTTACCTCGATTACCTGCGTGACCCTAGTTACCAACTTTCATACAAAATACAAATCTGAGGGGGTGTTATGTTAACCCTGTCTGCAGAAACTGGTTAAATACACGTTAACATAGGAAGAAATTAAGTATTGTTTGCACAGAAAATGTTAAAAATGTCCCATATTCTGCAGACAGCAGAGTCGCAGACTAGGTAAGTCACAACTCACAAGTGGTAATTAAAGAAAAATTAACTTTGAAAAACGATGAATTCATTCATCTATATCTAAAATATACTCTAATTTACACCATAAATATATCTTCAAAGTTCAATATATATTCTAACAGCAGTCATCTCAGATTCATCTGATGCGGAACACAAGCATGATTCCCGGCGTCTGCAGACAGAAAATATCAACATATTGAAAAACGCGGATATTTTCTATTCTTATTGAGGGGTGTTCCACTGCTCACACAGGCACACGCATAGTAAATAAATAGAGAAGTATACCAAGTACAATATTGGAACATCAAAAAATACTCTGAGTGACGTCATACAAAGTATTTCCATTTTGTTTTTAAATAAAAAATGTTCTACTATTCAGTTAAACGTGCATTTTCATGGAGATTAACTTACATAAAATTGTTTTTATCACGTTTTACACTCTATTCACTTATAATATTCACCTTATAATACTTATAATACATGAGAGTACTGTATGCGACGCCATTTGTTTACATCGTTTCTGAAGAATGGATCAAGTTCACCGTCAATTAATTCGAAACTTAGTATACTTTTCTATTTATTTACTATGGGCACACGAGTGTGCCACTGCTGTATGATCAAGGCTCTCGGCTCACACTTTTTGAGTGTGTTACACAAAAAAAGTCGAATGCATGTGTAACGGAGCAATATCAGTAGCGTATAATTGAATTGCTGCTAAAATAGTTGTTTATAAATATCAGGATTGGTAAAAATAAAGTTTTGGTAAATTTATATTACTCCAACGTTATCCTATATATAGGAATAGGGGTACATGACCCTATTCCTATATTAGTGCAACTTACGGTAATATAGGTAAAAGGGCGTGATAACCCATGATTTTGAAAAAGTGAAAAAAATCTGTTCTTCCCCAGTAAACATTACAATGTTGGGCCAGCGTTGGCCCAATTCAGGACGAAACTCTGGGCCAACGCTGTCATGCCGGTCTTAGTGAATTGGGCAAGCAAAGGCCCGACGTTGGCCCACCTCACGGATGTCAACCGGCCCCGAACAGTTTAACCACGTATAAAAGACTTATTGGTACAGGAAATACTTAACGGTGCCGATGCCATGCAGGTCTACAGCCAGTACTATTTTCATATAACATTACGCTATACAGAACACGTGAAAACAATAATTACTTCTTACAGTGTATTAACTGTCCTACACATACATTTTACAGATCGAAGTATGGAAAAAAATAGAACAGTTGCCAATTCGAACTCTAATCTATAATTTTAAATACCGTCATACGCTATTTTGACCAAATAGTAATATTTCTATTTAAAATTGAATAGAAAGTATCTATAATTTCCAATGTGAATAATTATTTCAGACGAAAAAATAACTTTTCATACCAAATATATGAGTTAACTGGCGTCCAAGCTCATTTTTATGAATGAAATAGATAAAGTGTTAAATTAATAATTGAAGGGATAACAAGCCTATTTATACTAAATTGCCAGAAACTGCTACAATTTCAAAGACATATTTAATTGAGGATATTAAATTGGCCATTTGGTGTGATTAAAGTTAGGAGATATCGTTTGACCCTATTTTCTCCGATTGTCTGGCGATAACAGACAAATAGATAATGGTACATCAAAAAATCACTGGATTGGTACATCAAAAAATCACTGGATTGGTTTTCATTGCATTGGCCCAGTTGTGTAATAGCATTATCGTGCCAATGCCCGATCGTGCCTTTACTTTGCCAACGATTACCGACGTTGGCCCAATAGTGCAATGTTATCAGGGTCGTTTTCTATTTCCTTACAAAAGATGCTATTTTCACAAATAGTGCAACTGTGTTATTCCATTTTTAAATGTCCATGAAATTTCTTAAAGGTCCACTCCAGGCTCTGGGGAAAAAACGAGTTTATTACATAATATTATAGAACTAAGGTCTACGATCATTATTCCGCAAACTGCATACAATTATGAGAATTATGGAAGAATTCACGAGTTTATGGAAAAATTCCAACTAATTTACAAGAACTTAAAAACAAGATTTCTACTGAAATGGCTCAACTCTCGTCAGATACACTAAGGAGCGTTATGGAAGCAACCAGGAAAAAATCCCTAATTTGTAATTTTTAAAAACAATTATGTTGGCCATTTAAAGGATATTATATTCAAAACATAGTGTTAATAAACTATAAAAATATTTTTCTTTCCAATGAAACAAGTTTCAACTTTCTAGCGTTCTTGGTTTTCTTTTTATTAGCTAATTAAAAGGGTCAGTTACTTATGGGCCACCCTGTATACAAAAGAATTGAATATATGAGGAATGCTTTATAATTTAGACAATATGTACAAAGTATTTGAATACGTTCTCTATCAATTAGAACAATAACAGCGGTCGAACCTTTTCTTAACCTTGATTCAAAGGAATATCAATACTCATCACATAAAATTGAAATTTACCATGCGGTGAATTGAGTTGCTAGGAACTTTCCTGTAATCAGCTAATATTGGAGATACTAGAAGGGATGAAACAATTTAATAATGAATTTTAATTTTAGTAGGGGTTTAACGTCTGCTTCGGAACCAAAATTCAATAATGAAGGATTTAGCTGGTTTTATAACCATGAGTTTTCTGTAATAACCCATAAATAATAGTGTTATTTTTATTTCCAGACATATGCCAGATGTTTCTTTAGAGGCGGGTAGTAAAGGCGAGGAGAGGCTGTAGAAGATTTCAACAACGAAACATGTTCGACGACAACAAGAGGCTAGATTTTATGTCTAACATATTTAAGGCAATTTTATAAAAAAAATCTAAATTATTAAAAAATGTTTTACTTTCAAAAAGTAACTAATAGAGTCTACTAACTCAATTGGTAACGTACTTATAAAATGGAAGTTTTTATCAATAAAATAAAGTAGGCAGAAATTTGAAATTTCTCCCGTCCTTATAGTCATTTTAAACTTCATAATTTATTATATTATGGGATATTTTACGTTAAAACCCTGGGTCATTACAATCTCGTTGAATATAGATTGGAGATAAATTTCTCATTATGAAAGGTTTTAAAAGTCATTTTTTTTTCACACAATGTTTATTGAAGCTTAAGGAAGATCATTTCTTTTGGACAAATATTGCTGAGAATTTTGGCAGATTTCTTCTATTTTGTGGCTTTGCAGAAAATCACGCACAGGATTCCGGCAAAGTGGACACCGACGTCGTCTGGAAAAGATAGAAACAATGAATAACAAGAACAAAAAGTAATATGTTGTGTAAGAGTATTAGTAATGACAGAATAAATTAATGTAAGAAGCTTCAGAAAATTATAAGAGCCCTTCTATGGATGTAAGGTATTATAAAGAAAATGACAGACAATATGTAATTGTTGGACGAGTACTCTAACTTACGTTTTGATATCATTGCTTATAGTTTCGGTGCATGAAGAACAGCGAGTATGTTTACAAACTAAAACACAGGTATCATCTTTTTGCTGCTCGTTGAGACAAACTGGACATTCATCTTGGTTGTAGAAATGGGCACCTCCATCACTAGCCATATGAGAGGCTAGAATATCTATCCATTTTGATCTCGTTAATCTAGAAACACTCGCTAGATCCTCAATACGTTTCAAGTCATTAAATGTATAATTAGGAATCTTGTTTATTATTGACATGGAATTAAATAATAAGCCTTCTTTAACCATTCCTAGAAACGAAGTAATTCTCGATGTCACCAGCTTTATCTTGGCGGGCATTCCTTCAATAATATTTCGAACTGACTGACTTTCTATCAATTCATCCAAAGTTTTAGATTGGATAGTCAGAGGTTTTCAAAGATATCCCAGCTTCATTTTCTGAAAACCGGATAGCATTAAGAATATTGCCAAATTTTGACAAAATATTCGCAAAGCAGCTTTTCTTGTTCTGGGTGACCTTCTGGAATCATTTTCAAACAATTCAGCACTGAAATCGTGAATTGAAAAATATACCTTGCCTTTTTCGGTTTAAAAGTCTTCCTCAGTTTATTAGTTCGTGATCTTAGTTTCCTAAAATGCTTGGTGAATACTTTTGTGATGTTGCGGAACTTCTTTACATTTGCAGTCAAAATCGAAAGAGGAATCGAATCCATATCATAAGTTTTCATTTTTTTCATATTTGAAACGCTATTCAGAAGATCATTTGGTAGAAAATCATATACAATATCAGTAGAAATGGTATATTCTGAGATATCTATAACTTCATTAACAATTTCCACACCAAAGAAAGATTCCTCGAAATATGGATCGCCACATATTTCAATTTTTCTGTCAGAGGAAAATTTCACTTCATTCGAGTTTGTTACAAGTTCAGTTATCTTATTTTTCAATAAATTGTTTTTAATAATGCTAATAGCATCCATTAGAGTATAGTTTAAGTTAGTGCAGGCTGCTAATAACATTCTTGCTGCGAAAGTTGTTCTTGCATTACTAAAAGGGAAATCTTTTCGCCACATAGCCTGGAATTTACAAATTTTAGTGACATTCCTTTCAAATTTATCAACTGATTTCATACTGCAATATATATGACTACAATTTATAATTAAATCATTCGAAACTAGAATTAAATTATAAGTCGCAATCAAAGTCTCCACTTCAATTGATTTTCCAGGAACTACCTCAGTAGCTAACCGGTCAAGAGCAATAGATATAAGAATTTGTAGTACATTTAAAGTTCTAGGAGGCGAAGCACCTTTGCGATAGGTAGAATAATAGAAATGATTGTGATCTCTGACGTGGAGAAAGAATAAAATTAGTTCTTCCAGGCTATATTCGTCACACACATCAGTGATGCAGAATGACGGGTTGAAATTAAAATTCCAATACTCTCTTTTATCGTAGTGTCCTGTGATGCCATTACAACCCAAGAAAATAGGTTTCTCCTTAAGTTTCTCTTTTATGTCACTGTAGCCGTATACAGTATCCTCAAGGAATCGGAATTCCATGCTGCTTGAAATACAAGAGCCTGTTATTCAGATATACCGAACCTCTTACTGCAGATATTTCTTGCTGACAATGTTAATGACCTCTTCTTAAAATATGACCCTAGCCAATGCTGATATCAAATTCTGGAATAAAAAAGACATCCAAATAACAAAACCATAAGGAGACACAAATAAAAGAATATTGGTTCTAATATATTTTTCGCGTATTATGTTTGAAAATATATATCATGAAATGGAAAACTCTTAAAGTGAGATCATACGAATTTTGTAATGTAGTCTATATTGTAGTCTCTATAAAAGTTCCTATTTTATACTCTTTTGAATTGTCAGTTTATGTATGTTTCATTGCAATGAAAAAATTGGTTAGTTTATTATGCCTTTAATTTTTATTATAATTATGTACATTTAACTAAATTTTGAAAATCAGACTTGTATTTTATTCAGTTATTATAATTAGGTACATTTAACACGAAATTATGAAAATCGGGTACCAGTTATCCGGGTACGAGTTGTCCTGTATTTGTATACCAGTTGTCTGGGTACGAGTTGTCCGGGTACGAAATGTCATGGTACCAGTTGTCCTAGAGCCGGACAGAACATTGGACTAATTACCTACTTAGTCACTACTAAATTGAATTGCTTTTCTTATCATTCACAAACTAAGCATTGGTTTAATTGCGTTCTATTATTTTTATATATTAATTGTTCTTCATAGGAACTAGCCATAGAGTTTACAAGTTAATTAGCACTGCACTCAGACCTGCTAGTTTAGGCTCAAAGTTAATTATGTAGTATATGTTTAAAGGTCCTCTCCAGGCTCCAGGGAAAAAATGAGTTTATAACATAATATTATAGAACTAAGGTCTACGATCATTATTCTGCAAACCGCATAAAATTCGGTTCAGTATATATTATATAATTTGTTTTTAAAGTTTTTTAATACTTTGTGAGCAACAATTGAGCGAATCACTAATCTGATGCTCAAGAAGAAGATTGTACACTCTTTATTTTGATTAAAAAATTTGAATTTTATAAACAAACCATGCGTTATCGATCATTATTTTAGATATTATTCGTTTCCTAAAGTATATAAACGTTTCTATTATAAGTTCATTCAATTTTATACCTTTACACAAATATTAAATGGATTTATTGAACTTAATACCTAGTTGACAATCAAAACAAATGGTGTACATTCTTTTTCTTCAGGCTGAAAATTTCTTAAATTAGTAAGTCGGAAGTAAAATAGGTTTTGTAGAGTTTTGATTATAAAAATCTTTAAAAGCATATAAAATTAAAAATACGCTACCAAATTCGATGCGGTTTGCAGCAAAATGATAAGGAACATTAGCCTCGTTAAATAAAGCAATAAAAATATTTGCTTGGAGGGGACCTTTAAGATCCTATTTCTTATAGATGAGTAAAAGAAGAGAACTATAACTGTATATTTTAAAATCTAAGTTCAATTGCCATTTATAATTTATCGCGCGAAACACTTGTAAATTGACTTTTAATTATTTTCCGATATAAATATGCAAATACGAGGTATTATGAGCCGCTGGGTTACAAACAAAACATGTAATGACTTCATTTTTTTTCGTCGTCTGCTATAGTTACCATACCCTTTATATTACTGTATCCTGCGTATCAGTATAATACCTATGTCCCCATAAACTGCGTCCATCGCTCTATTGCAGATCACAATTTTGTGAATAATTTTAATATTATTGATCGTACAGTAGTGAAACTTTTGTCACTGGAAGATTGCTTCTATTTTAGTATCTTGCTGAAATATTTTTTGAATCCATAAGAAAATTGGAAAGTTATGAACGTTTATGTATTTTGAAGGTATTTTAACTGTCCATCGCTTTATTGCAGCTCTGTGAAAAGGCCAAAAAATGGGCGATTAACTTCTACCGAGAGGGTAAAAATTGTAGCAGGTCCTGCAGAAGGGAAGACTCTTCTATATTTAGCTTTATAACTGTGAAGGGTTAAGAAAACAATAGTTTCTTTTGTGGGAAATCCCGACACAAGCCCAAGAAGAGATGAGGGTACGAGAAAAAGAATTTCCCCTCGAAATATGCGAAAAATACGCAGGCAGGT
>CANNZV010000513.1:287916-556397 GCA_947561585.1 Caprella mutica | reverse complement strand
CGAGAAAAAGAATTTCCCCTCGAAATATGCGAAAAATACGCAGGCAGGTCATAAGGCAGCAAAATGGAACTAGTGCCTCCATTTTTGACAAGGCTGTCATTGGTCTTACGTCAAAACAGTCCGGATGTAATGTCTCAAATGAAATGGTCAGAAATTCTCAATGGGGCTTAAGACCAGAGAACAAGCCAATCAAGTCATGAGAGTGTCTCACTTGATACCCAGAGATATGAGGAAAGAAGTTGTAACCCTTCAAGCATGAGATTGTGCGAAGTTATGAAAGATAATCATCTTTTGCCAACGAGATAATTGCAAACTATTAGGCCAAGGGAACAAGTACTCAACAAAAGAGGTAATATAGGATTGGATTGTTAGGTTTACACCCTCTTGTTCTCGGAAAGAGCCAATTAACCTTTTACCAATGATGCCCGCTTAAAACATAAAGCCACAGCCTCCTTGTTGACGACGAAACCAGTGTGGATAAACAGCTCCAGTAGGATCCAAACTTTAACCCATCCATCCAGACAATCAAGGGTTGGCTCTTGCCTCATCTGTTAAAAGAACAAGTAGGAAGTTTATTTCCATGTAATTCTGTGTACATCTTATGCCCTTTTCTTCATTGTTCTTGTCCAAAGGAGGCCTGGAAATGGGCTCCACGTTCCTTTTCGTCTCATTTAAGACACTGTTTGGACGAATAACCAATGACAGCCTTGTCGAAAATGGAGGCTCTAGTATTATTTGGCTACCTTATAACCTGCCTGGGTAGTTTTCGCATATTTCGAGGGGAAAAAGCTTCTCCTCGTACCCTCATCTTCCCTTGGGTTGGTGTCGGGATCTTCCACAATAGAAACTATGTTTCTCTTATCCCTCCCAAATTCATTAGCTAAATATAGAAGAGTCTTCCCTTCTGCAGGACCTGTTACAATTTTAACCCTCTCGGTAGAAGTTAATCGCCTATTTTTTGGCCTTTTCACAGAGCTGCAATAAAGCGATGGACAGTTAACATGCCTTCAAAATACATAAACGTTCATAACTTTCCCATTTTCTTATGGATTCAAAAAATATTTCAGCAAGATACTAAAATAGAAGCAATCTTCCAGTGACAAAAGTTTCACTACTGTACGATCAATAATATTAAAATTATTCACAAAATAGTGATCTGCAATAAAGCGATGGACGCAGTTTATATACCAGAATAAGCACGGCCCATTCAAAAAAATCCCGTGAGAAGCTGAATGAAACTGTAAGCTAGAACACTGTGAAGTTTAATCGGTGTAGCTTATATAAGGTATAACAGTCATATTTTGTTTCCATAATATTATTATTGAAGGATCGCTTACTAAGAATAAAGCATTCTTAAATTGTAGAATATTACAATTAAAAATTCTAAAGTTGTGGAGAGGCGCTAAAGTTTTGTATTATGGTACGCAAACATTATTCTTGAAATTTATCCCTCTTAATTTTCCTCTTCCATCCATGAGTGCAGTCACCGGAGCTTGTGCTCATTGGTATAAGAAGCTATCAAGGAGTAGCTTTTCTGCATTTTTGAACTTTTCACTGACGAAGGCAAGTGACTTTTATTCAAGTATACACTTTACTTTCTATCTGCTTCTTCCAGTCCCTTGTATTTAATTTCCTTCTGATGGTTTCCTTTGGTTTCGAAGCAGAAGTTAAACCCCTAATAAATTAAATATATATTTTACAGTCTACTGTTCTTTTTAATATTAAAAGACATTTATTACATTCCTTGAATATTGATTTAATTTATCTCAATTTGTTCCTAAAATATTTGTTAACGGTTCTACATGATTATTAGGAGGTTATTTAAACTGAACGTTGAATTTTTTTCAGGTTCCAATCTTTCGAATAGAAAGATTTCTATTCTTCATCAGGAGAAGGGTGGTAAACCTGGACCTGACAATGAATTTTATGACCAATAGATATATGTTGGATACCGTCATTCTATTTAAGCTACTTATCCTATAATTTATTAATATTAATTAATCTATTAAATATTCTACATGAAGCAGATGAATAGTTTATCTTTTTTCATTGTTTTTATGTGTCAATGATTATGTCCATGTAACCAACTTACTGAGTGCTTTATATCCTAACTATAATATGTGCTTATTAATAATATATTCATTATCTGCCGCTCCTGTGATATAAGAAGCTGTTATCTTTTATCTCTGTATATTTGACCGATATATGAAAACTATACATATACAGCGTCATAACATTGTTATCTTTAGCATTCTTTATCTCATATCAGAGTTCTTATCTTTCATTGTTAAAGTTAGTTTTTTTATTTGCGTTTTACTTCCAATAATCTATTACGATGGATAATTTCATAGTAAATAAATAGAGAAGTGTGCTAAGTTTCGAATTCATTGATGGTGAACGTACTTGATCCATTCTTCAGAAACGATGTAAACAAATATGGCGTCACACAGAGTACTGTCAAATATTATTAGCTGAATATTCCAAGTAAATAGAGTATAAACCGTGATGAAAACACAATTTTATTTGAGTTTATTTCCATAAAAATGAAATTTTAACTGAATAATAGCATATTTTTAAATTAAAATAAATGGAAAATACTCTGTGTGACGTCACACAGAGTATTTTCGGATGTTCCAATATTGTACTCAATATATAGGTACTTCTCTATATATTTACGATGGATAGTAAATATATATTTTTATAGAGCAGGTATGTAGTAATTATAATTTTATTTTAAATTGAACATTAATGATTTGGAAGTTCTAAAATAAGTAAAAAAAGTATTAAATATATCATTTGGTTTATTATAATTCTTATTCATTGATTAAATGTTACTTGTTTGCAATAAATTTTATTTTGAATCTTCATGAAAGAAAAATAAATCTTATTAATAGTTGCGGGGATTTAATTATCGTATCTCGACCTTTAATATTTTGAGTATGTGTTCAATGCCATTTATATTATAGTTAATACATTTTTATAGGGTGAGTTACGAATTATAGAATAGTTCCACATTTTCCGTAACATAAAAAAATACTTTAATATTCCAACAGCTATAATAGTTACCAATAAAATAATCAGATCAAATGTTATATTATATTTTTCTTATAGGACCGAAAATGTACTACTGTCCGATAATTAGTAACTTGCCCTATGAGTTTTTTCTCTGGTTGTACTGACGTCATCAGCCGGCTCTTTGTGGAAGCAAAAACTGGATGGGAGCAATCCAGTTCAGACGAGATCAGCTGGTTGCCATCTCATATATTATAAATGAATTTCACATTTTAATAACAGCAATTGTTAATAGAGATAAGTAAAAAAAAAAAATATTGTGGATAATAAGTAGCTACATTTTATTATTTCCCATAGATTTTAGTTATTTTTTAATACAACTTCGATCTTATCAACAGTATCCAGCAAATAACCTATGTTATATAAATTTAAATTAAAAATAACATTCATAAAACGAACACCTTATTGTAATTTGAAGACTGATATTGTAATTTTATATTTTAAATAAATGTTTTACCTTATAATCTGTTAATGTTACTAAAAAATAAATAATATTATGCTGTAGTACTTTCATAAAAGGAAAAAGTGTACCCTATATTTTGGTCATGTCATTTTGTATGTGTATTTTACTGTATCCTGCTTTAAAAAAGATTATTAATTCTATTTGAATAAGTTTCAATTGTAGGTATATAAGCATATATTTTGTGAGAAAGTCTTTTGATATATCATTTCCTTTGACTGTTACCATGTATTAAATTCAATGAAGGTCATAAGTCGGTCACGTTGAATCTCAATAAGGCAGTGAAGACAATATAGTGTTTCTAACAAAATGACGTCATCAGAGCAACACACTTAAATAGATAATTAGGAGTTTAACAATTATAATAACTGAATATATCCATCAAAATATTCTATAATGACAATAGTAGCAAAATTGTTAGCTCCTTACCTACTTCCTTTTGCTTAAATTTGTTTTTTAAGATGCTGCTCTTATGACGTTTACAAAGCAAAACATGTCAATTGTCACTACCGTCTTGAATATTTATATGTGACTGACTGCATGTTTCTTTTCTAATTATTGCGTTGCAAACGCTTGCAGAATGTGGTTATGTGTTGCTGTTTAGAGTGCTTATTTATTATGTTTAATATTTTTCATGTAGTTTATATCATTCCATTATTCTAAAATGTACTTATAACCTACTTATACGTTTTTTGGAGTAATTTTAATGAATTGTCATCGTTTTATTATCTTGTATTCTGTATTTATTCACTTTCATGTGTACCTAGTTAGAATACCTACATTATTTTTGTTGTTATGCCAGACTGAGAGCAGCATGGCATTGTTTATAGGGACAATATTTGGCACCGATCAGACTTGCAGTATATTGAACTATTGCCTAGGATAAGTTCCGAGTTACCGGACAGCTCCACATTTTCGTTCTTAAAGAGAAAAAACTAGGTAGCATATTTAATTGAAAACAATGATATAATATGTGATATTGGGAACTAGGTACCTACCTAGCTATGTATTTTATCTATAGTGTGAATGAAAATGTTCACCAATAACTTGTATGCTCAAAGCTTACTTGACATTGTCTGCAAATTTGTAATTCATTAAATTTCTGACAGATATTAAATAACTAATAAATGTTAGAATATTGTAATTTAGATTTTGATTTACAATTTTACATTCAATAATAGGTATATTACTATTAACTAGGTGGGTTCCCAGGCTGCAGATTAAGTTACTGATAAAGAGTTCTTCAAGAAATCCAGATAAATCCTCTATTTTGGCCTTAGTTCTCAACTTCTCAGTGAAATACATGTACGGTGTTCCTAGGTAACTAAATGTAATTTACGCCACGGATGGTTCGTAACTTCGTTCAAGGTTCGACGTTCAAAAAATTAAAAATGTTAAAATGTCACGTATTATCATTATTATGCAGACTCAACTCACAGTCAACTGGACAGGAAACAGGATAGGTTTCAATCTTTCAGGTATTATGTATATTGCCAAAAATTTTCTAATTTCTAGTTAATAATATTCTTGTAAAGTTGGTCGATTTTTTGCTATTCATTGAATTTCATTCCTATGTTCCTATTAATTTTTCCATGGATAAGTTTAAGATGGGAAAATGTTGGTGGATCAGCCAAATTATTGGAAACTGTAAATACTGACTGTTGATGTATTTTTCTTATAAAAAAATTAATTTTTGTTCTAGAGCTAAGAGCTTGATAAGTTGATGGTATGATTGGTATCATGGTATAAGCCTATAAGGTATTGATTGACTATTGTCTCAATTTCAATCTCGAACCATCAATTTTTCTGAATATTATAGCTTCAAAACATTCATATAATATAGTTTATAACATGCATTTTACTTGTTTCAATATGCTACATTTTACTTTTTCTTTGAAAAAAGTTTTTTAACCCTAAAGGACTCAATTTGTGTGCCCCTACAAAAATCTGTTTGATAAATGTTAATACTAATTATTATAATGAAAGTACAGAGTTAGTTTCATAGAAGCCAGTCTGCAGAATATGGGACATTTTTAACATTTTCTGTGCGAACAATCCTTAATTTCCTCCTATATTTACATGTAGTTTACTGAGAACAGAAGTCAAAATAGAAGATTTCTTCGAGAACACTTTACCAGTTCCTGCAGTCTGGCATAGAAGCTAAGTGCAGCTATAATTAATATTGATATTAATTTTTCAGAATTTCAAGTATCATTCTCAGTACAGTTTTACTGCCTGCTAATAAATATCAAAAAGTCGCAGCTTTTTATTAGACTTCTACAAAGAAAGACATATACGCAAACTCAGCTGTATGGCTTTGGACTTCACGGCGGCCAACGTGTCCACATTCTCTTCCTCTCTCATGATAGCCACCTTCCTATCATATAGTCACTCTTTCTTCATCTTATTACTATCCTGCCATTGAATCATAGTAACAAATTCATAGCTGTAGTATATCTTTTGTTCAATAAACACTGCCATATAACTTTCATATCAAGCTCAATTCTCCTAATTTGGCAAAATGGTCGCGATTGAACGCTCCATCAGCGAGTGCTCGTTCAATTCCGATGATTTTGAAATCCGTCCCCTGGAGCTGTCCGATCTTAATCCTGGGATAGTTGAAGAAGAAGAGTAAGTCATTACTTTATATTCTCAATTTTTTTCTATTATTTTGATATTTTTCAATTATGCAATTAACAATTGGAATGTATCTTGGCATTCCAATTGAATTGAATTTTGTAAGGGAATATTTAGTTCAAATAGATAAATATATAAACCCAGAGAGAAAGTTATGGTGGGAGCATAGAAGATTAATAGGGTACCCTACATAATCCTTGGTTGTCCCAACATAACTTTCTCTCAGGGAATTGTTGTGAAATATTCAATTATATGTTTATAGGATTATTTTCAACAGTTAACTAGATTTTCAGCACTCTGTTCTGTTAACTGAAGCTAGTGTATTTCTCATCAGTTCTCCATCTTTTTTTATTTTAACCAGGAACAAATTAGCTCCTACTTGCCTCTAAAATTTATCTAATTATTGAGGTCTTCTTTTCCATTTTAATCATTTATTTTCTTTTACCATTCAGAGGAGCATCAGGTGCATCTAAGAGGAGGTAGAAACTTTTATTTTTGTGTGTCCCTTCCTTTTTACTTAACAGCTTCATGTTCCTTTCTGCCAGACCCTTTAATGTTAATAATCCACTTTATGGAGTAGCTAACAGTCTTATTTTATTAGATGTTGATAAGTAGAACTCAAAAGATGTTGTGTGTTGATTTGCTAACTTTTGCAAACCTCTTAAGTAGTTAGCTTCTTAAAGTAAACTAACATTCATGGAATACTTACAATTTTTTTTTAAATGTCAATAAAGAAATAAATTATTTTTAATTATTAAGACTGTAGCTACTGGTTGGTTCGTATTGAAAAATTCTGAGTAATTTGTACTGTATGTCCTTGTTTCTAATAAATAGTTTATTCATAATTGAAACACTGAAAGTAGACTAATTTTTCTTAAACTGCTGCCTAAGAGACATGTGTGACACATATTCACAATGACAGTTGCTCATAACTAACACTTGTGTCAACTAGGGTGTATGAATGTGTGTTTGTTAGTCTAGATTGCAAGTGGTGACTCATGTAATGCCCCTCAATTCACAAATTCTTGAATAGAAATAAATTGTACTTACTAGTAACTATTCATCATTAAGTCATTTAACTGCTATATGATATGTTTAAACTTTTATTGCCTTGAACAGATTGGGCTTAGCTTGTTAGATTTTGGTTGAGTTTCTAAGTTCGGGAAAAAGGTATTAATTTTAATAGATCCCTTGCTATTTATTAATTGTTTCCTTTAATAATAATAAATAATAAATCTTTTTTCAGAAAAATAAGTTACATTTTATCACAATGGTTTTAATTACACTTTTATAAGTAAAGTATATATAGATATATATTTTTAAATGTTTAAGGAAAAGAAAAAAAACAAAAAAATTGTTCATTAATAATGGTATCTTTCAAGTTCTAAATAGCCATTTCACTTAAATTTCTCATATAACTTTCTTGAGCTTCATGAAGTTTAATTTGCAGATCTGATGAAGAGGAGAGGAGGAATTCTCTCACTGGCTTTGGTGGCTCAGATAAGTTTTTCTCCATAGTCTACGGCCTCAAGAAGAAGGAATCCACTGAGTCACTCCAGAAGAAAATGAGAGCCAAAATGGCCTGGAGAAATGCTGTCAATAAGGTGACAACAAAAAACTAACATTATACCTAGCTTTTTCTTAGAAAATTGAGCAATTTTTGTTAATGAAGCTGTAAACATTTTTTGTAAAAAAAGTTTTAAAAATGACAAAATCAGAAAAATTCCAATTTTTAATATTTTCTTCTCAAAATCCATATGAGGAATAGGCTAAATTTCAGATTTTTTAAATGGCATCAGTTACCTGATAAGTAATTTATTTTTAAAATCTCTTGAATGTAGCTAAATAAACTGATTGTTTTTATCTTGTATTTGCTATTATATGCTGCTATAATAACTTGTCCAACACCCATCATTGCATGAAATAAATTCAGGTTGATGAACTATATACTTTCTATGAACAATGGAAGTTTTCCATTGTTAATGATTCTAATTATAATCTGCAAATTATATTGACATGTTATTCAACAGTTTAAGGGACCATTTTGCTGTGCTATTTATCTATGAGGGAATAATGCTTTAAAATCACCATTGCTGCAACATTTGTTGATGATCTCATTGAATTAATTTACACTATCTTATTTATCTGTTTAATTTCTTCCTCATCACCTTATGACATAGCTATAGACTTAATGGCACGGCTTTGTTTATAATAGTAGTATAGATTTCCTGTAGCTAATACATAACATGTAATATTTTTTCTCAAATATTTTTCAATTGTTGGCTTCTATACCTGATTTGTAGCTACTTAATTTTTTTCTCAGGCAAAGAAAATGGATGATCCCTGGAAGGTGTTTGACATCGGCCAGTTCAAGACTGAGAAGGCGCGTAGGTACAGATACAAAGCACTGCAGAAGAAGTGGGTGGAAGATGAGGTGACTGTGAAGATGGAGACTGAGTCTTTCAACCACGGAGCCATGAGGGAGTGCTTCAGAATGTGAGTCACTGTGTTAGCTACTGTCTGTGAAGTAACTTCTTCACTTACATATTTTTAATCTCTATTCAAATATGTTCCAATGCACTCGGCCAAGTCTGAATATGTTCAGACAATTAGGAAAATATCTCTGTGATTTCAAAACTGAATACAAAACTCGAATGTGATAGTCCTTACTAACAGGTCATAATATCCATAGAAGTCATAATTTAATAAAAAGTTACCTTTAATAGTAAAATATATTAAACATAAAGGTTATTTTAGCCTAACTCATTTTGTGTAAAATCATCTGGTAGTAGCTATGTAATACTGTCATTGAAATTTCATTTTAATTTATATCTATGATTCCTGTAGGTATCATCGATGCCAATAAAAAGATTTATTGCTACAAGATCTAAAATGTGGAACTGGTCGTTAGCTAACTCAAAATTAACTCTACTCTCATATGTCTCTGCTAGGAAGAAGTTGAGTAACTTTGCGTCTGATGACTGGTCCAAAGCCATGAATTACGTGGCTAAGAGGTACATGGACACATCCACTACTAACAAAACCTACTTTGATGATGTAAAACTGCAGGTGAGTCAAACTCAGATTTTGTACACTCAAGTCAAGTTTCAAAAGGGTGATTCTAAACTCAACATACTTTCTGTTCAGTTTAGATCTTTTCTAACTTACCTGTGTCTTTTGTGATTGAAATTAAATCACCCTTTAACGTAGGGTAAGTTATGAATTATCGGTAAGTACTATATCTTCGCTCATATAAATAAGAAAAAACAATAAAATTATTATTTATTTTAGTTGGTATCCATGATACCTGCAGGTCCATGATACATGCATGAATACCAACTAGCTAATATAAATAATAATTTAATTGTTTTTTCTTAAATGATTCAAAAATATTGTTGAAGAAGACAGATGCCTAGTGAACTCTTCAATCTCAAATCATATTATTGTCAATTGCTATATTTTCTTTTTCTTCAGATGGATGCCAAGTTGTGGGGAGAAGAGTTCAACAGACACAATCCTCCCAAAAAGGTGATAAACTCTAGGCTGTTCTGGAGCTAATCAAACTATTTACCATCTGAGATATTTGTGTTAGGTTTAGTCATTAGTCATTTTACCATGTTTATCCTTTTTTTAATGCCTAATTCTTGCAGTTTTAGAGGATGGCGCTGGGGTTATGCTCTTCAACTACAAGGTCTTAAATTTTGTGTTAGGTAGGCTCGTAGGCTTCATTTACTATCACCTCTTCATTTTCCTCCTCCATCCGTGAGTGCTGTCACCCCATTTTGTCACATTCTTTGGTAGCTAATTGACTGCATTTAACGGAGTAGCTCTTTTGCATACATGAGCATTGTCACTCACAGGTGGTAGGTGACTTTGTTCATGAAGCCACTTTCCTTTCTGACTGCTTCTTCCAGTCCCTTGTATTTAATATCCTTTTGACGTCAGACATATGGCCTTGAGTGGTTAAAGAATATGTTAAGCCCCATTAATATTCTTAAGAATAATACCTTCTTAGATAGCTAATTCTTAGGAATAATACCTTCTTAGATAGCTAATTTTTAGGAATAATACCTACTTAGATAGCTAATTCTTGAGAAAAATACCTTCTTAGATAGCTAATTCTTAATAATTATAGCTACTCTCTTAGATAATTTTTAATAGCTAATTATTCTTAGTTATTTCTTAAGAATAATAATTCTCATCCCGCTCTCCTCTCCTCACAGGTTGACATTTTCCAAATGGCTGTGATTGAGTTCGTGGAGAGGGAAGGGAGTCCTTTATTCCACGTAGAGCATTTCATTGAAGGCTCCTACATCAAGTACAACAGCAACTCTGGTTACGTGTCCAGCAAGATGAGAATGACACCTCACGCTTTCTCTCACTTCAGCTTTGAAAAGTAAATACAGTTTTAGATACACTCGATTGTTGCATCTATTAATTTTAGTAATGGTTTTACATAGCTAGTAGCCGATATGACACTGTAGCCGATATGACACTGTAGCCGATATGACACTGTAGCCGATATGACACTGTAGCTGATATGACACTGTAGCCGATATGACACTGTAGCCGATATGACACTGTAGCCGATATGACACACTATCCGATATGACACACTATCCGATATGAAACACTACGCAATAGGAAGTTACTAAAATATGCTTAATTTTCATTAGGAAGGTTCAAAAATGTGTAACTGTCTAATAACTCGTACCTTACCCTAACACTCCTTTACAGGTCAGGTCATGAGCTCATTGTTGTGGATGTGCAAGGTGTGGGTGACCTGTACACTGACCCTCAGATACACACTGCTAATGGTGAGAAATTAGAAGATGTCACAGAAAATATTGGCAGGCTAATTAGGTAGCTACTGTACAATGATTTACAAAGCATAATCACAATAACTGGGTATGTATTCCATGATCTTAAATAATTCGTGAATTTAATCTTTTAAATTTTTTGGATTACGATATATGTAAATATTTGGATAGCTAAATAGATGGCGTAATTATATAACTACTCTAACAACCTTTAGTTTATGGTTATTTTTGTTCCTGAAATAGTTTATTCAGTCAATGTATTTAAATTTATTGCTTTATGTTATGAATTTTCAGTCAGTAGCTACGACATCTTTGGTCATATAAGAAGAAAACGTTATTATAATAATTAGCTAGTTAATTTTTGATTTTATTTAAAATTATTACATCGTATTTTCTTATGACTGAAGATGTGAAACTGACCGATAATGCGTAACTTACCCTATCTGTTGTCTCTTCCAGGGGATGACTATGGTGATGGTAACCTGGGCACCAGGGGCATGGCTCTCTTCTTCCACTCTCATGTCTGCAACAGCATTTGCAAGAGTCTCAGTCTCTCGGAGTTTGACATGGCGACCAGTGAGACTAACGCTCTGAAACAGGAGACAAAGAAACACGTGAGTGGTGGTGTTGTGACAGTATTTTAATTAGAAAACTTTTACCTTTAATTAGAGAACTTTTATTTTTAATCATTTAGATTTTATTTTTAATCATTTAAATTTTATTTTTTATCATTTAAATTTTATTTTTAATCATTTAAATTTTATTTTTAATCATTTAAATTTTATTTTTTATCATTTAAATTTTATTTTTTATCATTTAAATTTTATTTTTAATCATTTAAATTTTATTTTTTATCATTTAAATTTTATTTTTGATCATTTAAATTTTTTTCTATTCAAAACTTTTATTTTTATTAGACTTTAGAGTAGCTACTTCTATTTTTAATTAGAGAACTTCTATTGTTTGAATTGTGTTGTTTTGTAAACATATGCATATCTGAATAGCCTACTTACGCTAACATCAATGCCTAGCTATATTCAAAACGTTAAAAATATCTTTATTTCATTCTTACCTATTATTGTCATTCTGACTAAATGTGTCGCTCTGTTTTCCCAATGTGCAGACATGCCCCAAGACTCGTGTTCGAGGCAAGGAGGAAGTCGTTATTCCAGTCAACGACAATCAGAAGCAAGACTTTCACGAGTATTTCAGGCAGAGATCCCTTTCTTCCGGCTGCTCCACACAAGATGACGAGAACATTATCGCCAGCATCGATATGGGATCTTTCGATAGTCTGGTGGGATATTTTGATTTAAAGATATTTTAAAGCAACTTTTTGGGTAGCTAAAGCTATAGACTTTTATTTTTATTTATGACGTCCATGTTATAGCTAGAGTAGCCTTTGTCAGTTAAAGCCAATTAATTGTCTTGCATTCCAAATGGTCAAAACTCAGATATGTCGCTAACTGGTTTAATTTTTTTTTAATTAATTCCTATATGTCGCCGCTACCATGTTAATTATGGTTTAAAATATAAAAAAATGAACCAAAATTGGCTTGATGACTCAGAATTTTGGGAAAATTTAGCTCAAATTGGATTACAGTTTGCCAGCCTCTGAAACATGGTATAGCTAACTTTATTGATGAATTATTTTCATTTTCGTCATGCATTTTTAATTTCAGGAGGACATAGATGACGTGATAGAGGAGAAGGATGAAGTTTCTGATGACTCAGCAATAGGCACCGCTAAAAAGAGTCCCGAGAATGTCAAGAGAGAGAGAAAAGCCGGCAGTCAGTGTTTGGACTTCAAAGTAGATGTTTCTAATTTGGATTTGGTGAAGAGGTGACTAAGTAGTTTGCGAACATATTATAAATGTTTTAACATCAAAAATAAATAGGCTCGTTAGATAAATATTGAGTATTTTTACTACATAATAAATTTAATGTGGAATTATCTGCTATTAAGCTATATAAATAGTTTTAGAACTTTATACAATATTTACCTATAGAATTATTTTTATTAATTTGAAGTCCTTTTCTATATCTAGGGATTTTTTTGTTGTTGATCATCTCACCTGTAACTTCATCAGTACTTAGCTATGTCTTTATATTGTATGGACATGTTAGGGAAAATTGTATTATTTTCTTGACTTTTAGTGATCTAGACAATTTTTTTCACATCATTCAGCTTTTTTCCACCCCATTTTTCAGCTTTTTTTCCACCCCATTTTTCAGCTTTTTCACGCTATTTTTTTCTCTCCAAGACATCAGCGTCACAGCACCAGTGACTGCGCTCCCGGAGGCGTGGATAGACTGTCTCCAATGTGTCTCTTCGGAGCCGTGCCTCGGAGACAGAGGTTTGACTCGGAGTCTTCAGATGGAGACACTGTATCTCGCCGAGAGCACGAGAATGTGAGTCATTTATTTGTATGTAACTACTGCTTCATTGATCTGTTTATTTTCAGTCAGTAATTATTGGCTAAAGGCTATAATAATATAACAGTTTATTTTATCAAATATATATATATTAGCTACATTCATGACAATTAAGTTAAAATCCTTAAAAAGTTAAAAACATAGCTACTTGACAGTTCTATTTATTGAATAAATATAATTCTTTTAGTAATATTTAATAAATTAAATTGATTATTGAAAAGTCTATCCTTGCTATTCTATATACACTGAAAAAAAACAATTTAATTTTAATATAATTATGTGATCTGAAACGAGTTTTTAATTTGTTTATTAATTGATTTCCTACTTTTTCAAGTGAAACTGAATATATTTTTTGAATAATACTGTCTGATTTATTTAACAATTTTTATGTTTTGTTTATAGGGAAAGTTACGAATTATCGGTCGGTTCCACATCTTCAATCGTATAAAAAAACAATTGATAATAATTATTACTTAATTTTACTTGTATTGGTATCCATGATACTTGCAGGTAAATGTTAAATAATAATATTGTTTTTCTTATATGACCGAAGATGTGAAACTGACCAGTAATTCGTAATTTACCCTGACTATTTTTTGATACTAACAAGAGTTTTGCTGAAATGACCAGGATAACCACTCAATTAATTATCTACTAGACACTCTCAGTTCTCGGATAGTGGGTGTTAACACAGGGAATGAACCTCTAGAAATTACTGACTGACTTACCATAACCTGTGCTGACAAACACTTTCCGAGTACTGTGGCTGTTGCTCGAGCTATATTATCGATTGAATTATTTGTGTTTATTGTATGTTTTGATTTTTAAGGACCCAGTGCAACTTTTTCATACTTAATTTTATTAACTAATAGACTTAGATTATTTTGACACATTTTAGAAATTGTGCATCTTAATTTAATGAACATGATTAGAAATTAGGGGTGAATGGGTAAATCATCAGTTGTACCGCTAGATGGCGTTGGCACAGATTTGGTGACAAATATTATGAACAAAAACGTGACAAAAGCACGCACGGAGCATAAAGTTTTAGCCGCTGGATAGCGTAATTGTATAATTTATTATGGCTTTTAATTACTAAATGGTGCAATATTATTCTATTACTTATGTTAGGGAATAAGTTCATTCATATTTCAAATTACTTTACGTTTCACTGGGTCTTTAATTTCGTCTGCTTTATTTGTGTCTGTCTAACTCGTGTGCAGCTTGTTAATGTTTTTCTCCCTTCTTCTGCTTGTGTGTTCGTCTGTTTGTCTTCAGGAGAAACAAGAAGCTGAAAATTATGTGAGTTGATTTATATGTAGATTATATATATACAGTTACTGTAATTCACAGCTGTACAGTATGGGCCACAAAAATGTTTCCGCTTTTTCTAATACTTGTAAATCGTTAGCCAATGGACGAAAAAACTGTATCTTGGTCTCTTTTTCTCCGCCTCTTATTGTACTATCAACAGGTAAAAATAATTTTGAACTGATGGACATAGTTTAAGAACAGGTAGGCAAAGATTGAGGATGATTATTTTTGTCATTGCGCGAAGGTCATTCTTAGAGCTAACTCAGTGATTTTACTTACTAAAGAGAGACCAAGATACAGTTTTTTCGTCCATTGGCTAACGATTTACAAGTGTTTAAAAAAGCGGAAACATTTTTGTAGCCCATTATCCATACTGTATAGCTACAGTTAGTGTAGTTACTCTATTTACAGCCATTAAAAAAAAGAAGATGCCTGTAAAATGATGATGCATAGTTTTATAAATATTAAATCAGGGTAAGTTCTTCATTATCGGTCAGTTCCACATTTTCGGACACGTAAGAAAAAGAAATATATTAATTATTTAATATATATATTTTTTTTATTGGTATCCATGATACCTGCAGGTATCATGGATAGTGGATACCAATTAATGTGGAACTGAGTGTTAATTAAGAACTTGCGCTAATAACATTAAATCTAGTTTAGAAATAGTATGCTAAAGTTTAATCGGTATTCCTCATGGCGTAGCTACTGTAGCTACATGAAACTGAAAGAATAGTCAAGTGCTACATAAATGCACTCTAGCTTTTTATGATTGTTTAATAAGTCTATTTATATTCTTCCTTTAGAAAGAAAATGGGTTTTTCGTTTATAAACCAAAAACGTATATTTCACTGGTTCACCTCAAATTAATTATTATAATATCACCCCCCCCCCCCTCTCCCCCTGAAGTTTTCTAAGATGGCTCTCCGTCGGAGCAGACCCTCCAACATCACAACTCCTGACCAACATGCGGAGATACTCCAGAGTCTGGACATACCCAGGCCAGTGTGCAATAACCTCATACTGGGACAGGTGCACCTGGATGTCGCTAAGTACCACGAACTCAACAGGTGAGACAAGGAGATTAACTAGTAGCTAGGTATTGTATTTATACATTACAGTTCAAAGGAAATGAGGAAAACTTCGGGTATCCTTTTATTTTTCCATAACTTTCGGATAATAAAATATTCATTGTCAATAACCAAAATTTGCCTAATTTAAAAATTATATATACTTTCGTTGTTTCCCTGCCCTTCATAAATTTTGTTGCTAATATTTTCCTCTCTGACTCGTTATTCAATATTGACTCATTTATCATTATTATTCAATTTTGACAATATTGACTATTTTATAAGCTACCAATTCAATAACTATAGACTCCATATTTGATATGGACTCTACATTCGATATGGACTCTACATTCGATATGGACTCTACATTCGATATGGACTCTACATTCGATATGGACTCTATTTCTAGATTGACTCTAATCTATAAGCTACCTATTCAATAACTGTTGACTCCATAGTCGATATGGACTGTACTTTTGATATTGACTCTTAGTCTATCACATATTCACTATCGACTCTATACTCGATATTGACTCGAAGCACTACATTTACTATCGTCTCTATTGACCCCTCCTCCCCCAGATTCACTGTGGAAGGTGCAGGTTCCTATGACCACCAGGCGGCAGTGTTCCATGTTCAGCAGGCAGCTTACTGTGGTGTGGTGGAGGGTTTGATAGCCTCTGCCCAACTCAACCTTGGCCTGCCCCATATTATTCTACCAGACGTGGAGGTGGGAATTGGATTGGGGTAGGGTAAGTTCCGAGTTATCGGACAGTGACGCATTTTTGATCATATAAGTGGGAAAGAAGTGTATGCTATTTACTTTAGTTTCAAATTTTATTTTTTTCAGTAGCTAACTGAAAAAAATTAAAAGTTAATCAATAATTAGTGGATATTTGCTCTTTTCTTATTTGATCGAAAATGTGTTGCTGTACCATAACTCAGAACTTACTCAAATAGGGAAAGTTAGACTTAAAATTACCTTACAATTATTCTCTCGTGTCATCGGCATGTAGCTAATGAAAAATAATAAATTTTGAATTTAAAATAATAATTTTTTTTTTGTTTGTTTAAAAATACTTTTTTCTTGATTATTTTATATAATAGTCTATTTATTTTACAATATCTGTCACTAATTGCCATCCCTTTGTTTGTAGCTGCCTCAAGAAGATCGTAATGAGAAGTTAGGTTTCCACTTCATGGAGGAGGCGTGCAGAGCTGGAGACAGATGGTCTATGGTCTACCTTGCCACGGCCCTTGACACTGGTGTTGGTCTGCCTCCTGGCAAGTGAGTGCCAAAACTGTTGCAGTAAAACTCATGAGTTGTGAAAGCACTCGAGTAAAAATATATGAGAATATATTTACATAGGATATAGAAAACAAATTAAAGATAACATTAAAAAGAGAAGAATACTAGCAGAATATAAACCTCCTATAAAGTTCAGGAGCGGATTGGTCTTCAACCAGTGCTCTCAAAAAAACAGGAGCAATGAAGGATCTGAATTATGAAATGCACTTCAGTTATGAAGTATTTTTCTATGTTTAAATTGTAGAGAATGATAACAGTCTTGGTTATCCCTCAATGATCATAGTTTTCTATGATTTTAATCATAGAAAACTATCTAGTGCACCCGAGATGATATTGTTTAATTTGATATTTTAATTTTATCCAATAATTTTAAAAAATTCTCATGTTCTAATATATGTAACTTTTTGTTCAGAGACAAGGACTGGTCCCTGGCGATGACTCTTTACGACAAGGCCATCACCAGTGGGATGGATGACGAAGGGTGTTACGACGCAGTGATGGACACACCCCCACACATCATGCGGGCGAGACAGGCCGTCATGATCCTTGAGGGGGGCCACGGCTTGGAGAAAGACCCTAACAGGGCTGGTGAGATTGAAGAGAATTTTTTTTTTGGATGACAATTTTTTTTTCAGTAGAATCAAGGAATCTAAACTTCAAAAAAAATATTAAACTGGATAAAAAAACGACTAAATTTAAAAAAATGTTGGAAGAGGAATTGATTTTTTTTATAAAGACCAGCTATATTCTTTTCCATTGAAAAAAAAAGAATATAAAAGGAAAAAAATTATAAATGCTAATGGTTTTATTTTATTGGCAGGCATCCATGATACATGCAGGTGTTATGGATACCAATTGAAATAAAATTTACCTATTAAAAATATATTTTTCTTATATGATTGAAAATGTGGAACGGACCAAAAACTCGGAAGTTACCCCAATTGTTCTTTTTCAGGTGAACTTTACAGCGAAGCTGCAGAGTTTGCTACTGTAGCCATGAAAGGAAAACTTGCATCCAAGTACTACATGGATGCAGAGAATGCGTGGATGCAGTGTGAAGAGGAGGGGGAGGAGGAGTGAATTGGATGCAGTTTTAAGAAGAGGAGTTAAGTGGGTCTATGCATGGATGCAGTAGTTACATGGAGTGAATTGTCTCTGTATACTGGGTGCAGAAGATCACTTGTATAACTATTTTATAATTTTGATACACTGATGACTGTAATTTAAATTTGATCTAAATAATGATATGTATTATTTAATTAAGGATGACATTTGACTTGTGGTAGAACTTAGCTATATAATCACTATATAGTTCTTATAATTACTCCATAGCTTAGCTATTTAATCACTATATAGCTTAACTAGTTATATAATTATTATATAGCTTATATAATTTCTACATAAATTTCTTTTCTAAATAATAATTTATTTATAATCTACTTGCCTGAATTCGTAGTTAGCTTTTCTATTTCTTTATCTAAATCATATATAGAATAAATATTACTGCGTAATAAAAAAAATATATTAAATCATTCAAGAAAAATATTACTGCGTAATAAAAAATATATTTTACTTTGATATAAAAAGTATATTATAGTTAATTTATGATTAGTTATAAACTCAGTACGATGCTTTAGGTTTTTCTATTTCTAATGAAAGTCGTAACGATTTGGTGCTGACAAGCGTGTGTGACATGTCTCTACTAAGTAACTTTAGCTACTTTTCGCCTCTTCCTTCTATACATTGTCAATTTAAAATGTTATTTCGACTTAACTCATTGTTTTATATTCATTTTCATATAGGGTAAGTTACGAGTTATCGGACGGTTCCACATTTTCGTACATCTTAGAAAAACTATAAATTTAATTTAACCTTTTAATTGGTATCCTTGATACCTGCTGGTATCAAGGATACCAATAAAAAGGTTGAATTAAATTTATTATAGTTATTTCACAGGTATCATGGATACCAATAAAATAAAAACTTCAATTGTTGTATAATGTATTTTTTCTCTCATGTCCGAAAATGTGGATCTGGCCAATAACTCAGAAAATTACCCTACAGGTTGTTATTAAATATGTAGATAGTTTTAAGGTTTTTTCACTAGCGTCTGAGGTTGCAGTGAAGAGTGTCCATTAAAATATTCCTTTGAATTGATATATAGTATATTTCTGATATAAACTAAATAGCTATATCTAATATATATGCTAGATATAACTTATATATATACTAGATATATCTAATATATATATATCTATTTATCTAATTGCTAGCATGTTGTAATTGCTTACTATTCTCTTCTAGTCTTCCTTTGCCTTTTTAATTTCGGTTCTAATTATTGTAATCAAGTTACAACAAAATATATAAAGAAAATGCCGCCTATAATATTACCTTCCGCATTCTGCAAAGGTAATAATTGTAACTTTCTTGATACTTCATACCGTAGATCATAAGCTTCACCTTTAACTAAAATACAAAAAATGTGATTTATTGTGTTATAAATAATAATAAGTTTATCAATAAGTAATAGTTTCCTTTGCCTGATCAGTAGGTATTTATACCTGTTATAGGGTAAGTTCCGAATTATCGGTCAGTTCCACATCTTCGGTCATATAAGAAAAACGATATAATAAGGTATCATGGATACCTATTAAAATAAAAATTAAAAAATTATTATTATATCGTTTTTTCTTATATGACCGAAGATGTGGAACTGACCGATAATTCAGAACTCACCCTATACTGTAATCATCTCTCATCCTACCTATCTCTATGACGTCAAAATAACGCTAAGAAAGCGATCATTTTGGCGTCAGAATGATTCCTTCTCGGTTAGCACAAAGGTACACTGTGTACCTAACATGGTACACAGTGTACCGTATGTGGTACATGATGTATTTTGTGTTCCAGGGGCTCTCACCGTAAATAGATAAGTGTTATCTGCTATCTTTGACAAGAGAGAAGGGTATTGGTGGCCCCTGACACCCCGAAAACCTTCATTGCGGTTGAAAAAGGATAATAGAGAAAATTCCTACTTAAAGCTGTTTCACTCATGTCAGTGATCCGTCCGGGATCACCTTTCAGTGTCAGTTCACATTCACACAGTACCGGCTCCTCGCAATGATAAAAAATCAGTGACGTAATGGAACGTCTGGAAGGATCCCTGACATGTGTGTAGAAGTCTTTATCAAACTGTTTAGGGCTCAACTTCTAATTTCCTATTTATGTGTGAAGCCATCATAACGTCACTATTCCGAAACACTATTTGTGATAAGTTGATAACAGCTCACAGTTAAAGGGGCAGTTCAGTCAAAATCAAACTATCGCCAAATTAGTCCTAAATCGATTTAGTATATTTATTTATGTGACATTAAAATATTCGTTGATTTTAGAAATGTTTATATAAAAAGTATATTGTAAATTAGTGGCGCCATCTGTGGACTGCGGTGGACCGCGTAACTAATCATTGTAGTACGTAAACAAAATGATAACCAGTCCCAGACTCGAATCGGTTATTAACTTATGAAAATGTTGAAAAGAATTTGTGAAATTGAAAACTGTCCTTCGAGACAATTAGATTTAGTTTTGAAAAGAATACCATCTCTTCATAAATTACCTGTTAATTCTGTTGTTTGAAAAATTGTTCGCATGTTATCAGCTGTAAAAAGTAAACAAATAGTACAGAGTGGTGGCGCCATCTGTAGGAGGACGCAGGAACTAAATCGAATTTATAAAATATGATATATATCGCTTATTATATTTTTTCAACCGTTTAATTCTACAAGAATGCTTTATTCTTACTAAGTGATCGTTCAACATTAATATTATGAAAACAAAAATTGACTGAACTGCCCCTTTAAAGCTGGTACTACACAAAATATTAAGAAGCAACAGCTTCTACTGCGATAGTAGGAATACATAATAATTGTAATGGTGCCAATTGAGTGATATGTATCCATGACGTAAGTAAGGCTACAAATTCATAAGAAAATTAGGGGTTTAAATAAACGAAAAAAGGCCCAGTCAAACGAGAGAAACAGCTTTTGAATAGTAATTCCACTGAAACCATGGTAAGAGCCAGAGGGTGTCACACTGGCGGTTTAACCGTTGCGGCTGAACCGCATGGGTATGTCAGACGAGTGGTTTTCAGAAAGTGTGAAATCTAACTTTCTGTTGCAAGGTCTTCTTCAACACTGACAGCCACTCGCAAACTCATAGTCTATGGCAGATGAGCGTTTCAACCGCCCATTTGACATAAGCCTAGGCGGTTCAGCCGCCGTCATTTGACTGGGCCCTACGACTGAATTCAAACGAGGCGTTTTCAACCACCGACTATTGAAACGCCTAGGCTATGTCAGATGGGCGGTTGAAACGCAGCAATCTAAACCGCTCATCTGCCATAGTCTAGCTAGGCCAGTGGTTCTTAAAATGGGGGGACTGGATTATTTTTTGGGGGGGCCTGAAATTTTTAATGGAGTTTAATTTTCCTTACGTAAATAAATAGGTTTGTAAATTATATGAATTAAACATACAGTTTCCCTACTTTTTCATTTTAAATTTTCGCATAATAGTTCAATTTATTTCAATGCTCAGGGGGTGCCTGAAAAAAGCAAGGGGTGTGAAGAAAGAGGGGTACGGTCATGAGCCCCCCTGGGACATAAGCCCCCCTCCCTCTTTTTTTTAATCCTTATTTACCTAGTTAAACAAATGAAGAGCTACTTAGATAGAAATAACTAAGAGTTGCTAAAGAACTTTGTTGTATCCGCTTGCTTTTTGTACTGCACTCTTCATGATTGTTTAAAGGGGGGGTGCGTCTAATTTTCATATCAAATAATTGTTCATAATATTATAAATAAACAATGATTAGTTACGGATATGAAATGTTTCATCTCAAATCACTGTATTTTCAGAGAAAATAGTGTTTTTATAAGTTAACATAAGCTTATGCGATCATCTCATAGATGGCGCTGTTTACATTATTTCCAGAACAATCTTCATGAACGTTTATAGAATGTCTAATTATCTTCCAAAATAAGCTATAAATAAATAAATTTGTGATTTATATACAATATACTAACAAATAAAGTCTTTTTAGAGTTATAATTAATAAAAATTACTCGCAGATATACTAAAGTTTTTTGCACAACGTTTGTGAAATCACAGCAAGATGGCATCAATGATTCGAGCAAAGCTTATGCTATTTGTCACTAGATGGCGCTTTTTCAAAATAAATTAAATTTTCTTTTCTTTAATAAGTATTATTTAGATGAACAGAGTATGTAATCATACATAATTAAATATGCTGATTCCATTAAAACACATATTAACAAATGTTTGACTTTAACCGCACCCTCCCTTTAATGACCTGGCAGGGGGGTTATATATATTTATGTTAAATCAGTAATGAACTACAAAATTGTCAATGAGGATTACATAATATAGGTAAATAAGGATTAAAAAACATGGGGGGGGGGGGGGGGGGCTTATGACCTACACCTGAAGGAAAAATACTTTGAGAACTACTGTTCTAGGCGATCAAGCGTTCGGCTGTGTTGAAGATGAGCTTGGAACAGAAAGTAATGTTTTTTTTCCAGATGGTTTAACCACTCGCCTGACATTCCCTGGAGGTTGTAAGCGAGGACTAACCTTTTGATCACCGTGGTTGAGCGGGGGACGTACCAGTAGTCCGACAGTTACATCTTTATGTGTTATTTTTCGTTTTATTTTTTGATTAAAATAATAAAAAATGATTAAATAGGTATGCTAAATTAGTAACTCGTCTAAATAATAAAATAATTTTTTATTTCTTTCATTTTTAAAATTTTGTATTTTACTCTTTTATTTTACTTTTTTACACTAAAGCGGGAATTCGCGATCAGTTTTGCCTGAAGGAATTCATCGAGGCTTTGTAAAAATTGATCGAGAATGGGGGTATTTGAGGCTTGTCAGTTGACCGGATAAGAATCAGATGATGCTTGATTTTTGAGGTGGGGCTTAAGTGCTCTGAATGGAAAACTGAACCTGAATGGTGAGCGATCAAGACAGTGAAAGATAAAACTTATTATTAGTAAACTGCAAAACAAAGCAGAATATTTAAAGTTTTTTCCTTAAAAAAATCCTTCAAATAGCTTCCTTCATATATTAGCACATGAACTCTACCTGTCCTGTGTGTTTTGCATCACTCTTCTCAGCATATCTGGTGAAAAGTTGATAATTTCTTAGATATATTCGGTTTTAGTTCATCAAGCGTGTTCGGATTATTTACGAATACCTTTTCGATTAAATATCCCCAAAGGAAAAATTCTGGAGGAGTTATATCCAGTTATCGAGGTGGCCAAGAAATGTTGACAAAGCGTAATTTTGTCAGCCTGGATAATTGATATACTGCTTTTAAAAGTTTCCTGGAATCAACTGAATTTTAGATCCTGCTGTAATATGCGCCGGTGTGACGTGCAAGACAATCGTAATTGAGTACTTTTCGTGAATGTTGAGTAGTCTTCTGTAACACTAAGATTCACACACTGATCAACTTCTTCAATGCGTGATGATTTCGGTACTTCAGTTTGATCTTTGTCATCACATGATCTCGTTAGTCTGAATTTTTCTACCAAGGCTAGAATGCAGGTCTTAGATTAACTCTTGTTAAAATTTCTCATGAAACATCTCCTTGCTCCAACAACTGATCCATTTGTGGATTGTGAACAATTGTGTGGCTTTTTTTTCATATTGAATTTAGCCATTTTTAGAAATTTACGATTTCACATATTAAAAAGTAGATATGAAATAGCTGAAATCTGAAAGTCATATATTGATTTTGTTTCATATCTACTAAAACTTCAAGTATTCTTCTTTCATTTGCCGTTTACTAAAGATTTTTATCTATTTTAGTTAAAGTGACTTTTGGCCCACTCGGTATATGAAGATAAAAGAGAGGGGGGGGGGGGGGTTCTTGTGCGGGGCTATTCACCTGCACTGACGGAAGAACCGACAGTTAGTGGACGTCCTCATTCAGCGCTTGAAGGAATTCCTTCAGGTCTGACTGATGATGAATTGCGGTCTTTAAATTTTGTGTAAGGTTTGCCTGTAGGCTTCATTTACTATCACCTCTTCATGTGCTGCCACTGGTGCTTGTGCCCCTTTTCGTCACATTTCTTGGTAAGTGACTAAATTCACGGAGTAGCTTTTCTGCACACGTGAGCATTGTCACCGACGGTGGTAGGCGACTATGTTCATGAAATCACTTTTCTTTCTAACTGCTTCTTCAACTGACATTAACAACAAAGCCAAACAAAAACTAAAAGTCCTGAGCTCCCTTACTCGACACAACTTACGGACACTCCAATTGGAAGACTTAACAACACTACAAACAGTTCATCAGACCCATCCTCACCAACGCCTTTCAGCCTGGTCACCTGACATCTCTAATACCCTCTTACAGACACTCCAAAAAACACAAAACCCTGCAATCCGCATTGCCACCGAATGAAAACAAACAACACCCACACACAGAAACACAAGTCCTCCCTCTTACCTCACACATAGACATGGAGGCTGCACAACAACTGCTTCTCCCAGTCCATTGAATTTAATTTTTTTTCCTGAAGCAGACGGTAAACTCTGAAATTAAAAAAATGTACCAGTGGCAGCATCGCAGGTGGCTGTGATACTCCTTTAATTGTAACTCGACAGGTCTGGAGATAAATTGGATGCGTCTAAATGTGATTCGGAGTTTTTATCTGACCTGAGGTCTTACGATTCATCTGAAGATTTACCTGTACGTGTAAACCAGGCTTATGAAACACATGAACTTTTCTAACGAACTGTAGCTATTTTTTAGAAGAAATCATTTCAAAAACAAAATAAAGAAGACAACTCCCAAATGTTCTCTTTTAATTTATTTTGTTTCAATACTTTAGGTTTATTAATTTTCATTTTTTCAATAAATAAAAGCGAGCAAGAATTTATGATTTTATTAAATTTAAATTTTATTTTGAGCAATTTTCAAACCTAGTTTTTGAATTCATCATTCCAAGGTGCTTCATAAATCTCCCATGTCATAAACTGGTAAGAAAGACACATACTCCTTATCTTTAAAATTTGGATAAGATTGGATAAAACCTCAATGGAGAATCGTTTAATTTCTAATCTTTTGAAATACCTATCATGACTCCATTTAAAATCAATTTTTGTCCATCAATAAGATCATTATATTATTTAACTCTGCTAAATCTTCCAGTTTTATAATTTCTTATTATTTCTTCTTTTAATTTAGGTTTGTTTTGCAATATTATATACCCAGGATACAGTAACATAGGGTATGGTAATCAGCTGATCGAATCTATAGTTTGACGTGACCACCGAGTGACTGGAAATGGCAACTCTGACCACACTTTGAAACATGAAAAAACCTACTTAAACTTAGTCACTTCTAAATTTAATTTTTTCTTATCAATTACTAACTAGGCATTGGTTAAATTGAATTTCCATTATTTTTTTCCTTATTTGTTATTCATAGGAACTACAATTTAGCAGTTAACTAGCACTAGTTTAGGCTCCTAGGTAGCATATTTTCAGGACCCTATTTTTTATAGATAAGTTAAAGAAATGAACAATAAAAACACACCTGAATTATATCTATATATTCAACTTTAAGGTTCAATCGCCATTTTCGCTTTTCTTTTGCACGAAACCCTTATAAAATGACTTCAAACTTCTCGATATTAACATGCAAATACGAGGAATTATGAGCCGCCTTGTCACAAACAAGGAATGTGTTGTTGTGGTGACGTCATATTTTTGTGTCGTCTGCTAGGTACTATACCCGATTATGTTCCTTTACCCTGTATATACCAGACTATTGTTCTTCTTGAAACTTTCTAGGTATATTTGGAAATTGCTTTTAATAATCCGTTCATAATTTTTTTTTCATTACTTCACTTCTACAGAGGTGTCCCAAAAAACGATGGCTGTAATTCAAAAACTAATAAACTTACAAAAAATTCGTGAATCACATTTCGTTCCTCTACATTTTGTCTACCTCTGTAGAAAATTTGAGATGATTCTAATCTACCGTTTTTTTTAAGCCGTATTTTTAGTGACCGATACTAAAAACCTGTGTGCGCACTTTCAGTAAAATACTTATTTCATTGTTCGAATTGTTAAAGTAGCACTTACAGAAAATTTGGAAATTACTGCTGTAAAAAGTGGTTAAATGGTACTAAATTTACATTCAACAAAATTGTAACTTGGAATTTGAAATGACATCCTTACAAGATGCACGAGCGAAACAAAGTCCTCGATACCGATCTTCCTTTGCTGCTGAATTTTGCTCAATATTATTTGCAAAGAAATGTCCGGTTTGTGGACGATATTGTAATTGGCGATGAGACCGCTTTTCATTTGGATGACAAAATGATTAATCATAACGTTCGTACATATACACCGAAGAGCCAACATCCTACTTTCAACTTTGACGTAGGAATTTCATGAGAGAAATTATCTGTGCGGATGAGACCTAGTGGCAATGGCCGTGTAGTCGGTCCTTATTTAAAAAACTTAAATGGTGTTGAATACCTTGATCCATTATATTACAGGATCGTTCAAAGACTTCGATAAACACTTAGAAACAGAATTAATCGAACCTAGTGTTCAGGACGGTGCTCTTGAGCAAAGAACTATCTATTGCTGTAAGGGAAAACTATTGAGCTTTTCGGCAATAGGCATCATCGCCTTGAACCATCGTGACGATTCACCAGATCGTTTGAAACGATTAATAGTAGGAACAGTTTGATTCTTTTTCAGTGAAATTTTAATAAACGCTTTTTATTATTATAATAACGTTTTTTAACTAAACCATGTTACCAAACTGTTGAAAGTTATTATGTTTTAAAATACTGAAATTCGAAGTTAAACATAAGTGCGCAAACTGGTTTTTGGTATCGGTCACTAAAAATAATGCTGAAAGAAAACGGTTGAATTGATTCATCTAAAATTTTGTACAGAGATAGAACAAATGTTGAGAAAACAAAAGGTGATTTTCCAATTTTTTGTTAGTTTAGTATTTTTGTAATTACAGCCCTTGAAATTTGGGTATCGTTTTTTTTGGGACACCCTGTATAATACGCTATTTTAGTTTATTAAAAATTTCCTTATACTCATGAATTGGAATTATCAGAAAAAAATCTTCACAAACAGTTTTTATAATTTTGATAATAATAGAGTTTTTGATGCACTGTTTATTAATTAAATAGAATCAAAACCAAGAAACAAATTAAGAAATTTGATTTGATAACGCTAAATTATGAAAAATCAATATTCTGACCGTCGAACGTTTTAGTATCCTTTCATATCATTAAAAACAATCGGCTAATTACTAAGTTCATTAGGTATCGTAGGCCAAACTTAACAATACTGTTCATATTCGGAAGGATCCAAGTCAGTCAGCAATGTTCCATCTGCGCATGTAGGTCCCTTTTCAGTCACTTTCGTCAGGTATTCAGGGTTTAGAATAATCCAGGCCAAGTCACAGCCACAGTCCAGTGGATTGCCTGGGGAAAAGTAAAAAAAAAATATATAGAAAATGAGTAAAAAAAACATTTTTTCATAATGGGACTAAAAACAGTAAGTGACACTCAATTCTTTATGTGAAAAATAGTACCTACCTTGAATAATTAATCTCTACTTAATTTTTCTTGAAATGAATATCCCAAAACAAAAATTCAATCTATGTAAGTGATATTGGCTTGTGGGATTAACTTCGATTTCACTTTATTTAGATCACTTATTTCTGATTTTAAAGTTCCTCTATTATTTTAACTATATCATTTTTCACATTTAGATAAACTACCAAAAGCTAGTCACCTTTCTTGCGTAAACTGAATTATTTTAAAACTGTCTTAGAACGTCTAATTTTCGAATCTCAAATGATATCTCAGAATCATAAACCACTACTCTTCAAATACTAGGATGTGAATTACTCTAATCCATTGTTATCAAAGGTGATTTTAAATAAAACTAATAAACAAATAACCTTCAATTCTCATATCAGAAATGTAGGGCATCAGAAATCCAAAGACTGAAACATCAATCGTCTTCAGGAGGTTGTCATGAAGGAAAAAGTGCAATGAATTAAGTCCTGTGAAAGAGATTAGACATTAATTGTAAATAAAACATCTGTCAACCTTCCCTGAGAAGTGATTCTTATTTATATGTCATCTTGTTATTCTCCAAACTCAAAAAAGTCTTCGACCAAATATCTTGAAAATTAGGTGACATTTGGTCATTTATAATTTGGTCAGTTGTAACTAAAGGCAAATTATTGGATGGTCAAGGTCATTTATAAGCGGCGGCGAAGTTATGCGCTCAAGTAGTTATTTATTAACTTACCAGGCTCTCCTTTCAAAGCGAATGCTCCTGGTTCAATAGTCTCCATTCCATTAGCGTATAGACTGTAAGAGTATCCATTGCTGGTGATGGGAATGGAACCGCTTCTGAGAATCTTGATGTTATTGTCAAATAAACTTATGTACTTCAGATTTGGAATCTCATCGAATGTACCTATGAGAAAAAATAAGTGATTAAATCTAAGTAAATATTAATTTGAAATAATCATCTAGCTATTTTCAAGAATTTAACAAATTTACATAAAATCGCTATACATAGAATTAAATTTCTAAATTATAGTCTGAATAAGATGAAGCTCCTAGGGAATTTTGACTTTTAATTCCTAATACTGATTTATCAATCTCCAACTAAGGTTAAAATATATTTTTTATACTAGATAAGCTCAACTACAACTATAATAGCTATTTATTTAGTTTGACTTTATCGAAAAAATTTGCTATTACACGTTTTTATTGGAAGATGTAAAGATAGTTGTTACGTATGTTGTAATAAAAGATTTTATTAACAGATAATGATTATTCAGTAAAACTCCTGAGTTATGAAGTTTTTTATTATGAAGAACTCGAGTAAGGAAGGACCTGAGTTATGAAATGCACCTGAGTTATGAAGTATTTTCTATGTTTAAATTATAGAAAACGATATACGCATGAATTTCGTGTTAGTTATCCCTCAAAGACCATCGTTTTCTCCAAGATTTTAATCATAGAAAACTATCAGTGTACCTGAGCTATGAAGTGGCTCTGAGTTACGAAGAAATCAATACTTCATAACTCAGGAGTTTCACTGTTGAACAATTTAATTTTTTATGATAAAAATAATTACCTGGAATTATATCGGATATTTGTGATGCTCCGAATCTAAGATTTTCTAAACTACTACTTTTAATTGCTGAAACTGTTGCCAAATTAGAGTGATACTGATAAAAAGTGGTTATCTTGTCACTAAGTGGTGGAGGAGGGAAGACTTGTGATGATAACTGTGTCTTACTCAATTCAACATACTCAAGATCTCCATTGGAGCAAGACTCGTAGAAAACATCACTGACTTCTCCCAGTGGGAACGGTCCGGGATTTAGTGTAAACCGAAGGAACTTCACATCTCCGCAAGTGAAATTGAGAGCTGTTAGAAAATCTGACGAATTCATTCTGAATTCATAGAAATCAGTCACAGGGAATTCCTTCGTAAAGATGTTGGCGAGTTCTTCATCAGACGATATGTCAGTGCAGTCCAGAGTCAGTTGACCTAAATCTGAATTGTTAATACAGACACACGGGGCAATGTCTGCTGCATCCGGACATGGGAAAGAGCGGGGTTCTTCAAAACGGGTTCCATTGATGTGAAATTCAGTTAAGGCTTCACCGGCAATGAGAGAAATAGTACTTGACAGAACAAGTAAGTGAAAAATGAAGAGACACATTGTTATTGCTACACTGTCGTCAGATAGAGCAGCGATGCTGTCGTTTATACGCCTTATCGAAAGGCAGATTTCACTTTTCTCACGGTTGCACGATAACAATAATTATATGCATTATGAGATATCTTCTTAGAATAATTTAGTCTGATTATAAACTCTTTTCAAAATAACAACATTGTTTTTTTACGAGATAGTGAAAAATCGAACAGATAGAGTTACTGTGAGATTAAAGTTCTTCTATTTTTTGTTTTCTCAACTATAATACGATGATTATTTAGTTAAATTTCATATATATAATTCAACTAAAACCACAAAACATTCACCAATTACGAACAACAACTCTAGCGGCCAGATACTAAAAACATTTAAATGCTCATATTTTCTTAACGAACCTACAAAGACACAAATCAAAACTCTAAAGGGCCGTACACACGGTCATGCTACCAAGATTTTCCTCCTGTAGATCACGCACCCCAAGATTTTCCTTCTGTAGATTAGTAACCACAAGATTTCCCTCCTGTAGATTACGCACCCCAAGATTTTCCTTCTGTATATTAGGAACCACAAGATTTCCCTCCTGTAGATTACGCACCCCAAGATTTTCCTTCTGTAGATTAGTAACCACAAGATTTCCCTCCTGTAGATTACGCACCCCAAGATTTCCCTCCTGTAGATTACGCACCCCAAGATTTCCTTCCTGTAGATTACGAACCTCAAGATTTCCCTCTTGTAAATCATGAACCTTAAGATTTCCCTCCTGTAGATTACGAACCTCAAGATTTCCGTCCTGTAGATCATGAGCCTCAAGATTTTCCCCCTGTAGATCACGAACCTATAGATTTCCCTCCTGTAGATCACGAACCTATAGATTTCCCTCCTGTAGATCACGAACCTATAGATTTCCCTCCTGTAGATTACGCACCCCAAGATTTCCCTCCTGTAAATGAGGCACCCCAAGATTTCCCTCCTGTAGATAAGGCACCTCAAGATTTCCCTCCTGTAGATAAGGCACCTCAAGATTTCCCTCCTGTAGATTTCACACCGCAGGAATGACCATGAATTGTATTATATTAATAATGTATAACATTTTTGGGGATAATTGTTTAATCACTTTTATATATTATTTTTATAATAATGTTTAATGATATATTTTTTATTAGTATATTTCATAACTAAACTTCCTCTTTGAACTAATTTAATATTTTGAATTTGAAATAATTTAATTATAAAATATTGAGTGTCTTCCTCTTCTTAAATTGATTTACTTTCAATTTAATTAATACTCACCACAAGCTTTCCTTCCTGTGAATTACGCATCCCAATTTCTGAAAATAAATTACGTGTGACAAACCAGACCACAGAGAGACAAATAAAGATGAGGAAACTATTTTTGGGTGTGATTCTTTCCAATATGATCGAGAATGTGAATCAGTCCGATAATTCGGATCGTACCCTAAATAATGTATATACATAACCACTCTACAGCGCCGACTAAAATGTTCTTAATCTATTTTTTTTATCTGATTTAAACTGGTTAAAGTTGATTTCAAGGTCTTCCAATCCTTAAGTTCTTAACTACTTGTGGTTCGTTACCTGTGAGAGTTAATGTTATCCAATCATTTCTTAATTTAATGTTACCTAATTTATACGAACAGTGACTCCGAAATGACAATAGGTGTTTTTGAGTCACGTAATAAGCTGATGCAATAAAACCTGTTGCTTATTTCATGTAAAATCCAGCATGCCGCGTCCGATCACGTCCTAGTATATAAAATTGATATAGTAGTGACAATGGAGGTTTTTAGTGAGCGTGACGTCATTACAGCAACACTCTAAAATAGAATTTAAGCTAATCGAAGAGTTTTAAATTTTAATCTGTTTATTAATTGCCAATATAAGAAAGTAGTAATGAATGTATTCGGTTATTCATACTACTTAACCCTAATTTTCGATTTAAGAGTGTTGCCTTGATGACGTCACGATCAGAAATAATACGATTGCCACTGTTAATTTTTTTATACCTTGGATCACGGTAACCAAACTTATTCCCACTACAGTAGCGACCATAGGGACGTTAGGTGTCAGTGACGTCATCAAGACAACACTCTAGTTTCGATATTCAGAAACTTAACAATTGGAAATATTTATATATAAATTCATATGTTGACGATATATGATAAGTTTGTAAAATCTTCCAATCTTAAGTGCCTTTAATTTAATTTTAAACTGTTGTTATTATGACATCACGTTTAAAAAACGTCTCAATTGTCGCAAGTATATTTTGATTAGTAGTTTTAGTAAATTCAGTTTACGGCAGTCACAGACCAGTAAAGTAGAAGATGTCCCAATACAGTCATTTTAAAAATCTAGCGACTGATGGCACGTCAAAATGGTAAGTGCGTGACGTTTCAATCATTCTTACTACATTCGCTATTGCATTATTTCTGATGTTATTATTAGGTATATTTTATGATATCTCCTAATGCGAAAATTATATTTTTGTGATAGTAAATGTTCATATTCCTTTATTGTTTCAAAATATTCATATATAATCTCATAATTCATTTTTCTTTTATTTGAACTTGTTCCTTTTTGTTGTTCACTGTTCACGCCAAAAACCAAACATTCCGCTGCAGAGTGTGGGAAGAAAAGGTTGTCTGTTATTATTGCTCTCGAAATTACAACAGTCGTTAATCTTATAGAGTTGTGTGTATACTTCAAACTATTTCAATCAATGCGTACTTATAACTTCATAGTGTTATAAATCTATTAGTTTTAAAATAACAGCTGAAATCTTGGGACAGATAACTAACTACCTATTCCAATAAATACCTAGGGTAATATCGAATTACCGGTCAGTTCCATCTTCGGTCATATAAGAAAAAACTATACTTTAATAATTATTTAATTTTTATTTAATTGGTATCATATCATGGATACCAACTAAAATAAAAATTAAATAATTATTAAAATAACTATTTTTCTTATATTACCGAAGATGTGGAACTGACCGATAATTCGGAACTTATCCTAACTACCTAGGTAGATACGTGACCATTAACATTTTAAATAATCATTAAAGTGCTTACTCTTATCCCTAACTATTTTTCACTAATCAGTGATGCCAATTGATGTTCAATAATATATGTTATAAATATACCTTTCAAATAATTTTTTTTTTAATTAACCTACTGTGAAAATAATTTATTTGGTGTGGTAAATCATTATGTATACTGTATAGTATACTATATATGGTCTTTACTGTTAATAAGAAAGGGTGGGAAAAATTGTATATTATAGAAAATGTTCACTATATTATATAATAAATGGAAACTATATTACATTACTGCAATTATGATTAAAATAGTCCATCAAATTCAAAATAGTTTTTGGTTAAGTCTCCCCTCAAAAATGAACATCATAGAAAACGAGCAATATTTGAATTAGTCCCCCCTATTAACTTTCAATTTCAGTGACATCACGCACCTACCGTCTCTGATTGGTTCTCATTTTCCCGCGGTCTCTCTCCACTCAAATTATTGTGCAGTGGTGTCCACGCAGTATTGGAACATCTTCTACTTTACTGGTCTGTGCGGCAGTGAATAGCGCGCGCCGGTAGTGTGAAGTTGTACGTGTGCATCTGTCGGGTGGTTTGCTGTGTTGGATGTTGCATGAAAGAATCACGTGTTTGATGAATTCTATGTTCACACAGAAGAACGTTTAAACCATGCCTTTTTTCTTACGAAATGTTTTCTATACTCCTCTTACCTAAATATTAATTGTTCAGTTACCTACCTTGCTAAAAGCAGCTGCTTTATACCTAACCGAAAAATGATTTTGTAGATTTTATTTATTAAACAGGTAATCTGTGTCGGTTAACAATTACACAAGGTAGGTACAATTTAAAGAGCCTGTTTTTACTTTCCTAGAAATAAGATGCCTAAATGGTTTTAAAAGACCTGTAGCTACCCTACTATAGTTAGCTATTTTTTTTCCTGTACCGTATCGTATATGGACCCTTACCTAACTACCTTAGTAACTGTAGCTAATAAAGTGGTTTGGGGAAGTTCCAAGTTATCGACCGGTTTCACATTTGCGATCATATAGGAAAAATAATTAGAACTTAATTATTCAATTGGCTTCGTGTAGCTATTATTACTATTTAAATTATATGCATTTTTTCTCATATGACCGGAAATGCAGAACCGTTCGATAATTGGGAACTTAGCCCTCCCCTATCAGGAGACCCCTCACTAGTTCGACAATTGCATCTTTCTGTACCTATGTTATTTTTAGTTTTTGATTAAAATAGAAATTGTGTTCAAATAAATATAGTTAGCTATGAAATTAATAACTAATATAAGTAAACAAATTAATTTTCTCCCTTTTATAATTTTAATTCCTATCTTATTTTATTGATTATTCTATTCATTGGTCCGAAGCCCCATATTAGTCCGACGCTTTGTAGTTTAGTGCAACAAACTAGCGGTGTGCAGTGCAACAAACTAGCGGTGTGCAGTGTAACAAACTAGCGGTGTGCAGTGCAACAAACTAGCGGTGTGCAGTGCAACAAACTAGCGGTGTGCAGTGCAACAAACTAGCGGTGTGCAGTGCAACAAACTAGCGGTGTGCAGTGCAACAAACTAGCGGTGTGCAGTGCAACAAACTAGCAGTGTGCAGTGCAACAAACTAGCAGTGTGCAGTGCAACAAACTAGCAGTGTGCAGTGCAACAAACTAGCAGTGTGCAGTGCAACAAACTAGCGGTGTGCAGTGCAACAAACTAGCGGTGTGCAGTGCAACAAACTAGCGGTGTGCAGTGCAACAAACTAGCGGTGTGCAGTGCAACAAACTAGCGGTGTGCAGTGCAACAAACTAGCGGTGTGCAGTGCAACAAACTAGCGGTGTGCAGTGCAACAAACTAGCGGTGTGCAGTGCAACAAACTAGCGGTGTGCAGTGCAACAAACTAGCGGTGTGCAGTGCAACAAACTAGCGGTGTGCAGTGCAACAAACTAGCGGTGTGCAGTGCAACAAACTAGCGGTGTGCAGTGCAACAAACTAGCGGTGTGCAGTGCAACAAACTAGCGGTGTGCAGTGCAACAAACTAGCGGTGTGCAGTGCAACAAACTAGCGGTGTGCAGTGCAACAAACTAGCGGTGTGCAGTGCAACAAACTAGCGGTGTGCAGTGCTACCATCTAGCGGTGTGCAGTGCTACCATCTAGCGGTGTGCAGTGCAACAAAAACTAGCGGTGTGCAGTGCAACAAAAACTAGCGATGTGCAGTGCAACAAAAACTAGCGGTGTGCAGTGCAACAAAAACTAGCGATGTGCAGTGCAACAAAAACTAGCGATGTGCAGTGCAACAAAAACTAGCGATGTGCAGTGCAACAAAAACTAGCGATGTGCAGTGCAACAAAAACTAGCGATGTGCAGTGCAACAAAAACTAGCGATGTGCAGTGCAACAAACTAGCGATGTGCAGTGCAACAAACTAGCGGTGTGCAGTGCAACAAACTAGCGGTCTGCAGTTCAACTATGAAAATCGAACAAGAGATTGCATCATACTAATTAATATTAGAAATAAAATCAGATAGCTAGGGATATAGAAATTAAAAAAAAAATTGGTTGATTATTTAGATTAGTTATTCATTTATAATTTTCATTTTAATCAAAAAAAAAAAATAAAAAAAAAAATAACACACAGAAAGATGTAATTGTCGGACTAATGAGTCTTCCCCAATTAGTATGATGCAATCCCTCATTCTACTTCAAAATTTAATGTACCTAGTTTTTTTTTATTCGCTAGTTTGTTGTACTGCGCATTTCATGATTGCTTAGGCCCCCTTCACACTTGCGTTTCTTAACCCCGCCGCGTTAGAAATACTGCTCATGGCAAAAAGTTTAACTGCAATTAATTTTAACGGAGCCCTTCACACTTGCGTTAGAAAAAAAGCTGCATTTTTTCAAACGCAAGTGTGAAGAGCTCCGTTAAAATCAATTGCAGCTAAACTTTTTGCCATGAGCTTTTTTTCTAACGCGGCGTTGAGAAACGCAAGTGTGAAGCGGGCCTTAGGGCTATGTCACACAAGCGTTTTTGACTCTGAGGAAATTATTGTTAAGCCCATTTCATACGTATCCATGTTACGCGACGCTTTTGGAGCGTTGAAAACGCTGCAAAAACGCTCGTGTGACATGACATTTAATAACGCCCCGATATACTTCTATCTGATGTTAAATAAGAAATAAACTGCAAAAGTGTCTGACTAATCGAGGATTGTACCTATGAATAGTAACTCCCTATAATTGATACTAACTTTCCACTTCTCATTTTCAGAGTTTCTTAACCTAGTTACAGTAGATAATTTTAATCATGATATAGAATTATAGTTAGTTACCCTTAGTCTACCTTAACTAGTCACTTAGCGTATAGGGTTAAATTATAAGTTATATACACAATACACACCCTTAAAAGTATGTCTGGATTGAAGGAAAATGAGACCAGGGGAGACACTGTAACCTATCGTGAGTACTATCAGTTATTCTTAATTTGTTAAAGGTATTTTCATATTCTTAGTGTCTTTAACCCT
This sequence comes from Caprella mutica, assembly GCA_947561585.1. Classification (NCBI taxonomy): domain Eukaryota; kingdom Metazoa; phylum Arthropoda; class Malacostraca; order Amphipoda; family Caprellidae; genus Caprella; species Caprella mutica. The sequence goes on along the minus strand of CANNZV010000513.1, from coordinate 519,874 downwards.
ACAAAACTATATCCTGAAGGGTACACTGAAAACTGCCGACGTGGAAAACTGACAGTACTTGCTGTCAAATTATTGATTTTAGTCACTTAAGAACGTCGTTCGCCCTTCGATAAGGAGACATTCATTTTTACTTAGTATAAAAGCAAAAATCATAGTTAAATGAACACAAATTTATTAGAAAAATATTAAAACATATTAATAGGTATATAAATATTACAGCAATAAATCTAATACACTATATAAAAATTAGAAACAGAAAGCTTTCTTAGAAAATACTAAGAGAAAAAACAAAGAAATTATTGTATTAGGGACAGAGTACTATTTCTTTCTTTACACAACGCATATTTATATTATCAGTTCATAATGGGTTTAGTGTCTAATTATTATTTTTTTTTGTTTATAATTTCAGAAATGAACAAGCCTTCAATCTTAATATTCGCTTGTACTCGTTATAAAACAACTTCGATCGATGTTTGTGAAATATTTAGAATTTGCAACCCATCATCCATGATTATTAAACTGTTCCACCTGCCTAATTTTCTGACAATTTCAATCGATCGAATTGGATTACCTATCAATTAATAATACTTCTACGTATAAATGTAATTCGTAAAACTGAAGGTGTTAATGACATGGGAAGTAAAAATGTAATAAATATTGAACACATAAAGTTAATTTAACATTCACTTAATTTATTATACAATAATTTAAAATTAACAAATAAGTGTAAAATGATAATTATAATTTGTGTATACTGAAGTTTGGTTTACTTAGTGTTTAATAAATTAGCTTTGTTGGAAGGTTATTTTCCTTTGAATATTAAGTAATCTATACTGTTTTACTGTAAAAATGAGTGTCCTTCCAACCTTTACCGAATTGCTAACGCCGTATTTTATCAATTAAAGTTGTTTTAAATTGTTTGTAACTAAATTATATTTCAAAAAAGTAAAAAAAAATGCATAAATTGGCATAAGTGACTTGCAGTTTTCCGGACACCATCCTGAAGCTGTCTGTGGTGAATGGAGGAGAAGAGGGGTGGCGTCCCTTGGACTCCCTAACAGTTGCAATTTGTATTGTCTTCTTTTTATTTTAGATCAGGTTTTTTCTTTTTCTAAACACTACTTGCAGTTTAGAGGATAGCGCTAGGAATAGGTATGCTCTTCTACGAAGTCTTAGACTATCACCTCCCCATTTTCCTCCTCCATCCGTAAGTGCAGCTACCTGTAATTGTGTCCTATTTCGTCATATTCCTTGGAAAGTGACTGCATTCACGGAATAGCTTTTCTGCATCCATGAGTTTTCACTAACTGGTGGTAGGTTATTTTGTTCATGGAGCCACTTTTCTTTTTGACTGCTTCTTCCAATCCTCTGATTTTTAATTTCATTTTGAAGTCCAAAACGGCTAGACGTTACACCTCCTAAAATAATTAGTCTCATGATTGATTAGAATATTTCTAAATTGCACCACACTAACTAACTTTGGTCCAAATATCCAATAAAACACGCTAAAAAAACCTACCTTCAAAGCAATAATTCATTTCTGCGTGACCCTACATAACTAGATATGTTCAGAAGAGAGCCTACACGCGGTGTCGGCGTGGCCCAATACGGGCACGAAAGACTCTTCAACCCCCCGTCCTCACTCACTCAGTGGGGACGCGACCCGAGTGTCGCCCCGGGCTTTGCCCACCCTTGTACACACACAGCCCCAGAGCGTTTTTTCCCCAAGGGGGGAGTGTGAGCCGGCATACTTCCCCCTTTAACTCTCCTACTCCTACTCTCCGGTGACATTGAGACTAATCCTGGCCCTTACATGTGTCCAACAAGCAGTCTTCCCTGGACCCGCCGAACAGGCGGAATTCAGTGTGAAGCCTGTAGCAGCTGGACACACTACATTAAACGCTGCTTTGGGGTCCACCAACATAGACATATCCCACAGGGTTGGCGGTGTAAAAACTGTCACCCTTCACACAACATTACTCCAACAACACCACCCAACACTCCCAACCCCACTCCTCTCGCTCCTACTATCGCTACCGCCTCTCTTCCATCCACATCTTCCCCTATCACTCGACCTATTCTTCCACCTGTTACTCCACCTGGCCCTCCTGGTCCTCCCCTTCTTCAATCTACACCTGTCCTAATAACTGCTCTTTCTACACCACCACATATAACACTCAACACCCCTCCTGCTATCGCTCTCACTCCTCTTGCGCCTATTCCTCCTCCTATTGTTCAGCCTGTTCTTCCTCCTGTACCTGCACCTGGCCATCCTGGTCCTCCCCTTCCTCAACATGATCCTGTTTTTCCTGCTAATCTTCCTACTGGTCCACGCAACACACTGAAGATTTTACAATTTAACATAAACGGCATTCAAAACAAGCGCATGCAACTTAAGACACTCCTACACGAACACCACATACATATAGCCACTATCCAGGAAACAAAACTCACCAATAACAAAATCACACCAAAGTTTCCTGGATACACAACACTCAGACACGATCGGCCTACACGAGGCGGAGGGGGCCTCATCACACTGATCCACAAAAAATATACCCTTCACTAACACAACTGCCGAAACACTCTCACGAATGCCACAAGATCCCACACTTGAATTACAATCTATACGTATACAGATACACAAACGCACATACAACATAACAAACATTTACATACCCCCCACAAACTCCACACCCCCAGGATACACACCACACCTAGAACACCTAAACACCCTCACTAACTCTCTCATCCTGGAAGATTTCAACGCTCACGACCCTACCTGGTTCACCACACAACAAACAGACACTCGAGCCGACACAATCACTACACAACTTGACACACACATTATACTCAACGACGCGCACACACACACCAACACGAAAACCCTTTAACATACACACACAACCAACATCTCCCGACATTACATTTGCCACTCTCGACATTACACTCCGCTCCTCGTGGAAAACACTACACGAACTTAGTTCAGACCACCTTCCCATACTCATCACATACAACCTACACGCACCTCTTAGCCCACACAAACAACGACACACTTTCACTAACTACAAAAAAGCACATTGGAACGAATTTACTGCATCTGTGGAAAACCAACTAGAACACTTCAACTTAAACAACTTCTCTTCCATAGATGCAGCCACAAAACATGTCACCAACATAATCACTACCGCAAACAAACACTTTATACCCACAGGTAACATCAGACACTTTAACCCCACCTTCACACCAAACATAAAACACTTAATACAGATTAGGAAACACCTTCGCACTCTCACACCCACACATGATACCATAACACGCATACAACAACTCAACACTGACATTGAAGCGGAAATTAAAACACAGCAACAGATCATATGGCAAAACACACTAAACACTATTAATTTCCGCTCAGACGCAAACAAACTCTGGAAACTCATTAGGGGACTCAATAACAAATACATAGACCAACCAAAAACACACGAGTCCCTTACACACAACAACACAATACTCACCGACACACAGCAGGCGAACGCTCTTAACAAACATTATTCTAATACAAGTGGGTTACCCACACGCCCAATAGATAGGAAAATACTGCGTCGCCTGCACAGAACATGCACTAATCATCTCCCTACACCTCCCTTCACCCCGGCAATGGTCACCGAGGCTATCCGGGCTACTAAGAACACTCCCTCCACAGGCCCTGATGGAATATCAAACAAACATTTAAAACATCTAGGACCACACGCCATCAGGGTCTTCACAGACATCTTCAACTACTCAGTTCAGAACAATAGTATACCCAACACATGGAAACAAGCCAAGATCATCCCGATTCTGAAGCCCAACAAACCCCCCACAGATCCAGCCTCATATAGACCTATCTCCTTACTCTCTACTCCCTCCAAAATACTCGAGAGGCTGGTTCTCAACAACATAACACCACACATGCCACTATCCCCCTCACAACACGGCTTCAGATCCGAACACTCCACATCTACTCTCCTTACCCACCTCACACAAACAACACTCGAAGGCTTGAACTCTAACAAACCTGCAAGTAGGACACTTATAGCTGCCATTGACATAAGTAAAGCCTTCGATACAGTTCCACGACACCTACTCATTAACAAAATACTCAACACACACATCCACGACTCGTTTAAAAAATGGCTTGCCAATTATCTCTCAGGCCGCTCTGGCAAAACACTCTACAACGGCAAGTCCTCCAGAACACGACACTACACTGATGGAGTACCGCAGGGCTCCGTTCTCTCACCTACTCTCTTCAATTTATACCTCCACGACCTCCCCACGCCAACAAACACCTCGGTATACATACCCTTACATATGCGGATGATGTCACCATCATGTCGCAACATCCCAAACACGAGACCGCAGCCAACAATTTACAAACATACATCTACTCACTAGAAAACTGGCTAGAAACAAACAGATTAAAGGTCTCCGCAAACAAATCCTCCCTCACACTCATATCCCCCCATACTCGTGAATACAATACCCATCCAAACATAACACTTAACAACACTCCCCTTCCCATCAACAACACGCCTAAAATCCTTGGAATCACACAAACAACAACAACAACTAGATATGTTAGTTTTCTTCCATTGTAATAAATTGATTTAGAATTTTTTTTCTGTTTTACTCTACTCCTGACAACAGGATGAAGTACCTAATCTAACAATTTTGATTTAGATTACAGAACGAAGTACCTAAGTTGGTTGCGTTCCAACGAATCTTTTCCTGACAATGCCTGCGTGCCTTCACCTCTCCTAGTGCCGACCTCACAGAGGATGTATCGTCTGGCGAAGGAAGCTACTATCGATCTCGCTGCTGGAACTGCCGGTAATTAGACCATAGACGTGGAGAATAAAAGAGGTTACTTGGTTAATAGTTATGGTGGGGCCATCGTAGATTGGGTTTGCAACCTTATATATTTTCCCCTCTTGTAATATATATAAAAATTTAAGATTGTCTTTTGTCCAAGCTGGGCAGGCATTATTTGTTAAATTCTATTTGATTTAGGCTCCAATTCCTTAATTTTAATATTTTAAATCCTATGTTTTACCAAAAGAAATCAAACATTTTATCATATCATATTAAATAGCTAAACATATGATAGTAACTTTGTCATTATCCTCGTATCTTGCAGGTGCCACCGTTTCAGTTTACGCAGGGCAACCCATGGACACTGTTAAGGTGAAGATGCAAGCTTTTCCACATCTCCACAAGAACATGGTTCCCTGTTTTGTTGAGACCCTGAAGAAGGAGGGAGTTAGGGGTCTATACGCAGGAACCATCCCTGCCCTCATGGCCAACATTGCTGAGAACTCGGTCCTCTTCGCTGCCTATGGGATGTGTCAGAAAGGAGTGGCTTATGCTGCGGCAGCCAAGGTGGGTTACTAGCTTTTGTGTTAGGTAGGCTTCCTTTTAATATCACCTTTTCATTTTCTTCCTCTATAGTACAGTCACCAGTACTTAAATAGGACGTTAAACATAAACTACCTACTTAATTAAAAAAAAACTTTAAAAGAAATTATTAAAGGGATAGTAAAGTCAAAATCAAACAATCGCCAAATTGGTTTTAAATCTATTCTGAACATTTAATTATGTAATATTTGAATACTCGTTAATTTTTAAAATGTTCATTAAAAAAGTATATAATAAAATTAGCGACACCTTGCGGAAGAATTTGCACTCATTAGTATGTACGTGAGTATGTTTGTTATTTTCATATTAATTTATGTAGCTATGCAGTAATCAACCTTTGTTTGCGTCAAAATGGTGAAAAGATTCATGACAAGAAGTCATAGTTTTAAAAGTAAAGACATCTCTTCCCTTGAGCTAGAATCTAGATATAAACATATCTTTGTTGGTTTGTTTACAAGATGGCGCCACTGAATGTAGCGCCATCTACCTATAGCATTTGGTAAGAAATTAATTATATATAAAATGATGTACTTTCATTATTAGATTTTATTGAACATTGCAATTCTAGACGAATACTTTATTCTTACTGAGCAATCGTTTGACATTAAAATTGTTTAAACAAAAATGATTGAACTGCCCTGCCCCTTTAAAGAGATATTAATGTTATGATATTCTTTCCTCAGAGTCCAGACGATCTTTCCTCGCTCGGCAACGCCACGGCAGGTTTTTTCGCCGCCTTTTTCTCCTCCTTCACTTTGTGTCCCACTGAGTTGGTGAAATGTAGGATGCAGGCAATGCAAGAATTAAAGGCAACTCAGGGAATAAATATTGTGAGTCAGGATAACCTAATCCTTATCAAAGAATAAGGACTATTTTAATTAGAAAATTCTCCTAAAATTTTGAAATAATTCATTTTATGAATATTTATTCTAGAGTATAATCTCTTCTTGGTTCGTTACCCTATTGTTTTAAACCCTCTTTATTTCTAGGGTAAAATCATCCTCCGTTACCCTACTTTCCTTAAACCTGCTTAATTTTTAGGGTAAAATCACCCCTGGCCAGTTACCCTAATGTCTTTAACCCTCATTGTGGTTGTAAAATCACCCCCTGGCCAGCTACCCTAATGTGTTTAACCCTCTTTATTTAGGGTAAAATCACCCCTGGTCCGTTGCCCTAATGTTTTTAACCCTCTTTTATTTAGGGTAAAATCACCCCCTGGTCCGTTACCCGTAACATTATGCGGACGGAAGGGTTGCCTGGCATGTTTTGTGGGTTGACTTCAACCATCGCCAGGGAAATGCCGGGCTACTTTTTCTTCTTTGGGGGTTACGAGTTCACCCGGTCCCTCTTGGTTAAAGAGGGAGAGAGCAAAGATGATATAGGTAAAGTAATGTCGAAATAATAAACAATCTCAGCAAAGATATTATACTACAACAAGATACACTACTCTCGACAATTTCTGTTCTAAAAAGCGCCACCTGGATTTGAAAGCGGAAACTAAAGAAATAATAACATTTGGTGTTATTCATCTCTTCGTTTCTATTTTATTTGGCTGTATTTATTCTACCGATGTAAAGCTTAATTTTCCAGTAAAATAATTTTCATTAATGAATGAAATAAAAGTTAAAATATTATTGAACAAACCAATTGTTGTTATTTCTCTAGTTCCCGCTTTCAAATCCAGGTGGCGCTTTTTAAAACAGAAATTGTCGATAGTGTATTTTGTTGTAGTGTAATATCATTGCTTTCAGTACTCGGAAAGTGGGTGTTAACATTGATCATAAACCGACCAAGAATTTTATCTATTTCTGATTGATTTAGTTTAGGCCCGCTTCACAAATGCGTTTCTCAACGCCGCGTTAGAAATACTGCTCATGGCAAAAAGTTTAACTGCAATTAATTTTAACGGAGCTCTTCACACTTGCGTTAGAAAAAAAGCTGCATTTTTTCTAACGCAAGTGTGAAGGGCTCCGTTAAAATTAATTGCAGCTAAACTTTTTGCCATGAGCCTTTTTTCTAACGCGGCGTTGAGAAACGCAAGTGTGAAGGGGGCCTTAACATGGCACTTACCGAGTAGCTTCTGCGAACGTTCCCTTAACTAATTAACCGGTTTAAAATCAACATATTGACTACAACGTACTTTTTGGTATATATTTGTACCACTAAGTAGTCGATACGCTAAATTAAAAGCTCCTGAATATTGATCATTTGTTCAACTTGAATAGATTAGTGCTAAGAGTTCTTAGACTTTGTTCATGAAGTCACTTTCCTATCTGACTTCTTCTTCCAGTCCCTTGTATTTCATTTCTTTTAAATTTCAGCGATATTACCTTTGGTTCCAAAGCAGACGTTAAACTTCCTAATATATAATATGAATGTTTGTCCCAGGTCACGTCAACACTTTCATTTCTGGCGGAATGGCTGGCGTAACTTTGTGGACGGCAATGTTCCCGACAGATGTACTGAAGTCTCGCATTCAAGTTATGGGATCTAAGACTCCTATGTTGAAGATGGCTAAAATTATTTATAGAAATGAAGGTGAGTTATGATATCTTCTGCATTTTTTGTTTAAAATCACGTAAGCTTTTGGATTTTTATTATTTATAAACAAAATTTTGTTTTTTATCATTCGTAAAAATGTTAAACAATTTAAAATTATTTTTCTCAATTGTGCAAAAGGAGTAATTTTAGGTCAGAAAAGTAGCTATAGAATTATTATTAGGGTTATGACAATATGCATTTAAAATCATAGATCCTGAAAATATTATAGACGGAGAGAATTAAAGAGTATTGAATCGTTCTAAACCAGCGGTATATAGTATTCGATACCATTTCATTCAGTTTCGGATATGATATTCATAAGATATATGCTTTTTAAATGCATATTATCACAACCCTAATTATTATTTACCTAATTTCAATTGGTATCCATGATACCTGCAGGTATTATGGATGCCAATAAAATCTAGCAAAATGATGATTAACTAGGTAGCTACCTACTATATGTTTTTTTTCTTATATGATCGATAATGTGTAACCCTTCGATAAATTAGAACTTACCTTATGACCTATACAGAAGAACTCCTCTATAATGAACAACTATATCGCGATATAGAGCTTATTTCATTACATTGGAGTCGAGTCTTTCTTAGGGTGGCTGGTTTCACTGTAGCTACAGGACTTCATGTATTTTCCGCACCATATGCTGATTTACACAATCTCGAGAATGCGCTGCGCCTTTTTAAACCCCTAATGCCGACTGTGCGTTGTACCTTCATTTTATTTACAGGCAGACCTCGCTTCTATAAAAAGATGACTTAAAGCGGAGTTGATCCCGAGCTTACATAATCAGTCGTACCGGAAAATTACTTTTAAACAACTTTATTTGCATTGAAGGAACCATATAGAATATGGTACACAGTATTAGTGTACCATGCAAACGTTCTTTGATTCTTTATTAATAGAAAAAGAAAAAAAAAAAGAGGGTACAGAAAATTATTCTATACCCCCATTACACGTATATAAGTATACGATTAGGGGATTTAAAAACGCGCAGGGGATCTCGAGATTGTGCAAATTGCGCGGAACATATACGCTACCTATGTATAATTATTTTTTTAAATTTTATTTCAGGTATCGGTGCTTTCTACAACGGTCTCAAACCCACCCTTATCCGCACGTTCCCCGCAACTGGTCTGCTACTCGTAACTTACGAGACTGTTAAGAGACATCTGCGAGATGTGGTGTCGTGACGGTAGAGATATTATGTAAAGAGATGTTGGTGTGTAAATATTGCGATATCTAGTAGATAGCTATAGGTAATAATAATATCTAGTGAGTAACTAAATATCCTTTTATTTGTTCATAGCGGTAAATCTTTTTTATCGAAATAAATCGTATTGAAGAAATATAACATCGTTCATTATGAATATTCTACTTAAAAAAAAAGATTCATGTTTTTTAGTTCAGCTCTTATGAATTATTTTCTTAATGTGATATAAACTTAAATTCTTTTCAATAGGGTGTATAATGTATATATTTAAATAGCTAGGGTAAGTTACGAATTATCGGTCAGTATTACATCTTCGGTCATAAAAGAAAAAAAAAACAATATAATTTTTTTATTATTACACAGTGCTATCTAATACTCAATAATAAATACTGTGTAATTTTTATATATGACCGAAGATTTAATACTAAACAATATAAAAATTAAAAAGCAATTGAATGAATATAAATATATTGTACATAACTTATTGAAAATCAATTTGGTAAAACTAGTATAATTTGTGATAACAATAAATAAAATATTACAAATATGCTATGTACATAAATTTTATATAGCTAACTAATTATATTTTTTTCCATTTTTGGCAGTGATTGAGAAGCAGATTAGGAATAAATTAGATTAGAAAACCTAGTTATTAGCTATGTGATGTTTTCATTCCGAGAAAAAAAGTAGGGTGAGTTACGAATTATTGGTGACTTTCACATACATCTTCAGTCATATAAGAAAGATTATACAATTTTTATATCCTTTTTTTCTTATATTACCGAAGATGTGAAACTGACCGATAATTCTACCAAATAATTTGTTTCGCAATATCGTGATAAGGTAGCAGTTAATTAACTAATTCATCTTCATAATGGGTTAGCTATATTTTGATAGGCTATAATATCTCTGTTGTATAAACCATTTAAAATTTACATCAGTATTTAAATACTTCATTTGAAAGATGACAGCATGAGTGACATTTTCGAGTGGAAATTTAGTAGAGCTTTCTGTTTTTGCCTGAAAAAGAGTTGGTATTAGTAACCAATTAAAACGTACAATAACTACTTGATATCTTCGGCTATGAAAGTCTTAAATTATTCAAAATTAGCATAGCTAACTAAGTAAAGTTTTAACATTTACCAAACATATTAAGTACAGAGGTTTTATTAACTTTTATTTGCAATTTTAAAGATTTTTTCCTTAGATATGATAACCCCCCTCTACACATATTTCTAACCCTCTTTTCTACACATATTTCTAACGTCCTTTTCTACACATATTTTTAACCCCCTTTTCCATACTCACTTCTCTTGCTCCGCATTCAAATTCGGTAACAATTCCAATGCTTCTTCAAAAGATGACCTGAGAAATGAAGCAAAATAAAAAGGAATTCAAAATTGGAAATAAATGTGGTACTCTCTAACTAACATTTGAGTAGTTGGATAAGCGAGAATAATGACGCTTATAAATTATGTAGCGTAAGTTAGCTATCTAAATCAATGATAATTCAGTACAATAAAAAAATATATATATAGCTACTATATGTAATACTGGGGAGATTTTTCGGCGTTTTCTCAACGCCGCCTTCAAAAAAAAAAATAACTCATGGCAAAAAGTTTAGCTGCAATTGATTTTTACGGAGCCCTTCACACTTGCGTTTTTATTCACCGGCATTTTTTCTAATGCAAGTGTGAAGGGGGCCTAAGAACCACTGTTCTGGACAATAATGGTCAAACTTAAACAATTGCGAAGTTAACATTTCAATCACAGTTTCTCTATATTGGAAGCGATACCATTACACTAATAATAAATAGCTACAGATTTCCTCATCGATGGATGAGTTTGTTATCACTAGGGTTGTGACAATATGCGTTTAAAATCACAGATCCTGAAATTATTATAGACTGAGATATAAACAGTATTGAATGGTTCTAAATCAGCGGTATATAGTATTCAATACAGTTTCGTTTATGATATTCTTAAGATTTATGATTATAAATGCATATTGTCACAACCCTATAAACTTATGTCAAATCTGTAAGATTTAAGAAGAATGGGAAACTGTGATTTATGAAATAAACATTGTGCGGTTACTCTTGTATGAAGAATATTTCAAAATACTAATTAATTTCAGTAATAGGCTTCTTTTTGGAAATCTTAATAAATTCTTGAAGAGGAAGTGATGACGAAAAAAGTTAGCATTCTTTTATTTTTCTAGCACTTTTGAATAAAAGGAAGCTAACTTTTTTTTCGTCGTGTCACTCGCTCTTCAATTCACAAATACTAATTCACGGAAAAATATTGCCTAAAAGTAAAAAAAAATCCACTCACCTAGCAGTAGGGGTTATATACTTCTCGAGGCAGGTTAGCAGTGCCGTTAGGTCAGTGTTGGCCTGAGTCACACCTGTGTCACCAGACCAGTCTGACACACATGACAGCAGTCTGCTCATCTCCTCTGCCACTCCCTCTATCACTCGTGAGAGGAGACTGTGACACGAACCTGGCCAAACACTCAGCACCTGATGGGGAGGGACATATTTTTTATTTATGGGGGATCAAGATATTTTTTATTGGCATTTTGCCAATTTTCTTAAATGTTAAATGAAATCATTTATGATTAACATTCTTTTTAATTGTTAACTGAAATCTCTTCATTTAGATTTTCTTTATTGTTAACTGGTATTTTAAAATGATTCCTGTAAATAGGGAAGTTCTGATTTTTCAGACAGGTTCACATTTTCGATTATGTAAGAAAATATATAGCTATATATAATTTTATATTTTTATTGGTATCTATTTTTCTTGTATGTCCGAAGATGTGGAACTGACCGATAATTCGTAACTTACCCTAGTTTAGGGTCTTTTTTCTCACCTCGGCCTGAATGTCGGTAATGTTGAGAAATATTTCTTTGACGTAATTCCTGACGTCGGTTGGAGGGATGTGAAGTCTGCACCATTCAAAGCCACCCAAATACATTGACCTCTCTATCATACCTGAAACAGAACACACACACTCTCAGTACTCGGGAAGTGGGTGTAAAGCAGCCAAATACATTCAATTAAACATTTCACTATTGTACAGAGAATTTTAAATACGGTAAGTTATGAATTGTTGGTCAGTTTCACATCTTCGCTCATATAAGAAACAACAATAGATATGATAATTATATATACAATTTTTATTGGTATCCATGATACCTGAAGTGTATCATGGATACCAATTTAAAAAAAATATATATATAATCATAAGCTATATCGTTTTTCTTATATGACCGAAGATGTGAAACCGACCGACAATTCATAACTTACCCGATGTTAAACAGTTTAAAACCCACTATCAGTGAACTTAGAGTGTCTGTATTAGCAGTAGCTACAATATTCGGACATGTGATAAGGCTCACAGTACTCTGAAAGTGGGGGCTGACATTGGTCATGGTAATTGATGCTTTACCCTATGTACTCACCTATGACAGGATCAGATCTCTCCTCTAAATAGGCCTCTAGAAGTCGCGCCTCTAATTCTTTGTAACTTTCTTTGGTTGCGCCAATGCCTTCTCTCACCTGAAACAAAAAACAGTTAAAATGGAAAAAGAACAAGAAAGTTGAATTCGAAAATAAAATAGGGTTGGCTGCACTAAAAACAAAGGAAAAAAATAACTATAAAAAATTGTAATATTAGAAAAAAAAAAAAAACGTTAAAATAGAGAAGACAAAATAAACCAACAAGGTGAAAATAGAAAAAAGTTAAAATAGCCAAGACAAAACTAAAACCAAAACAGAAAAATAATACATTAGAAAGAATTAAAGGCCCAGTGCAACTTTTTTACTTTCACTGAAATGTAAATAAACTTATTCAGGAACATCAAAAATATAATAATATTGAACTAGCTATTTTATTCATAAAAGCTTTATTAAATTATATAATCACGCCATCTAGCGGTGAAAACAACAAGCTCCGTGCGTGCGTTTGTGTTCATAATATTTGTTAGCAAATCTGTAGCAACGCCATCTAGCGGTACAAATGACTATCCATTTCTACAATCCTAAATTCAACAAATCACAGATATCTAATATTCTTTTATTACTAATCTTATAAATTTGTCATCGTGTACCCAGACCAATTTTAAAATATCTGCAAGCTTTAAAATTTAGTAAACTGTTTTAAAATCAAACACTTTTCTTCCTGAATAATGAAGTAGCCTGTATAATGAATAAACATATTTTGGTTAGTCTGCCACAAGATGAATTAAGCATTCTATTCATCTCTTGGCTCATATATAATGAAGTAAGCTTTATATAGTGACCTAGTTGGAGTTCATTATAGAAGATTCCTATCAGTGCAACTCTTTTATAATGAATTAAGTCCTATATAGTGACCTAGATGTAGTTCATTATAGAGAAGTTCTACCAGTACAACTCCTCTATAATGAAGTAAAATGCATTAGCTAATTCAATTTTTTAAAAGATAGTATTATAGGGTTTTTAAAAACTATTGGTATCGACACTTTTTTACAGAAACCAGAAAATTTGCCGATACTGAAACTTCGTCCCATCCCTACCAAAGTTGTAGTTCATTATAGAGGATGGTGTACTTTACCTCTTTTTCTGGGTATCCTATCTTGACGAGTGTCTGCTCTATCTTGGCCAGTACATTCTGTCTGGTGTGCGCACAGTTACTGAATGTGATGAGGAGTTGCCTCTCCACCGAGGTAAGGGGGTGGGGAGAGGGGGCACTGTCGTCTGGGTCACTCAGACACAACTTCTCTAGGCACTGAAAGGGTAAAATGAATACAAGATTTTGTTAATGATAAATTTTAAAGATGGAGATAAAAAATAGAATAAATATTTTGGATAGGGAATGAAAAAGAATTTTCGGATAAATTATGGAGAGGGAATGAAAATGGAATTCGTTTATTAATTTTAGATAGGAACATTAAAAAAAAAATTTGGATAGTGAAATAAAAATAAATAATTTTTTTTAGATAGGGTAAGAAAAATGTTCTTTTTATTAAATTTTTGGATAGGGAAAGAAAAATAGATTTTTTTTTTAAATCCCTGATAGTAAATGAAAAATCAAGCAATGCTGTATCTTCCCTCTCTTTGAATCATGGTAACATTTACCTGCGCAAATGCAATAACCACATTGTGTAGAAGGGTGCTGAGGTCTTTCCGCACCGCATCCACACTTATCAGAGACAACTCATGGTGGCCAGTATGGGTACCACCAGCCCCATCTGTCTCCAGCACCACCTCCTTCACCAGCTGACACGCTTCTAGCACCACACTCTCGAAAGTTAGACAGAGGCTTGTGTAACCTGAAGGAGGTAATGTTCCCATTGGCTTTTTTACCTTAGCAAAATTGTGGAAGGTTATGCTTTAATCCACTTTTATTAACCAATAGCACCCGTGTGTGCGGTTACAGAAAGGGTTTCAGTAATTATTTTATTCATTTCCTTATAGATTAAATAACCAACTACAGGATTGTTGCTTCTATAAAAATTGCAGGATGGAATAATTCCTATTTCCTAATAGCATTAGTTATTATAAACTATGTGGTTTATGGCTAACAAAATATATTCACAAACAGAAATAGTTTTTAAATGATGGTTATTTTAATATTTCCATCAATTAGCTAATAAGTAAGAAAAAGATATGTATCCAGTACATTTTAGCCAGAACTCTGTTCCTATTTTTACTTTTAGAAAGAAAAAAATCACCCACCTGGGTTGTCACCACTAGAATAGTTCTCTTTAAGTTGCCAATCTTCTTTGGAATGTAAGGCTTTGACATGTTCTACAGTCTGTTGAAGTAACCACTGCAGACACTGCACTCTGAGAACAAATATACAACACGGTGAGGATACATGAAGACTTAATCAAGCCACTAGATTATCATATCTACTTTATATATATATATTTATAATGTTTAATGACTGAAAGAACAAGATTCGGGGAATCTTTTGTTGAAGTAGCCACTGCAATCTGAGAAAAAATGTAACTGTGTTTTTAATTATTTAAAGAAGGTCGGTTTTTCTGGCAAGGGGCTTAAAAAAAAAGAGAAAAAAAAAAGCTAGCTACATGAAGTTTTAACAGGTCCACCAGATTATCATAACTATTTTATATATAGCTAATTTTAATAGATCAATAAGTTTAATTTTCAAAAAATTAAATTTAATAATTAAAAGGTTTAGTGTATGTTGAAGAGTTGCACTATCGTTACTGAGAAAAGAAATTATACAGAAGGGATTTTTAAGAAGCAGTAAGACAAGAAAGTGGCTCAATGAACAAAGATGCCTGAATGAAGATATTTAAGATTTAAAGTTTTCAGCTTTACTTTCTCACCTCAAATCAAAGAGGAGGCTGGTTATCAAATCAAGAGCATCATTGGGTAAATCAAGAGGCAAGAGTGCACTGTAACACCTCCTAACCAGCCTAATAATCTGAGGCATCCAAGGAGTTAAAACAGACACCTGACTATCTGGCCAGACTCTGTCGTAAGATTCTCTTCTTTCATGGTACTTTGACGCATCCAATATACTATCACGCACAACGTGAGCAAAGTACTCCATAATCCCTAGAAGGAGCTGTTTGCACTCCGGTTGCTTAGTGGAGTCGATGTGAGGAGCATCGGGTGATGAAAGTTCTCCTCCAAAGTACGCCTGACTCAGTCGCCACAAGTCAGGGTAGTGCTCTGACAAAACATCGCAAACGCTTTCGATGAAGAAAACACGCACAGGAGCTTGCATTTGGTAGTCACGTACAGTGGAGGATATGAAGCGTTTGGAAATATCCTCGTTAGTTGTGCCGTGGTCTCTGTCGGCCAATTCACGTGTTAAATGTGTTTCCTGCGTGTCAGACAGGAGGGAGATGCAATACTCCTGCCGGTACTTGATTGCTTCCCAGGCAGGGTCACCACTGTTCTCTAGATGTTGAAGGTTTCTGAAAAATAGAAATTATTGACACTTTGAAGGAATGTATGAAAATTCAACAGGAATATTGGTTATGGTCACTGTATTGATGATTCTATTATCAAATCATCCTTTTTATAATTTAGAAGGAAGCTAGGGTAACAAATCAATTAGCTAACAAACAACCGTAGTTAGAAAGAGATATCATATGAAAGATAGGTAGGTTTATTTGATTCAACCACGGATGATGAAAATAATAAAAGAAAGTTAGATGTTGTAGCTACTGGCTAATTAAATGTTAATCAACTAAAGTGTTACTGCCCTTTTTAGTGAAGTTATCTGTCGCTAATTTGAGCAAAATGGTGTAAAATTTTAATTATCAGATGTCAATTTAATATCAAAGAAAAATTTTATGGGCTATTAATTGGATTTGATTAAAAAAATAACCTATTAACATTTCCATCCTGTATTTAATTAACATTTGTTAATGCCTTATAACTTTTTTTACACATAGATAGTTAGCTAGCTACTTCTATTTTACTTCATACCAAATATTATTTACTTTTGAATTTAATTCTCAATTTCATTTATAAAAACAATACAATAAAATTAGCTATATCTAGTCTCATGACTTTTACTTATAAAAACATTAGGTTAAAAAAAATTATACCTAGTCTCATTATTTTTACTTATAAAAACAATAGGTTAAAATAAAATTATACCTAGTCTCATTACTTTTACTTATAAAAACATTAGGTTAAAATAAAATTATACCTAGTCTCATTACTTTTACTTATAAAAACATTAGGTTAAAATAAAATTATACCTAGTCTCATGACTTTTTCCTTCACTCACCGTATGACTTTCTTGTGGTGTTCCAGAGAAGCTGGTAACTTCCTGAGTTCTTCCTGCAGAACCTGCCTTAACTTCTCTATTCTCAGTTCAACCTCATTGCTGAACTGCTTGAACAACTGAAAAAAAAGAAAAATTTATATAAGTAACATAGCTACTCAGCAAGTAACCTCGTTTAAAAAATAAAAAGATATTAAACACACTCTTCAAAAGCAATTTTTGTTTATTTTCAGTAAACATAATCAATTGAGAATAACTATCAATTACCATGATGATATTTATAATATTTACTGAATAAAAAAATGACCCAGTAGTAACATTGAATGGAGTAGCTACAGAATATTCAAGCCCATTGCTATAGCTAGCTAATTATCATTTGTTATAATAATAATTATCAATTGTTCTGCTAGATTCACCTCTATGTGCGTATCCCCAAAGAGACTCTTGGCTCTAGCGTAGTCATTGATGATGATGTCGTACTGACCCAACTCCATGTTACGCTCAATGGACAGGGGTAAGTAGAGGAGGAAGCGGAACCTGAGGAATGACATGTCAGAAAGCTAAACTAGGTATGGGAATAAAACTAAATATTAAAAATGTGAGATCAGCAAACAAGAACAGAATCAGAAAGTGGTGTAATACTGTGAATATGTTCTAAACTATTTAAAAATCAATATCCCAGTTGGTGGCAATTCTCATGTATGAAAAGCTACTCTGTGAAGGCAATAATAAATACCAAGGGATGTGACGAAAAGGCGTCTGCAATCACGGATGCAAGAGGAAAATGAAGAGGTACCAGTAAATGAAGCCTACGAGCCTACCTAACACAAAATAGAAAATGAAAACAAGAAACTGATTCAAATTACTGTAGTTCAGGAGCCAACCCCACTTCTCTTCCATTCACCACAGACAGCTTCAGGATAGAGCACCTGGGAGTTCTAACCATACCAAACTAGTTATATTTCATTTACTATATACTAACGAATAGCTAGTTACTATTTAGAAGGAGTGACTTGATAGAAATTAATTAGCTAGTTAAAGGCGAATGTGGACTAATCTAGAGACAGACTAACCTGTGTAGAATATTCAAGGCATTGCGTGTACTGTCAGCACGGTCTTTCCTTTGCAAAACATCTTCAAATAATTTATCAGCCTCTTTCTTACATTCTGCAAAGGAAAAAAAATATGAGGAAATTCTAACTAAACTGAAAATTGCTGCTGTTGGCTATTTAGAGAGGAATAATTAAGGTGAATATTCAGTTAGTGATGGTTTAATTATTTTTATATTGTTTTACTGATGGTTACCAGGGAAAGTTCCGAGTTATAGGACGGTTCTATATTTTCGATAGCTAGCTACTATAAGAAAAATATATAGCTATACCTAGCTAATAATGATTTTTTAACTTTTATATAAATCGGTATCCATTTCTAATGAAGATAGCTACAAGTTAAATAACAAATATAATTTTCTTGTCGAAAATGTGGAAACGTCCAATTACTCGTAACTGATAGTTTATTAATGTCCATAGCAATTATTTACATTTTAATTTTCATTGAGTCGAAAACGGAACTAAGTAAAAAAAGTTGGGAAATTAATATATAAATATGATAAAGCATAATTTAAAATGGATTTTAATCCTTTATTAGCCCAATTTATGCGACTAACCTGATATTGAAGAATCCAAGACTTGTATAGTCTCTTTGGTATTAGCCGAGTCACTGTCAAAGGAATCTTTCAACTCCAGTAAAGTGTTGAGTTGCTCCAGCACTGAGCCAACGTTGGCTTTGAGGAAAGAAATCTGTCCTTCCTTCTGGTTGTTGACTTTCCTTTCCAGGTGCTGCATTCCAGCCTTCAGGTCCAGGAACCCTGTGCTCCTATGCTGCTCCAGTAGGAACCATGCCGGGTTGAAGGAGTTGGAGGAAAGGTCACCATTCTGACTGGGGAACAAGGAGGGGAGATCCACATCCAATTCTGTCGTTCTGTAAAGGAACATTCATCATTTATCTCAAAAGAGAATTGGCTTAAATCTAAAAAGACGATATGTTTCCTTTAAAACAATATTTTTCCAATATATCAAGTGTGAACATAAATAACAATAATTAAAACATATGAAGTTTATCATCTAGCTAATTCAGAAATATAAACCTAAATAACAAAAAATCCGCTAGTTTGTTGTTCCGGACACTTAATAAATGTGCTACTTACATGTTTCCCTCCACGGATAGACCCAGGGGATCGTCCTGCATCATGGCAGTGGGTGACAGGGGCCTCTGCCTCCCAAAGGACATGTTAAGGATGACACTCTCATCCACCCACACAGCTGACTCCTTGACAGCACTCAGAACTTCCTGGTAACCTGAGACAGGAGAACAGGCCTTACTACACCGATTATCTTAACCCCTTCCCCAGCAGAAACGTGTATACCCATTTTCACAAAATGTTCTTTTTCCAGTCGTCGATGAATATACTCGTCTAAAACTTGTGTGTACGGGGCATTAGACAAACAGTTTGACAGTGTGTACGGGGCATTAGACAAACAGTTTGACAGTGTGTACGGGGCATTAGACAAACAGTTTGACAGTGAGTACGGGGAATTAGACAAACAGTTTGACAGTGTGTACGGGGAATTAGACAAACAGTTTGACAGTGTGTACGGGGAATTAGACAAACAGTTTGACAGTGTGTACGGGGCATTACCCTACCAATTGCATTACCTTTGAACTGGACAGTACAGGTGCCCATTCCTCCTGTCGCAGTAGACACTATGACATCTCCCTTGCCTATCCCTCCCCCACTCCTGGCAATAATTTTGGTGTTTGACTTCCATTCCGCTGTGAGCAAACAGTCTACACCGCATATCAACAAACCTGAAAAAAAAAACATTTGTAGGAACAATTTTTCTTTCGAGTTTAACATTAAGGTAACATTATTAAAACATTAAGGTAACATTATTCAAACATTAAGGTAACATTATTCAAACATTAAGGTAACATTATTCAAACATTAAGGTAACATATTCAAACATTAAGGTAACATTATTCAAACATTGAGGTAACATTATTCAAACATTAAGGTAACATTATTCAAACATTAAGGTAACATTATTCAAACATTAAGGTAACATTATTCAAACATTAAGGTAACATTATTCAAACATTAAGGTAACATATTCAAACATTAAGGTAACATTATTCAAACATTAAGGTAACATTATTCAAACATTAAGGTAACATTATTCAAACATTAAGGTAACATTATTCAAACATTAAGGTAACATTATTCAAACATTAAGGTAACATTATTCAAACATTAAGGTAACATTATTCAAACATTAAGGTAACATTATTCAAACATTAAGGCCCCGATCACACTTGCATTTCTCAATGCCGCCTTTAAAAAAATGCTCATTGCAAAAAGTTTAGCTGCAAGTGTGAAATTTTGGCTCAAAAATTGGCTTACAGTTTGCCATCCTCTGAAACATGGACAGCCCTAACCTAATTCACTAAAAGATCTAATCTTACTAAAGGCAAACACTCACCAATGAGATCATGAGGATGGTTGCCCAAATTCTCTCCTCTGATAGTCAATTTTGTTCCTGGGACTCCTTCAATAGGTGACAATCCAGTCACTACTGGAGCAGACATTGCGGACAATATTAACTACCTAACTTTAAGCATTCGGTAGATAAAAGATAAAGAGAATATAAAAACTGTAAAAGAGGCATGAATTGTAAATAACACATTATTCGAATTAAAAGAATATTTGGTAAAGTTCTAGTTAAGTGCAACGTTGCACTTCACTAGAAATGGGGTTATTTAGTGATAGAAAATAAAATATATATTGTATTGTTTCTTGCAAGTATCCAAGATACTTGCAGGTATCATGGATACCAACTAAAATAAATAATTACTACATAGTTTTTTCTTACATTCTTGTGGAAAAAGTAGGAGGAGCTTAGCAAAAAGTCTGGTGGAAAGACTTAAAAAACCCAACGTGTGTACGGCCCTTAACTTCAGTTTTACGCAATCACAGGAGGTGAGAGTCACCTGCATCAAGTTTTACAGTACGACTTGAGCGAGATCAAAGTAGTGT
The DNA here is from genome assembly GCA_947561585.1 of Caprella mutica. Lineage (NCBI taxonomy): Eukaryota > Metazoa > Arthropoda > Malacostraca > Amphipoda > Caprellidae > Caprella > Caprella mutica. The sequence goes on along the minus strand of CANNZV010000513.1, from coordinate 498,790 downwards.
AGCAAAAGCGGAGTCTTAAGTTAAAGTTGGCTACCCGAGGGTCACAAATCCCCCAAGCAGAACAATTCTGCTGCCTGAGGGTAGGGCCTGAGATGTCGGGCCGTTCTACATTATCGGTCACATAAGAAAAACTGTATAATTTAACAATTTAACTCATTTTTTAAATTTGTATCCTTTGTAGCTACTAGCAGATATCATGGAAACCAATAATTGTTACATAACCAAAAATGTGGGACCATCCAAAAACTCGAATTTTACCCTAGCAGAAAAACACAAAATTATAGGAATTTAATTTTAGTTTATCTATTTTGAACTTAAAGAAAATAATGAATTATTATGTAGCATCAATTATAAATTATAATTATTCTCTAGTAAATTACTGAATGAAAAATTCCCCTTAGCCAATCATTATTTCAATATATGAATAGTAATGTCTGACAAAATACTAATTGTGTAAATATTATATTATTTACACTAAGGGTGTATTCAGTAGCCATATGGCATCCTATTTTGATAATAATTAGACTTTCTATTCAATATTTTTTTATTATTAGTTAGTTATAACTACTTTATAAAAAAAAGAAACTTAAATAACAATGAATTATGGCTACTTCAAAAAACGAGTTAGCTATACTTTATAAACAAAAAGTTATACTTTAGAAACATCTTATATATATTCTATAGATGGAATATTGTTTAATCATTCCCCTTTTATGAAGTCTTTCACCATCTCCAATTCAGGTGCTCGTCACTCTGCAACTAGAAATGAATAATAAATTTAAAACATAATCTAAAAAAAAAATTTAATAACAAATGAAACTATTCAATGAAATGACTTACTTCGGCAATTGTAAAGAGCAGCAAAAAATATCTTCATCGTGATCAACAAAACATGCAGAACAATACTTGTCTGCTCCAGGGCTGAAATGAATAGTTATTTAGTGAAAAAGGATATGTCTTTGTGACATTATTTCAAACTTAATACGTTTCCTGCAATTGTATAATGCACAATTATGCTCCCACTGCAATTGTATAATGTCAATTGCCCACCATACATATGCATTAACACCAGTGCCTCAGTGGCTGTTGTCTGAAGAGGTTGTGTTATGCTCTTTCTCAAACAAAATGGTGACCATCTGTAGGTCCCTTTGCATATGATTTATTCAATGCATAAAATGATAAACAGGTGAGTGACTTCGCAGCACAGTGCAATTCAGATTCCATGGGACTCATGCCAGTTGCCACTCACCAGTGGGTCCCTTTGTAAGAAATGTGTTAATCTCACGGTTAAGGATTTCAAGATAACCTAATGATGCTGATAGAGTTTTTCAACAATCAGACATGTCAAAGATCATTATCATATAACGGTCCCACCACTTGTATTTCCAGACCTTCTGGTATTCAGTATATATATATAATCTGTACTATGAGTACAGATTAGATGTAGCTCTCCAATTACTTGAAATAATGATAAATGCAAGTCTTTATTTCATGCTTGTTAAATCGACATCTATCTACCATATTATTTCACATTTAGGAACACATCCCTTTTAGACTTTACGTCTTTGTTTTAATTTGCCTGAAACGGGTACCCTTCACAAATGCTTGATTTTTGTTAATTTCTAACATTTTTTAGAACTGACTATTATTGAATACACCATTATCACTAATAAATTCAACTAACTTTGCTTGAACCAATGTTTCAATGGAAGAGTCCCAATGTATGTCACCATTGCCCATCAAGCTCTCCATCACCCCATGCACCTGTGACAGAGACAGGCCACATCTTGACAGGTACACCACAAAAAATCTGAAAAGAAGTAATCAGTAGAAAGATTCTTTTTAGAAAAATGAAAAATCAGTTTTTTACAAAAAGTGATTTTCGAACATCTTCTACACTATTAGCTACAGTTATTCAAGAGATTGCTTTTAATATTGAATTACAGATGTTCTTCACTGTATAAGATACTGTACAAAATAGGTATATAAAATTGTGCGTTTTAGAAGTGAGATCGATACTATGGAGTGTGCCAACTAGTAACAAGATAACAGGTAAAGAGGATTGATGTATTTAAAAAATTAACTGCAATAAACAAAGGTTAACAGCTTCATTTATTCACCTAAAAGAACTCACGAATTTGGTCGAGATACACGGTTAACCGATGATAAATTGCTTAGCATTTGTAAAGTCTTCTCTTCAGAGTTAGCAGGTATATCAGTTATGTGGACAGTAGCTACAAATACGTCAGAATCTCGAGGCAAAGAGAATCGCCAATTCTCTGGATCATCACTGTACTTGAATGTGAAAGCTGAAATTATTCTAAAATTAGCTACTAGCTGAAGGTAAAATTTTATAATAATTATACAGTTATACTAACTGAAAGATATAATAAATGACAATCCCAATATATTATTTATAGGGCTTACTCATATTATCCATGCCAATGAACACGCTTAGATCATACTCATTGACAGATGGTAAACTGATATCGAGAATACTGCTACAATTCAATTTTCCTTTCAGAACTTGAAGACTGAAATTAGTCCCAATACAACTTCTGCAAATGGAGATTCTACACCTGTAAAACAAAATAAATTAATGAAAAAGTCAAAGAAATATAATTTTTAGAATGTGAAATAGCAAGCTATAGTAAACTGATCAATTAGCTATATCAGTGATATGAAGTTTTGTAGCTATATACGTGTGGAAAAGAAAAATAACCAGACAATAAAAACAAGACGACATGTTCAATCTAATCTAGAATAAAATAGATAGAGAAAGAACACTTAACAATGGACTGATAATTTAGCTATAGCTAGATGGTCTCAATACAAAATGTAGTTCAGACTTCAGATGCTATATGTAGCTACCTAGCTACTATTGCTAGTGTTCTTTATGGTAGCTATGCTAAATATGAAAGCCACAACCATTTTGCATTGGGACAATTTAGAAAGAAAAAAAATCAATATATATTAAATGAAATGAAATCTTTATAATTTAGAGTTATTACTGACTTGCTAATTATTGAACTATTTCTGATAGCTAACTAGTAGCTACACCGGTGTATAGAATCACCAAAACGGACGAAACTGACTGATTGAGGACCAAAACGGACCGATTGGGGACCAAAACAGACTGAATATGGACCAAGCCGGATCTAGTCGGGTCGAAAAAAATTTGAGGGGCGGGGACCTTTGAAATATTTTTTGAAGAATAATTTCCGGCTCATAGGATATGAGCATTCAAAGTAGCTATTGTTTTTTTTTTCAACATAGGTAGGTAGCTATTATCAGTTAAATAACTCATTCTAAATATTATTATTTTTCTCCAATGTATAGTACTAACTATTCAAGTGTTTTTTAAGAATTACTTAACTCCGTTTCGGCCTGATTAGATCCGGCTTGGTCCCCATTCGGTCCGTTTTGGACCCTAATCTGTCCGTTTTGGACCGCAATTGGTCCGTTTCGGTCCCCAATTGGTCCGTTTTGGTTCTCAATCGATCCATTTCCGTCCGTTCCGGTGATTCTATATACCCGTAGCTACACTAGTTAACCACTAGACTCACCTCACAGGATCCAAGTCCTGAAAAATATCATCACCCAGTGGTTGAAATTCTTTGAAGCTCTGATGGAGTTCAATATTAAGAATTTTCACTTCCAATTCATGATCTTCTTGAACAGACTGTTCTGAATTATCTCTGTTAGCATGAGCATTCTGAACATATCTAATAGCCTTCAATAAAGCAGAAAACCTTTGAACATCTCTGATGATGAACTCTGTATGCTCATATATTAGAAGAGCATTTTCTTCAATGATAGACTGGGAAAAATTTGAGCAAATAATTTGATCAAGGAATTGGTTATATTCTTGTGATTCCCCCTCCATTGCTTTTTAACTCTTCACAAATTTTAAATTAGAAATTCAGAAATAAAATTATTATATGTTAAGAGCTGCAACTTTCTGAAATAAATAAATACAGTAGCTAATATATATATTTTAGAAAATCCTGGGTCTGTGGAGACATTCTTTTCAGACTGGGAGGACTAGACAAATTGATGAAAAATGCTGGCAGCCATTTCTCAGATTTTTGACAAAGGCAGAGGAGTTCAGTGCACCAAATACAAACTGGCCTGGAGACTGATTGTGCATGCACTGCAGACTGCTGTCTGCTGAGACTGAAAGTCTGGAATGGTCAATGGTTACATAGGAAATAATTCAAGATATTCAATTTATTATATAAAGATGAGATGCCATGTCTCAAGAGGATGGAATTTGAAAAATTGTAAGTCCATTTATGCCACTAGCCAGTCTGCAAAACGCGTCCATCAGCCAGTCTGTATTTCGTGGTAAATTCCCCAGTCTGCAGAATGTGTCTCTTCTCCCGCAGAGACTTTAATTTGAGAGAGAGCTACTCTCTGACTCTCAGCAGCAGATTCAGAATCTCCCGCAGCTAAATTTATGGTAACATAGGAACTAATTCAAAATCTCCCGCAGTTAAATTAATGGTAACATAGGATTATAGGAATTAATTCAAGATCTCCTGCAGAGATCTCAAATTTCTAAAATTCAATCAAAAACTCCCACAGAGAGTCTTGGAAAAATGTTCCATATTCTGGCATTCTGCAGACTGGGTAAATTTTTTCACCTTTGAATATAATATTCTATTCTGGCAAAGTCGGTGGATTTTTAGCAATTTATTCCTATGTTTAATGTTATGTTACCATTAATTTTCGGTGGATAAATTGGGAAATGTTGGTGGATCAGCAAAAATACTGGAAATTTAATTCAAATTTATGGTGGATTTTTTCAGCTTTTTGAGAAAGTCAGTGGGATTTTGTGCACCAGTCCAAGTAAAATAGTATGTCTCATAAACTCGCCATTTGTCTCTCCAGCTCTCTCCAAAATTCAACAAATTCTCTCCAAATTGATCAAATTATTATTAATTCTCTCCAAAATAACATTGTAGCATAGGAGAAAAATAGATAAAACTCGCCATTTGCAATTGAAGGGCTCAAAATAACTGTCACAAACTCGCCATTAAAATGGCGAGTTTGGACATGCTTTTTTACTTGATGATATTACTATTGGAGACATTGACATATTGAAGAAATTTGGCTATTTTGGAGACAAATTTGAATTTTTTTGGAAATTTATTGTCCTGAAATATGAAATCTTGGTGACAGTCTGACAGATTTGACACACTTTGCAGTCTGCAGACTGGCATTTATGAGCCAAAATTTTACAAAAATTCTGAGCCAAGCCAATTTGTTTTTTGAAGATTACAAGCCAAAATTAAAATGGAAACATTGGAAATAATTCAAAATTTTAAGCCAATTAGAGATATCTGAGTTCTGAAGTTTCTTATCATCCAAGTAATAAAGCATGTCCAAACTCGCCATTTTAATGGCGAGTTTGTGACAGTTATTTTAAGTCCTTCAATTGCAAATGGCGAGTTTTATCTATTTTCCTCCTATGCTACAATGTTATTTTGGAGAGAATTAATGATAATTTGATCATTTTGGAGAGAACTTATTGAATTTTGGAGAGAGCTGGAGAGACAAATGGTGAGTTTATGAGACATACTATTTTACTTGGCTTATCATTTTGCTGCAAACCGCATCGAATTTGGTAGCATATTTTTAATTTTATATGCTTTTAAAGATTTTTATAATCAAAACTCTACAAAACCTATTTCACTTCCGACTTACTAATTTAAGAAATTTTCAGCCTGAAGAAAAAGAATGTAGTGAATGCAGAATGTGCACCATTTATTTTGATTGTCAACTAGGTAATAGGTTTAAAAAATCTATTTAATATTCGTGTGAAGGTATAAAATTGAATGAATTTATAATAGAAACGTTTATATACTTTAGGAAACAATTAATATCTAAAATAAAGGCCGAAAATGCATGGTTGTTTATAAAATTCAAATTTGTAATCAAAACAAAGAGTGTACAATCTTCTTCTTGAGCATCAGATTAGTGATTCGCTTAATTGTTGCTCACAGAGTATTAAAAAACTTTAAAAACTAATTGTAAAATATATACTGAACCGAATTGTATACGGTTTGCAGAATAATGATCGTAGACCTCAGTTCTATAATATTATGTAACAAACTCATTTTTTCCCCGGAGCCTGGAGAGGACCTTCAAGTCTTTAACTGACATAGGATGATAGGTCCTCAGCGTCCTCTGTATGATCAAATATGGTAAAGAACTAAAGATGGGCTCAGATTTGTCACAGAGTCTTGGAAAAATGTTCCATATTCTGCAGAATGGCCCAGGGCCCCAGAGAGCTTTCAATATCTTACTCTTCGCTCTGCTCTAGGCTTCTAGCCTCTAGTTAATACAGACACAGTAATACTTTTACTAGCTAGTAGTTAGTACCTTCTCAGCCTCCGGAGTCCGAAATATCTACTAAAATTCTTGGAAGATATCAGAGAAGTCAGTAGGCTCAAATAAATAACACAATCGTCCCTTATATCAACAAACCGCATATCAGAGTCAAATGAATTGATAAATATCTATTAGGTATATCTTAATTTGTTTTATTTTAATTATTTTAATTCATGACAAGAGGGTAAAGTCGACAAATTAACCTATAGAACGGAAATTGTTGATGATTTTCTTTTTGGTTGAGACTTGGCTATCCGGCACTTAGGTATAAATAATTTTATGTTTTTCGATGGTTTTTGAAGTTAAAAAAATACCCTTAGTCTTCACTTACCTTTATTTTTCATATTTACTTTCATAATGAGTTGATATTGGTTAGAACTTGGACAGTAGCAGAAACTCAATATAGTATATAGGTAACTACAGAAAGATCTTTATTACAAGGTTTCATCTCTCACTGATAAGGACATCTCAGTAAACATTGCACTTACGAGCCAACGCTGGTAAACATTGACAAAGTAAAGAAACAATTGGGGGGATTCAAGAATTTGTCTTTTCAACGCTTCCGAATCCCTCGACAACACACATTCCAACCCCTACCGCAGTGCCGAGACCCCATCCTCCATTCTTCCACCCCTACATCCTGGCAACTCCAATTCCCTCCCTGTAGGCCTCCTCCGGACCTACAGAAAACCCCACACCCAATCAAGATTTTTCTCCCCAAAACTCATCACTCCACCCATACTATCCACTCCATACCTCGCCCTCATCTCCATCAGCACTGAACACTCAAACAAGAAGTGCTTCAAAGTCTTTTTCTGGTCGCATCACACATCTTACACTCCACTTCTCCTCCCAAAAATCTATATCTCCACCTCAACGTAAGAGTATTTGTTCTTACCCTAAACATCAGAAGTGCTCCCCACCTGTTTTCATACCACTCACCACTCATTTTTCTTTTCCCCTGTACCTCACCAATGTACTTTTACTACCCACCTCCCTTCTCTATATACTCTTTTCCAAGCTATTCAATATCTTTCCTATTTCCTTATTTTCAGTATCTCTCAAAGTTTTCCAATCCAGTCTCAACTCCGCCATATATTCATTCATCTTCCTCACCCATGAACTGCCTCCATCCCTCCTTCTCACCCTATAATAACTACAAGTACCTGCCCCCAACCCTCACATCCGTGCGGGAGTATTTTGTGACGTCATAGAAGAGAGAAAATAAGTAATTTACCTTGCCATTTCGAGGAAAAGTTCATTTTTTGTGATTATATAAATGCTAGTGTAATTTTCAGTTAAAAATAACAGGTTTTCAATAGTAGTAGTATTGCTTGTATTTTAAACCGTTAAAAGTGTACTTTCTCATTAAAATAAATACAACATATGAATTAAAATATCATATCAATTTTTTCCCGTTACATTTTTCATGATGAAAAGTATAAATTATATAGTTTTCTGTAAGATCGATATTGTGGAATTGTCCGAAATTCGTAACTTATCCTATTTGTTTCACATATAATGAATAAATAATTTTTCAATTAATTTCAAAATATTTTAGGAAATTTTATATATGTCTCTGGTACCTACAGGGGAGAACCGGGAGTATTCGGACAGTTTTTGTTAAAAACTTAATAATTCGTAAACTAATTCAAATTGTACTATTTAAAGATTTCTGTATGTAGATAAACAATTTTACTTCAATTTTTATTAAGACAATTTAAACCTTCATTCGAAAGTTTTTAGACAAAATGTAAGAGGAATTCAAGTGACCTAATGCTCCTTCCTAGAGGGAGACTTCGGACAAGCTATGAGGATGATACGGACACCATAAAAATGGTTAAAACAATGGGAATTTAGGTAATTAAACGATAGGATTGAATTCTGATCAACGATTTTAATTGAAATAAACCATGACTTGTTATTCACAGTAATAAAAATTACTCTTATTTGAAATTTTACCATAATTGTAATGATTGAACATTTTCTCCATCAAAGTATCGATAGCTCTTGAGTAATCACTGTGCAATTATCCTTATATAATATATTTAATAGCTATATTTCAAAAGCAAATGGTATAACTATTTGCTTTTACTTTGGCTAAAACTGTTTCCTTTTTCTTGGTATTTCGCAAAAGATAGTAAATTACCTCTTAAATATTTCATCGAATGTTATAGATCCAATTTCAGCAGCTTTTTATGACAGATAAACCTTTTTGGAATTCAACTAATGTTTCAAATTATTTCTTTATTACAGTCTCTATCAGTTTTCCTTATATAAATATAAGACATGATTACGATCGTCAATTTGTAAAATAACCACACTAATATATTAAAATTAGAAACTGATTATATAAACAAATGCTATTTCAATTTAAATAATTAACTTCAATAAATCGTAATGATGGACTGAATCGGACACAGAGGGAAGGTTCGTACACAGTCCGAATCGACCTCAACCGAAGTGTCCGATTCATCCCAAATGACACTTACAAATTTAACACATCACCTTATTTTTATTTCATTCGTATTATTTTTTAACACACCAAACATAACATAAAATATTGGATTTTCTGTAAATAATTTAGTTAGTTATCAAAAAATGCAAATAAAAAAGAAGCTGTAGGGAAAATTAAAAAAAAGTAAAAAAAATTTCGAAGTGTTCCAAGGATTCCAAAACTGTCTTCGTTTTCATTCTAGCATATACACTCATACAGTTCTCGTCTTTTGAAATTTGTAAAAAAAAAATTTAAACTACCTTTTTTTTCGAAAACTAAAACCAGAATCGAAAAAGTTACATGAATAAAATGTGTTTATTTTGCGAAGTTACGTATACCATACAAATTTCAAGACGATTTGACCCCCTTTAATGTGTAAGTAAAATATATTACCACTGGAATAACATTGTGCCAATGCAATGAAAATGACATCGGGCAAACCGGAAATTGGTGATAATGTACGTATTATTGGGATTTAGAAAAAGATATTAGCCTTCCCAAAAAACATTACAATGTTGGGTCAACGTTGGCCCAATTCAGAATTAACGAAACTCTGCGCCAACGTTGTCTTACTAGTTTCGGTGTATTGGGCCATCACAGATCCGACGTTGACCCACCTCGCGATTGTCCACCCGTCCAGAATAGGATATATAAACGAACTATTGGTGCCGGCAATACTTAACGTTGCAAAGTAGTGCTAGTGTTGAATTGGACCAGTTAAAATCCGACGTTTGGTCAATTCACTTGCCCAGTTCACCGTAATTGAGTGTGGTAAACTTTCTGGTTGTGAATTGAGTGCGGTTAATTTACCTGAAATCATCTACAACACCCTCCTCTACATTCAACAACATTCTATATCTACCAATCCTTCTTATAAATGCAACTATTTTCTTTATCTATAACTTTTTCCTATACATGCAGTTACAGTCTACAGTATATCTAAAACTCAAGCTCGTGTTGACAACTTAAGGCTTGATCTGCAACTCCAATTTATTAATGCAAGATGATAAATTTAATTTATATGAACTTCTATATATTTAGAAAATTTTATAGTTATATTCAAATACATGATTCAGCAATTGTTTGCGCTCAAAAATTATAAATAATTTACAATATCCATCACACTCTCTAATCCATAAATCTATAAATTTCATTTTGTAATAATCGAAGGGAATATATACCATTAGTGAATATGGTTCATGCCCATAACGATGAATTATTAATGTTAAATATTTGAAAGGTATCTTATATCAACAATTTAAAGTGAACCTATCAATATATCAATCAGGCCATTATATTAATTATTTGCTGTGCACAAATGAGTCTATAGACACAAGTCTAATTCTGTTAGAATTATTTTATTCAATGTTGAGAAAGAGGTCGCTAAGTGTTCATTGCATTCTGGTATTCACGTTTGTATGTAGTTTCACATTATTGATGCGATTATAAACTTCATAAATATACATAAAAAAATTTCTATCTGAATTTTCAATTAGCTGCTGAATAGGTTAGAGATTTTCGTTTGGAATAATACCTACAGTTCTAGGCGTCATCCAAGACATGCGGCAATGAAAGGTGTTGTAAAACGGGATTTTCAGAGAGCAGGACTCCCTTCAGTGCTTGAGCATTCTGGGCATTACAGGGGATATGGTAAACGCCCATATGGTATTACTGTGTTTCCTAACATGAATGGAAAGAGTCTGATTTGGGATTGCAGGTGTGTCGACACATTTGCACATTTGCAGAGACACATGTCAGAAATACTCCGCCCTTGGTGATGTTTACATATTTGAGCCAATTGCTATAGAGACCACAGGAGCGTTCTGGAGTACGACCTCCTCAATCATGAAATCCATATGTAGACGCCTTATGGAGACAAAACAATATCCAAGGTAGTCTGCCTGATTCCAACAGCAAATGGCTCTAGCGATCCAGAGAGGGAATGCCTTCTGCATCCTTCCAGCCGCGAAGGAGAGGTTTTAGAGGGTCGAGTCCACCCTTTCAGGGAACTCAACCCCTCACTCGTAGTTTCTCAAGGAATTTCCTCTTCTGTAAATATTTTATCCTTCTTGTTCTTAATGGAAAAATATTTTTAAAAATAATTGACTGTAGTAATTTAAATTAGTAAAGATACTGTGATTCAAAATATATGTTGTGATATAATAATTAAGCCACCAAATATTGATTCAAATTATCAGATTTTCTTAAAAAATAAACTATATAGGGTACAGATTTTTAGAAATTGATGAGAATAATTTATACGAGTAATTAAATGACAATACGAAAAATGTCTTTTCTGGCATTTTTATTCAATTGATTGAAATAAACTAGAATTAAAAATATGGTTGGGCTATAGAAGATAATCTTCCACGACCCCTTCTAACTTACTGCGATAATCATTTTAGCCAAAAATCAGTCGCAATGGAACTTATAAACTTAATTAGGATGATAACTACGATTGCAGCAATGAAAAAGTGCTCAAGAATTACTTACGTGACATACCAAGGTGAGTATTAATCGATAACAAAAAAGAAAATTAGAGTAGGGAACCCTATAATCTTCTAAAGCCCCCACCACAACATTATATCATGGGATGATATTGTGATGTGGCCAAGTAAAATTGATAGCCTACCAAATATAGTCTACTGAAGTCCCCATTATAATTTTTTCCCTTTTTTTTATCGTCAACTCTGAAAGAATGATCTGCTTCCCATGCATTGATTTTTTGTTATTATTTTAACATATGAATAACATTTTGTCTCCTATTAATATTTTATAGTAAATACCTTATTCTTGTATTCCCCAGAGACATCTATCGAAGAAAAATTGCTTATACGAAACCTACTTCAGACCAAATTGATAATGTTCCAGAATCTCCGACTGAACTGGGAAGATGAATTATTTGGTCAAATATATGAGGAAAATTTCAAAAGGTACGTAATTCATTTACTAAATTTCTAATAAAATAAGTACCTAAAAATATAAATGTTTGCAGAACCCCTGGATTACCTTTTTCGGGTGAAACGTACATTATCATCTGGATAAATTCTATCATTCATCTAATATTTATATGCTTCTAACGAATTATCAATGTGGAAATATTTGGTATATGATGCAATACGAAAAGATTAATTTGGTTTGTTTGCTAATCATTAACCACATACGCAAAATTGAATTTGTTTCACATCAATCGGTGCCGCTAATGAATTTGAATTCCACCACTCCACTACTAAGTTCTTAATTATCAATGATATCTCAGATATGAACAGGACAATCCATTATTGATCAAATTCGTGAAGAATGATCAATTTGAACGCCTAAACCAAGTAAGAATTTGTATCTAAGAGAGTAAAATTTGTTTTATTATTTTAATACGATGTTACATGTACAGCTTGAACAAAATGCTTTCATATCACAGATTTTGGGGGATCGAAAGGCATCCAAGAAGCAATGGCTAATAATATTGAACGAAAAAGAACTCCAAAACCTAACTGATGGTTTCTCATGGCATTTAGATAATAAGGTACTGTATTATGTAAGTATCGGAATATTGTAAATACTATAAGGTAGACAAGGAATAAAGAAATCTGGTATTTACGTAACAGTTAACGATATTTCATGATATTTGGTTGGAGAGATTCAGAAGATCCAGTAACTCAGTAAGTCAGTATGCTAACTAAACTAACCGTATTTCGAAATTATTCTAATAATTCACCAACAAAATGTTTTATTTCTTAAATTATCAAACAGGATGCGTGTGTAATATCATCATCATTTCAGATAACAGTACTGACAGTTGGACATCTCTTTTTCAAAATTTGGGATATCCATAGAGTTGCCCCTCACTTACCAAGTATCAGGAAGTTGATGTCGGTGACAAAAATATCGAATGAGACGTCAACCTTTGGTCTTAGGCACCTCAGGGAAGAACCCTGGAAACATCGCATGAATTTGTCAGGACTGGAAATTAGATGTTTAGTTCAATCAGTGAGTGGAGTTAGAGAATGATATTCTTTAGTTTTATGATAGATTTTGTATGCTATTACTTTGTAGAAAAATAAATTCTTTAGGTAGGTTTCATAGGATTATTTTGATAAAATGTTTGAAGCAAATACGTTGAATACATGCTTCTAGGTAGCAAAAAGTCTAAAAAAATATTCTTTCAGTATGAACCACATGTATTTGTGAAGAAAGATTCTGCAACTGAGAACTTGGAAATATCAGGATATTTTGGAGAGCTGTGGTTGTCAATAGTACAAACATTACAATTCAGGTACATTTTTTGTCGTTGATAAATCATTTCTGGAGAACCTATTTCACTGTATCAAGGAGTTGCTATTTACTTTGGTCAAATTTTAAACCTGCATTTAAATGAAAGAATAAATGGGGAACGTCGACGTAATCAGACACTCACAAAACTCGGAAAAAGTTGTTAACTTTAGCCAAGATCTAATCTGACTCTTTTTCCTGTTGACTTATAATGGCCTTTGCTACCATCCATTTTACAAGTACTTAGACGTTCTTAAATATTATTGTAAGTTTGTCAAGAAAAAAAACTTATCTGTCAGATCTCGATGTCGGTATCCGTTAGACGGGGAATGGGGCACTTTCAACGCAACTACTGGAAACTACAACGGCGCTATTGGAGAACTAATTAGAGGAGAAGGGGATGTTGCAATAGCTCCTTATATTATGACTGAGCATCGATCTAACGTTGTAGCTTACAGTTTTCCTCTTTATAAGAATAGGTAAGTTAAATTATTTATAGAGTGGAACAGTTCATATTCACTTTAAGTTACAAAACATCGGTTTTCAAACTTACTAATGGCTTAAGTATTTAAAAGAAATCAAGAAAAACTTTAAAAGACTCTTTTATGGTTTTGCCAGCGATGTTGTGGTGATAAAAAGACCCAAGAGAGCTACTGGATACCACAGTTACACGGGTCAGTTCAGTGCTGGAGTTTGGCTTGCAGTGATGCTTTTCTATTGTTCCATAATCATCACCAGATATATATTCTCTAAAGTGTCGAAGTTAGAGTCGCCACGAAATTTTTCGTATTCTACGATTACAGCAGCAAGGATCTTATTCAACATGGGTGAGATTTAGTAATAGACTGAGTGTGAGCATGCTATTATGATTTTTTTATGTGGATGGTGAGAGTATGGTTGTTATTTTTTCACAATATCAAAACTTTTCAACAAGAAATTAATTTGAGAAACTTTTTCATCGGTTCGAGATTTTTCTTAAAAAAACTAAAAACTCAATTCTATATTGCCAATAAATTTTAAGAGGGATTACATTATGTTGAAGGCCTTATCATCAACTTCTACTTAGATATTATTATAGCTATTTATGTTTTCTCATTGAGTTAGTTACTATTTTCCTATTAGATATTAGCAATATAAAATTTTATTACAACAGGGTTGTCCGACGATGAGCCAAATGGAAGTTCTTACCGAGTTTACACCCTCGTCACATTATTCACAGCTCTACTTCTTCATGTGTACTACAGTGCCATTTTCATTGCCGTACTCACTTCTTCGCCTAAAAATCTACCATTCACTGACTTGCAGGGATTGTATGACTCGAGGGGAACCTGGAGTTTTGGAGTATACGAAGAATCCTTCAGAGTGAGAGCGTTCAAGGTAAAAAATAAACTATTACAGACCATATAAATTTAATCAGACTGCCTGCGATGTTCAGTTTACTCAGTAATTTATACTGTATTCCCTTTTTGAGATATTTTGGATATAAATTGACTATTTTTAAACCTTTTACTAGTAGGAACATACACATAAATATTATTAAGGGTACAAAAGATTCGTTCGAAATGTTCCAAGGTTCCAAAACTGTCTTCGTTTTTATTCTAGCATATTCACTCATACACTTCTCGTCTTTTGAAATTTGTAAAAAAAAATTGAAATTTAAAAACTATATTTTTTTCGAAAATTAAAGCCAAAATCGAAAAAGTTACACGAAAAAAATGTTTTTCTTTTGCAAAGTTACATAAACCATACAATATCAAATCAATTGGTACAAAAATAAAAAAGTTTTTTCAAAAGTGGGTTGACCCCCAAGCACGTATATTTAGAATTTAGAATAAATTAATTGTGTATTGAATATTGCACTTTAAGGGCTAATCCACACCATCGCTCCGGTCACACTCCGCTCTTGCTCCAGTCACGGTCTGGTCTTATCCTGGTGCATTCACATATTCGGTCCGGTCACGGTCCACTCTCGCTCCCGTCCATTCCGTATCATCTGATTTCCCAGTGAATATCATTGCACTTAATTGATGAACAGGATAAGAGAAAACAAAAAAGAAGAGATTTTGAGTTCATTCTATGCTAAAAGATAGGAAGTGTGAAGAATATTTACTCGTTGTATCCTCATCTAATAAATGACAAAACTAATTTTTTCAGTTATTTTCGAAAGACTATTGGAACTTTTGAAAACAACTGTCTAAAATTGAAATTGATTTGAAAAAAAGGAACATGCCACACTGAAAAAAATATCACTCCTAGAGAAAGACTGGTTGTGTATCTAATACTCTAAGGTAAGAAATATGTTTAATATTGAAGAAAAAACACTAAAATAATAAAACTGGACCGTGACTGGAGCGCTGTGGTAGCTCACACCGGCAACGCTCCGCTCACGCTCTGATCAAGGTCCAGTCAAAATATCTTCTGATTGGATCGTGACTGGAGTGTGAGCGGAGCGTGACCTGACCGGCACTACCAGTGTGAATGCTTTACGTGAAATGCATTTAAGAATATTGGACCGGACCGTGACTGGAGCGTGAGCGGAGCGTGACCGGAGCGATGGTGTGAATCAGCCCTAAGGGGATAAGTGACTAACATACACGTAATCAAAGTAAAGTGCAGTGTCCTCTACATAGAGCTAATCATATATCAGTACAATTGCATTCCGCATACCCCAAACCTTCCTCTCTCCCTATTATTCACGCTCACCCTCATTGCACCACCAATTATTGCTGTGCGCGTATACAGAGAATCGTCTCTACATAAATTTAATTTACCCTGGTCTATTTCATGAACAAAAAAATAATAAAATTTAATATTATAATTGTATATTATTCGTCATTTGAACATTTTGTTTTTATTTGAAAAAATAAACAAGGTTTAATTACCAAATAATACCCAGTGAAAACAAAAATAACTCCGAAGATCCCAATCGTCTGAATTGAATGGCAGTCCGTTAGGATCGTTATCGCATATAAGCTATATTTCTTTTCTATAACTTCAAATAATTATTGAGGTACGTAAACTAGTGGACAACAATTTGTATAAATCCATTCCCATATCGAGAATGTAATAAGTTTCATAGTTTACCAATAATCTAACAAACTAATGTGTCTTCATAAATCAATTCTTGCATTTTTTCAGAGCTCCCCAATTCCGTTGTTCAATAAAATACACCGGGATATGATCAGTACTCATCCTGAGAACGTAGAGACTGTTGAAGAAGCATTGTCCAGGGTGGCAAACCAACCAAACCACGCTTTCATGACCAGCAAAGATGACCACTATTTCAAATTCGCGGTCAGTTAATTATTATCATTACTCTGAACTTTAAGTAACACTTTTTTATCCAAACAGTAGATAATTGTAATATTTTGAAAATTGTCTAATATTATTGAATTTTCTTATACAGGATTGTCAGTTTTTGGCTATTCCAATGAATACATTTCCCCTCATCTCTACTCTAATATTGAAGATGGATTTACCCATGATTCCAATTCTGAACTTCAAGTAAGTGGTTTATCATGTCATATAACATTTTAGTACTATCTTTGTTTGAAACTATGTAGCCTCGATAACTTTTACAAATTAAACATAAACTTTCATTGTTCCAATGTGTTCTAATATTTATTTTTCGCTAGGAATACATATATAAGTTCGGTTTCAATTTATTAAATTTCGCGCAATCTCGAGACCGTGCTGCGGGTTTTTAACCATGGAACTTCCAAAGTGCCTAAGAGGCCCTGCCCTGTCCGGTTTGAAATATTGATGTGTAATTTCAAAACTAATTGACTTGAGTGGCTGAAATGTCATGACTTTCATTATCTACTTATGTATCGATATACATAAGTAGTTTCGATATGCACTCTCTAGATAGCGTCATTCAATAAATTGCGCAGAACATATATCCAGTTTGACAGAAGAACCGGATACTAAATAACCCAATTTGAGATAAATATAACATGAACCTGATACAGTATATTTCGTCAAAACACATATATAAATAGGGCTCGTATTAATTTTTTTTCAAAAACCTGAAATTTGTCTCTTTTGTCGAAAATTGACACATCTAACTATTTAGCAGGAATGCGGTAGCATAGATAAAATGATCGCGAGTGATTATTTTGCAGAAGGTTAAAGTTTACCTCTAAATATAATTCTTGTAACTCTATTGAAAATATCCACAGGCTTTTGGAAATGAGAGAAACGGGAATTTTGACAAAAATTCAGAGCCACTGGAAACCAGATCTCAAAAATTTCAAAGAATCTTGTGAGGAATCGGAGGCTGAAGCACTTGGAATGGATGTGGTTTATCCAGCCTTTATTCTCTTGCTGATTGGAATCATAATGGCTCTAGTAACTGTGTTCTTGGAGAATATAAAAACAAGGATCATTTACTAGTAAATTTATTTAATCTTCATTATATCCTTCACAAGGATATATAAGCACCACTGTCTCTCAGTCATATTTAGAGGTTGGCAAAACCAAAAAGAGAGACATACGTTGCACATCTTCCGTTTATTCCAAAACTGTGTACCTAATTAGAAATAGGTTTTGTGTAACTTTAAACTTGTCTCTGTGGTGGTATATTGATGTACATACATAGACTATATTCTTGCGATTTTCTCTAACAATTCGATTTATAGTCAAACTGTGTCTCTCGGATAACTTCCGACTTTTGGTCAGACCTGTGCTTTGCTAAGGACCTCATAAGGTAGTAACCAATTTTTAAAATATATTTAAGAAACAGCTACTTAATAAACAGATAATGATTCCATTAGCGCATGTATAGGTCCAAATACCTTATTGATATTTTTATGCATCCCCGTTATTAAATATTGTTGTGGATATCTTTATATTGCGTAGAAAAGAATTACCTGGAGCCACAATTAATTTTTTTTATGGCGTATGTGATTATAATAAAAAATCATATGAAATTGAAAATAGAAATGTTTTTTTTTTCCGGTGCAAAACAAATGATTCTCAATCATAATGATGACGTTAGAAACACACAAATGCTTTAAAGTCTTGTCATCGCTGCGAGGAAAATTCCACTGCATAAAGTTCAACTGTGGAAATTCCACTGCGGAAAGTTCCATTGAGGAAAATTCCACTGTGGAAAGTTCCATAGAGGAAAATTCCACTGTGGAAAGTTCCACTGTGGAAAGTTCCACTGGAGAAATTCCACTGATGAAAATTCGACTAAACAAAATCAAATATTTAGAACTCAAGCAGGAACTGTTTCCTAGGATTTCACTGAAAAAATAATATGTATCCTTTATTTTGTAAAACAATAATGTTCCGTCCAAATGGCAGTTCAAAATATATTAATATATAAATTATTTTAGCTGAGCAGGTGATACTGTTTCAGTAAGTTGACAGCTAGGACAAATTTACTTCATTAAAATAATTAATTGTCTCTGTTCAATGTTATACTAGCAGAGTATAAGATAATATCTTTAACCAATAAGGCTATGAAAATTTGAACTATATTTGTGTGAAGCATTTTGTGCGAATTCCATTCTTACATTATTTCATTTGTGTATTTTCGATCATGTAATTCTACAGGTTGAAAGTTTAATCTCTTGAATTCTTCTTGGATATAAATACTAAAATGGATTAACATTCTTACAAGATTAAAACATTAAAAATATAATTTCTATACAAATACGAAGCAATTGACTCACGCTTGAAACGGTTAGTGTGTAGATTTCAAGACGGAAATCAATATCAAGACTGAGCTGGATTAATATTTCTACGAAATATAGCGAATTCCTTACATTAATAAATTAATTTTATTGATGTTACCATATTTAACATGTATACTTTGTAAAACTTGTCCACATCATTAATGAGTAAATTGATTGTACTCTTTGTTTTCATTGACTTTTTGCTACAAACTATCGTCTCGTATAAAACATATTTTTATATGCCCCTATTTAAAACTCGAACTTGCATTACAAATAAAATTTAACTTAACTATAATTAGATTTGCGGAACAAGAGGCTGAATACAATATATTAAATAGTTTTTAAAAGTAGAATTATCTTAATCTCAAGCAGAAGTAGCTTAACAATGCTTTTTCCTTAGGTGTCGCACAAAGAAAATGTACATTAAGAAAATTTATATACAGAGATTCACTAACATTTTATTTAACTACTTAAAAAGAAACAGTGTAATGAATATCACAAAAGCTTATACAATATGAAGATGATTATTTCTAAAGTAATGGTTAGCAGTACAATATATATTTATTTATATTCAGAGGAATTTTCTTCAGTGGAATATTCCCAGTGGAACTTTCCGCAGTGGAACTTTCTGCAGTGGAATTTTCCTCAGTGGAATGTTCCTCAGTTGAATTTTCCCAGTGGAATATTCCGCAGTGAAACATTCCGCAGACGAATTTTCCTAGCACCTTGTCATCATGTGTTTTGAAATAAAATCCTTGTGATTGGCACTAATTAAATTGAAAAGGATGATTAGTAATGACACCTAATTTTTTAAAGAAATATATGGAAATCCTTTAATTTATTTCCCAATTAACAATGAAGGTGGAGCTATTTTGAGTCTGATTTATATTTATAGTACTAGTGAGAGTTATTTATATAACTACAGTAGTCTGATATGTATTTGATTTATGCAAGTGGTCTACCCAATATATTTGTCCTGTCATGTGTTGTATCTGGGTGTTCAGTTTTAGATCATTAAGATGACTTACTTTTCTCAAGAACTACTTCATTTAGATTCTTCTTCCCTCAATCAACCTCCTATATATTATAGTGTAATGATGACGTAGGTCAAACTTTAAAGGCGGTTATGTACCTATTGTTAAAAATTAGAAACACAGCATTTCAGATGGTGATTGATGATATTAAAGCAGACTAGAGATGTTGCTTGCCCACCTCTATGAAGGAATAAGCTCCGCCTCTATCTGCTGAACACTACTAAAGTTTCAGTTACTGACCAACTGACTGACACTACATAGTTATATAATTCTCTGTCTCTATATAATCTAGCATCTCAACTAATTAACTCTTCTATAAAAAATGAGAAAAACTAAATTTTTTCAGAGAATCTACATTCTTCAGAAAAACTCATTTTTTTAGAAAAGCTATTAAAAAAACTCATTTTTTTAGAAAAGCTATTAAAAAAACTATTTTTTTAGAAAAACTCATTTTTTTAGATAAACTCATTTTTTTAGAAAAACTCATTTTTTTAGAAAAACTCATTTATTTAGAAAAACACATTTTTTTAGAAAAACTCAAAGCTAATAGAAAAATACCATTTTTTAATAAATTTGATTTGTTTTAGGAAAACTCATTATTTTAGAAAAACTCAATTTGTAGAAAATCTAATTCTTTTAGAAAAGCTAAATTTTTATAGAAGAAAACTCAATTAAAAAAAACTCAAACCCTTTAGAAAATTCAATTTTTTAATAAACCTGATTTTTTTTAAACTCATTTTTCATAGAAAAACTAATTTATTTTAGAAAATATAAATTTTATAGATAAAAATTATAAAATATCAAAAACTCCATAAAAATTTGAAAATTGAAAATATTTTTAAAAAACTCATTCGTATATTTTTTTAAACTCGAAAAACTCAAACCCTCAAAGAAGTAAAAAATATATAATTATAAAACCCCGGAAAACTCAAAATTGAAAAAAAACTTCACAATTACTTGAATAACTTTGAGGAAACTCATTTATTAATGAAGTTTGCATTGAATCAACACTCAATTTCTATTGAAAACCCGTTATTTTTAACGGGAAAGAACACTAGTTATATAATATGATTCATGTCTTTTCCAATAAGCTATCAATGGTAAATATTTGGATGGTCTTGTATCAACAATTTATGATGAATTTATCAATATATTAGTCAGGCCATTATAATAATTATTTGCTCTGAACAAGGGAACCTATAGACACAAGTCAAAATTATATTTGATTTGAATTATGTTATTCCATACAAAAAGAATATTAGGTAAAGTCTTCATTGTATTCTGGCGTTCACATTGTACGTAGTTGCACATTATTGTACCGAAAAAAAAAACAATTAAAACATATTGACGATTTTCTCTGAATTATTATTTAACTGGTGATTTAAAATAAATGGATTATAAACGTCAGTCAAATTATATTTGTAACGTTGTTGTAATTGTGATAAAAAAATAGATTGTGATATAATAATTTTTTTTGAGGGGAAGGGGGGGGGGGGAATAACCTATGTATGGATCTTTGGTAATTAATTGAATGAATTTTAACGGGTAAGAAAATAGTCAGTTAAGTATGGATAGCGATCAGGGTTTTAGTGAGATTAAAATTTAATTAAGATTAATTATAATCAAATTTATTGTGGGACATTAAGTGAGGGTTTTCTCTTAATCTTTGATGGCCAACCAGAAATTTTCGATCAGAGAGAAGATAGAAGATCAAAAATCTTCGGTAGCCCCACCAAATTTCTGTACGAATCATTGTAGCCAAAAAATCAGTCGCAATGGAACTTTTAAACTTAGTTAGGATGATAACTACGATTGCAGCCTTGAAAAGATGCTCCAGAATTACTTACGTGACTAACCAAGGTGAGAGTTAGTCACTAACCAGGAAGAAAATTAGATAAAGGCCACAGAAGATTAAATTGAGACACCTATTTAATCTTCTACACCCCCACCACGTCATGCTCATTTTGTTCTTTTATTTTCGATAGTCCTCTGCATAGGTAGTCCTTCTTCCCATTATTTAATTTGTTATTATTTTTACGAATGAGTTGGATAGTGTCTCCTATTAATAGTCAATAATAAATACTTGAATTATTTATTTCACAGAGACATCTATGGAAGAGAAATTGCTGATACGAAACCTACTTCAAACCAAACTGATAATGTTACAGAATCTTCGACTGAACTGGGATGATGAATCAGTTGGTCAAATATATGAAGAAAATATTAAAGGGTCCGGAATTCATTTACTAAAATTCTAACAAGATTTTTGAAAATTCTCGCTAATGGTAGAATAAAAGATTCTTAATTAATAAAATTCTCATCAGATATAAACAGGATAATCCGTTGTTGATCAAATTCGTGAAAAAAGATCAATTTGAAAGCCTGAAGCAAGTAAGGATTTGTATCCAAAACTATTAATTAATTTTGTTATTAACTTAATA
Source organism: Caprella mutica (assembly GCA_947561585.1). Classification (NCBI taxonomy): domain Eukaryota; kingdom Metazoa; phylum Arthropoda; class Malacostraca; order Amphipoda; family Caprellidae; genus Caprella; species Caprella mutica. Next base: position 476,469 of record CANNZV010000513.1, on the reverse strand, counting down.
CGGTGCCATGCTATATATGTACAGTTTGAAAATAAATCTTTCATATCACAGATTTTGGAGAACCATGACGAGGTATCCAAGATGCAATGGCTGCTAATTTTTGACGAAAAAGAACTTCAGAACGTAACTGATGGATTCTCATGGCATTTAGATAATAAGGTTGTATTATATTTCGTATTATTGAAGATACTATAAAAAAGACATGGGAAAAAGAAATATGGAACTTACCAGTTAACTAAATTTAGTGGGGTGAATTAAAAGACCTAGCTGGTAACTGTAATTCAGAATTATTCTAATAATTCATCTAAGAAATTTCTAACTTTTAAATATTACTTTTAGACAGAATGTGTAAGTATTATCTTCATTATTTCAGATTACAGTCCTGACATTTGGACATCTATTCTTCAAAATTTGGGATATCCATAGAGTTGCCCCTCACTTACCAAGTATCAGGAAGTTGCTGTCGGTGACGAAAATATCGAATGAGACGTCAACCTTTGGTCTTAGGCACCTCAGGGAAGAACCCTGGAAACATCGCATGAATTTGTCAGGACTGGAAATTAGATGTTTAGTTCAATCAGTGAGTGGAGTTAGAGATGTTCTTTACGATTTCTGACTAAATTTAGTATGATATTATTTTGTAGATGAATGAATTCCTTTGGTAGGTTATAGACTTATAGTATGTTCGAAGGAATCTAGCATGTAGTCCCTGTACAATACCTGCCTATGTGTGAATTGGGACATATCTGACAAATTTTTACTTCTTATCCCTTTAGTATGAACCACATATAATTGTGAAGAAAAATCCGGAAACTGAAGTGATGGAATTATCAGGACATTTTGGAGAATTGTGGCTGTCGACGGTACAAGCATTGCAATTTAGGTGCGTTTTAATCGTTAGCTATACGCTCATTCTATGAAAATATATTTAAATAATATTCATAATGTAAACTTAATTATGAAAAAAATAGAAGAAGGTCAACATACTCGGACACTCGCATAACTCAGAATGTATGCGTTAACATTGGTCAAGGACTCAAGAACCAATCTGATATTTAGAAATTTCTAATTCAAATAATCATTATGGCTAGCTATATTAATGGGATCGCAATATAAATTGTGAGATTGAATTTTAAGAAACTACTGGTCGTTACATTTTTTCTATAAAATGATTATTAAAAATTTTATAGCTCATTTTTACTTAAATTTTGATTTAGTCACTTATTTTAAAATTTCAGTTCAATTTTATTGTTCTTTGTCTCAAATTGTAGGAAGTGCAAGACATTTTAGCTTAAGTAGATATTTCAAAATAACCCAAACATTTTTTTGACAATTGTTCCAATTTTATTTTAGACTTCAATTTTTTCTAATTTGAAATTTTGGTTCATAGATATATAGGCACATTCCTATAGAATAACCTGCCTCAAACTGCATCTAAATTGATGGAAAATTGTAAAAGTAGTGACAAAATAGATATGAAATATGAGAGAATTAAAAAAAGAGTCCCTCTGAAATGAGATAGAAAATCGAGTGCTTTTACAATGAGAAAATCGATTAATTTTACCATTGTCAATAAATTTTAATGCAGTTTGCTGCAGGTTCTTCGAGAGGAATGTGCTCTTATATTAATTACAACAGAATTATAAATTTCAAGTTAGGAAAACAAGAAAAAGTAAAAAAAATGAAAATTGAAAATTGTCTTAATTAATAATTTTAGTAATTTTGAAATATCTGTTATCATAAAAAAAATTTAAATAGGTGTTCAGATTCAATCGTTCACACTATTATTATCTGAAATTTGATACAAAGAACACTGCAATTCAACTAAAATTCATCTTCAAATAATAATAAAAAATGGTTTGAAACACTCAATAAAGATGAGTCCACCCTTAAAGGAAGTTGAAGTTTTCTTCAGAATAAAAGCGAAAGAAAACTGCTGAAATTTATATTCATGGTAGACCATTATATACAGAACTCATTTATGCCAAATTTTGTAATGTAACACCATTCAATTTTTTCACTATACCCTTGACACTAAATTATGTAACACTAGAACTTATGATAAGTCTTAAATTTCATATACAGTTTATATAAAAAAACTTTTTTATCAGTTCTCGGTGTCGGTTTCCGTTGGACGGGGAATGGGGCACTTTCAACGCAACTGCTGGAACGTACAACGGTGCTATTGGAGAACTAATTAGAGGAGAAGGTGATGTTGCAATAGCACCTTTCGTATTGACTGAAAAACGATCACAATTTGTTGATTTCAGCTTTCCACTTTATGAGAATAAGTAAGTTTTATCAGACCGTTTATAGTGTGAGACAGTTTTTATTTACTTTTCATAAACTAGAACATCATTTTAATAAATTTAGCAATTGTCTATGCATTTTAATTTTAAAATTTAAAGGATGAACAGATCCCAACTGTTTCATCAAAATGTTAGAGATTATTCATTTTATAAGAAATAGGTTAAAAACAAATTTATATTATCTTTTTTGAAATCGCTAGCGATGTTGTGGTGATAAAAAGACCCAAAAGAGCTACTGGATACCACAGCTTCACGGGTCAGTTCAGTGCTGGAGTTTGGCTTGCAGTGATGCTCTTCTATTGTTCTATAATCATCACCAGATATATACTCTCTAAAGTGTCGAAACTAGAGTCACGGCGATCATTTTCGCATTCTACAATTACAGCAACAAGGATCTTATTCAACATGGGTGAGATTTAGTAATAGTAAGTATATTAGCGAGAACATCTATTTGAAGACTTTTTGTGTATTAGATGGTGGGAAGGGTAATTGAAACCTTTTCTACAAGAATTTAATTTGAGAAACCAATTCATGTGTTTGAGTTTTTTATAACTGAAAGTAACTTTGTATCATAAAATTTCCACCTAAAATTGGGACCTTACATAATGTTAACGGGAACATCTGTTAAAACTTCTCTTTAGATTTGGTAAAAGCTATATAAACTTACCTACTATGTTAGTGACTATTGTTCAATCAGATGCTGACAATCTTTTTTTTTATTACAGGTTTGTCCGATAATGAGCCAAATGGTGGTTCTTACCGAGTTTACACCCTCGTCACATTATTCACAGCTCTACTTCTCCATATGTACTACAATGCCTTCTTCATTGCTGTACTAACTTCTTCGCCTAAAAATCTACCATTCACTGACTTGCAGGGATTGTACGACTCGAGGGAAACCTGGAGTTTTGGACTCCACGAAGAATCCTTCAGAGTGAACGGGTTCAAGGTATTATTTTTTTAATGACAGTTTAACTTATTCAGATTATCAGTGGTGTTTAGGTTACTAAATAGTTTCATAAGCATTTCATTGAAGAATTTACTTGTAGGTAACATGAATATATATTTTTAAGCACATTTATTTAATTATCACTTATTAGTGTTATTACTAATAGTGTATTGAAATATTATTGTTATTCTTTGGGAGGAAAATAACGTCACTGACACGTAAATAAGAAGAGCAAGGCACAGTGCAATCTAGATTCAATCATGTCCCAGTAGCGTTGCATTCCGCACATACTATTAACCTACTTTCCCTTACAACGTACGCACAAATCCTCATTTAACCATCACTCATTTTACCACATTTACACAATAGAACGGTACATTAAACCCTCGTAGTAGATCAGAGTTATGTTCCAGAAATGCTTGGTCTAGTATCAAACTCATTTTTGTACTTTTTACTAGAGTAACTAGACCAACACAGTTTTCAGTATAGACATGAAGGGGTGACTGATGATTCGATACCTCTAGTTGTTTATCAAGAGATTAAGAACTTCTCGTCATTCCAAACGACTGTATCGATAATGTTGGATGGTTGCTACAGCAACAGCATACAGAATCCACTGAAAACTGTCTTATTTGTGCTTTGTGGACATCAGTTAATGGTTTAACTGAAGTGTAATGTAATGATTTAAATGGAAACGGTTTTATGTCTGTTGGGTGAAGTCTTGTTAAGAAACTTTTCTGAGAGAGCAACTGGGAGTTAACTCTTTACCTCCTGAATCACTGCTTCTGCTCTTTTTGGTTTTGTTTTCATTTGTTTTTCCTTGTGGATGGAACCAGTCTCATTGAAAAGATCACGAACTCTTGTGAACTTTTTGAGGTAAGGTTCTCTTACACCGAACCTGAAGTCGTGAAGGAGAAGGTGTATTGAAAAACTGTAGGACGATTCATTTCTTCTCAAGTTGAGAGAACATTTTCAGGTTGAAGATAGTTGAAGATCAATGTAAAATTTTCTAGGGTAATACTGATTATACCTACTCATTAGTAAAAAAAATGGCCTATACATAATACGACTTGAATCATATTAAATTCTCCCAATTCGCAATTTAAAAATGACGCTTCACTGTAAAATGATACATTATTTGAGAAGAGATTTATGTTGAAAATAGTATTCTTTGTAGTACTCACACAAGTGAATAACACGAATTGGGTTTATTTGCCGTTTTTGGGAAATACAAAAGTACGAATTTATTATTTTATTCATGGCTGAGTCTGTTAAAAAAAATGAATGTGAAGTATTACAGAAAACTAGATACAGTGATGATAATTTCATTAAGTGATAGTTTAATTGAAAAAATATCATATATATTATAATTTGAACAAAGTTAATGTAGGTACATCTTTTTCTTTTAAACGTTTCTCTCTCCTTAAATTATTATTTTAGTCATCTCAGAAAAGGGATTTGGTCTAGTGCAAAAGTACTAAAGTGAGCTTTATACGTACTAGAGTAACTAGACCAAGCTAGTCTGAGACGTAACTCTGGTCTACTACAAGGGTTTGCTGTATATCATTTTTCATATAAATATTCTGTTTGATAGGATGACATAATTATGAATTATATTCTGTACAAAACAAAACTACTATGACAGTCCAATACGTTCGAATTACATGGAGTCCAAATATGATTAAATTATTACATACTTGTGAAAGCAGAAAATTTTAACTGTAATTTCAATTTTTTCTATATTTCAAAAATATTATTGACGTACACTTAGATTAGTGAACAACTATGCGTAGATATCTATCTTCATGCAATCTGAGGATGTAAATAGTTTGAAGGTTTCCCAATAAATCTAACAAACTAGTGGGAGTTCAGAAATATATGACTTCATTTGATTTCAAATTTCAGAACTCCTCCATTCCATTGTTCAAGAAAATATACCGGGATATGATCAGCACTCATCCTGATAACGTAGAATCTCAAGAAGAAGCATTGTCAAGGGTAGCAAACCAACCGAATCACGCTTTCATGACCAGCAGGGATGATTATTATTCTCAATTCGCCGTCAGTAAATTTCCCTCATTATTCTTAACTGAAGTTATTATTTTTATCTTAATTTCAATATTGTAATATTTGTGTTAACGGTCTAATAAGGTTGAATTCTCGTCCTATAGGATTGTCAGTTTTTTGCTATTCCGATGAAAACATTTCCTCTCTTTTCTACTCTAATATTGAGGATGGATTTGGCGATGATTCCAATTCTGAACTTCAAGTAAGTTGTTCATCATGACAAATAACATTTTAGTAGTATTTAAATTTGAGAGTATTGATAACTTTCACAGATAAAATGTGAATTGCTTTGTTTCAAAGTGTTTCTTCCATATTATTTTGTTAGGTATTCAAATTTTTTTATTCAGATACTTGATATCATAATTTGCAATGAAGATAACACGAACATGGAAGAGTATAAACATTTCGTCGAATAACAGTGTTCATTTATTCAAAAAAGTAAACTGCGTTTCCTCATGTGTTGATAAATGACAGTTCTAACTATTCAACAGGATTACGGTAGCATATATTAATTTATCGTGTGTGATCTATCGAAGAAGATTAAAATTCATCTTTAAATTGTATTTAATTAATTTCATATATACACAGGCTATTGGAAATGAAAGAAATGGGAATTCTGAGCAAAATTGAGAACGACTGGAAACTGGATATCAAGAAATTCGAAGAATCTTGTGAGGAATCAGAAGCCAAAGCTCTAGGAATGGATGTAGTTTCTCCAACCTTCCTTTTGTTGCTGATTGGAATTGGAATGGCTCTAGTAATTGTATTTTTGGAAAATATAATTACAAGGATCAGCTACTAGATAATTTAGATTGTCTTTATTATATCTTAAATAAAAATAGCATATTTAATCATCACTGTCACCTAATTATATATACAGGAGTCGGGACAATAAGAAAATAAACACCTTGCAGCTCTTTCGTGGAATTCAGATTTGTGCAGCTGTGTTATATAGGTATTCATTGAGATATGCAGTGATTTTAGGAGCCATTGACTTGAATTTGGTTTAACAATTCCTTCTCTTGGAAGTCATTACTTTTGAGACAGTACCTCTTGTAATGCCAAACATTCGCGTAGTTTCTTTTACTCTAGCGCCTACGACACGATCGCAAACAATTTTTAAAATACCTATAAAGAACATCCATTTTAAAGAAACTTTAATTATTTTAAATACAGAATAACATTTAAATATGTTATTAATATGTTCAAAGTTTTAAGTTTATTAATATGACTAATCTATACTATGTTCTAAGAATGTGATGCCAGAATGTTAAGGTATTTCCATTTTTTGTCCAACTTCTGTATATGCACTAAACTTCTAATGCAATGAATAATAATTAGTCTAAAATAGTCAGTTGCATTGTCTTTATTTTTGAGAGGTATATGCCATGGATAAATTTGCTTTTATATTTTATTGTTTAAGAGTTTTATTTTTTTCTGAATTTCTAATGATTTGAGCATGCATCCTTTCTGTTTTTAGAATTTTCTTTTTCTCACAGAACTCAAAATATTTAAAAATATTTAAAACATTGAAATATTTACTGCGTGTATATTGTATGAAATTTAAATCTTTTATTTGAATTATCAGTATTTCTGTTTTTAGTATCAAATCAAATCATACCTTTTATTATCGTAGGAATTATCTGTATTCGTCATTTAAATAACTATTGATTAGTCTAAAAAAATACTTCAATATTTTAAAGTACTATAATAATGCATAATTTTCTGAGTCTATCAATTCATTTATCTCTTCTTCCGTTCCTTGATCTGAAAAACAAATGAAATAATTTCATTCAAAGAAACTTCAGGTTAAACTTTGATTCATTTTAATTCTCATCATAGCGTTAAACCCAAACCTGTTGAATGGTAATTCCAGGGTTGAATCTCAGCTTCAACAGTTGCCAAGTAGATAGTTGTGGTCACACCATAAATTGCTGCAGCAAGGATAAATCCGTACTGCCAACCCAGTTGGGACGGCTTGTAAGGAATGAAAAAAATTAACGCCAGAATTCCAGCAATAATCATAAGAAAATATTCCTTAACTTACATTGTTGTCTAGCAAGTGTTCCATGACTAAAGTTGATGAAAATCCTGCCATATTTCCAAAAGCTGCGGATAATCCCATAACCTCACTTGCATACCGAGGACACAAATCCACGGCAGTAGAAGCATAGCTAAATGAAGTATAAATTTAGTCATAGGTATTTCGTACAAATTATAATAGTCATTATACATTACTTCACTTACCCTGAAAATTGACATCCTGTTATCCCTTCAGCAAAAATGAGAATTGCCACTGCTAGTTTCTGGTTACAGCCAACGAAACACAAAGCAATGAAACATACAGCAGGTACGTATCCAGCTGTGAAGATAATTACAAAAATTTTAATTCAGTGGAACTTGAGAAGCGAATGATGGAAAAAAGTAACGGATATCAGTTATCGAATTGAAATAATTACAATATATATTCAAGACTTACAATTTATATGTGAATGATATTATAGAAATAAAATGAATTTATTTCAGTGATGAGAATGGAGTATTTATTACGTCACTTATCATCAAGACAGTTAAAATATGTATGGTAAACTCAACTGTCTTTCACACTTTACCAATCATCAAAGTGGTGATTGAGTCATAGAAGATTAAAAGGACCTTTATTAAGTCTTATTTGACCTTACTATTATTTTGTATGTCTATCTAAAACTACTCAATCAGAATATTCCCATAACGATTAAACTAACAGCTTTTCATAAAATATAGGATGGAGCACAAGGCTCTTTTCACTCTTAATGAGTTCGTAACTGTTTCTGTTGAGCTTTGTCAGTTGTAGGTGTGAAACTGTCCCACTTTTACAGCATAATGGTTTCAAGTGGTAACCTTCAGAGCTGATCTATAACCCTTATTTAACTATCATAGAAAACTTGCCCATGACTGCACTCCGTGGCTGGTAAATTCCACCGCGGAAAGTTCCACCAGGAAGATTCCACCGTGCAAGATTCCACCGGTGTTAAATGCTAGATGTGGAAAATTCCACCGTGGTAGATTCCACCATTTTGAAAAAATATACATATGTACAGTATAAATAAACAGTTTATTTTTAAATGTATTTCTAAGTCTAGGTAATTGATAATTATAAATGAACAAATCTTCCTTTTAAATATAAAACAATTAATAATCCGGCCATCATATAGGCATTAAATATGTAACTGGTTAATAGTGACAGAATATGACGCTGGTATTGGAACACCAACCTGTGGCAACACTGTTAAATTTAGCTTCTTGAATCTATCAACAGAAACACTACGTTCAGATTTTGATGTTTGATACAAAATAAATTTTGTTAGGTTTCATTATTGAAAAGGTTAATATTAAGCAGCAATATGACAATCATATTTTTAGTGTCTATTTCTTTAGACTTTAGAGTCAATTTAATCAGAGGCCTACTGAACCGAATTTATATTAAAATGTTACATATCAATAGGAACTCTATAAGTGCTATGATTTATATATCTTATGTGAGTTTTGAATTTATGATTTTCATTCGTGTGTCTGTTGTTTCAGGTCGAAGAAGTAATGTACTGCACTTAACATAACATACTCTTATAATTTCTTCCCTTATTAACTAATGAAATGTTGTTCGGTTACCACCGGGTTAGTACCTTCTTCATTTGCATCATAATAGGTACTAGCCAAAAAATAGGTTTGTGAGTTCTAGGTCCCCTTACCGAAAACACTTTCGCCGAAAAAAGACAATTATTTACCTAAATAAGGTATATTTATTTATACTTATACACCTCCAAGGCTTCACAGACTAGCGCTCCATCTAGTCATATTATTAGAGCTGGAGCCCAGGGGGGTCAGCCTAGCTAAAAAAATTACCGATTTTAAATAGTATCACAGTATCTGGCACCAATTGCCGACCTAGGATCTGTACGTCTTCCAGGTCTCACCTGGTGGGTGCGGTCATGGGCGGGGTTTTAATGGTATCTGTGTCTTTATATGTATCTGTGTCTAAAACTTACACAGTATCATTGACAGTCTCCTAACATTTAAGATCGTTATCTTATCATCAATTGTTAGTTTTGTTATCAGTTTCGAGTAAATGGTAGCAACAATCCAGCTTGCAGCGTAAGGAACACAGGATAGAGTTCCATTCTGTGGAATATAAATTATGTAGAAAAGGGGGGAAGCACGACAAATTTCATTTTCCCTTACTTGAATTTTCTCTCTGACTACACAATTTTTTTATGAATTTAAATTTTTCATGAAATAATTAAATTAAAGAATAGTAAACAAGCAGATGAGTTAAATTTTTTATGTTTGAAAATAAGTTGTTGACCACATTTGCTAGTTTGTCATGATTGCCTACATGATTTGATTCACAGATAGTTTCAAAATGCTAATTGTATTTTCTTGAAAGCAATAAAGTAGCAGATACGAAATTTATTAATCACAAATATAGGGTTTTAATTACTTTCTTCTTCCTATACTTGAACTTTCCAATTACTAAGATCAATAATTTTGATGTTCTACCTTAGTTTGTCCCATGTGATGAATCTCTGCGAAATAAGAGGGCACTTCAGAGAGCAGTAGGTAGAAGCAGTAGTTGACAGCACAATGCATTAGAACAAGTCCCCAAAATGGTCTACTAGTAAGAATACTTTTAAATGGGATGCACTGAAAATTTATAATGGAATGCAATATGAGTAGCCATCCACAGAGGAAATTGTAGTAGGCTTCCATATGACTGAAGGGCCGTACACACGTAGGGTTTTTTAAGTCTTTTCACCAGTTTTTTTGCTAAGCTCCTCCTACATTTTTTTCTTATATTCTCGTGGAAAAAGTAGGAGCAGCTTAGCAAAAAGTCTGGAGTAAAATTTTTAAAAACCCTACGTGTGTACGGCCCTCAATAGTGGACATACCTAAATATTTATAGTTAAGCTTTAGCTTTTTCGAAAACTAGTAACCGTATTTGAATCCAAGTTAATTTAATTGAACAGATTAAAAAATGATTTATCACCATTTTATACGAAGATATAAATTGTCAGTTTTGCAATAACTTATATTTATGTCCATTAAAATGTGTTCATTACATAAAAATATTTGGAAGGAAAACATTTAAATTTTTCGAATATTCACCAATAAATTCGATTTTCTGTAGGTGTTCATATTTCTAAAATTGATTAATATCTACTTCTGTTCATGAATGAATTCCCATGTAAGATTCTATAACTATTTTGATGATAAAATATATATCATTTCCTCACTTGTTTGCCTTTTATTTTGTTTTTAGAACGAAGACACATTTTATGATGTTCCCATTGAGAGATTCTTGGATGAACTTCTGGAGAATCATGGATGAGTTTGAACCAAAATATAGTCCAGATAATTCCCAATCCACCGCACAAGTAGAAAACGGAAGGCCAGCCACCCAGAAACGAACTTTCACTGAGCACACCACTTGAAATGAACGTTGCAATCACTCCAAGATAGGTTCCTGAGAAATTATCAATGCGAATTATTCAGAAAATTCATTGTGATTGAAAAGTTTTTCAATAATCATTATGCTAATCAAGTTTCTTCTCATACCTGAGTGAATTGTTCCAACTACGTGTGATCTTTCTTCGGGGGTAGCCCAGGCACTAGCTAAATTATACGCCGATGGTATGACAACTCCCTATAAAGTAAGCTAACAATTATTTTTTTACCAATCATTTCATATATTTTTGAATTTGAAATTATTCTTCATAAAGAATAATTTATCATAGTTTACCTCGGATATTCCCATAAGAAGTCTAACAAAGATGAAAAGAGACACTGAGTAGGTGATGACTAGAGGAGTAACGATCGTCAGAACAGAGCTGAAGAAAATTCCTAGTCCCATCACAAGTTTTCCTCCAAATCTTCCAGCAGCTATGCCTCCAAATAAGTTGGAAATGAATAGTCCTAATACGGAGGAAGCCAAAGCAAAACCTTTTTCAGTTCTTGACATGTTTAATTTTCTTGTCTGCAAGATAATTAGGTATTGTACTTTGAAAGAAAAGAGTAAATGGGAAGTTAATATCATAAAACATAATTTCCTATACATTTTTATATCTTTACACACACCAAATTCAAAACATCTAACAGCATTAGTACTTAATATTAGCAAGCTCTGAAAAAATCGTCACACTATCTTTTTTCTTCGCTTGTTTGGGAGTGTATACTGCATGAACTTGTTCGATAATGTTAAAAAATTAATATTAATTAGAAACTATAGAAATTACAGTATGGTTCGAAGTGGTGATATTAATTTTTTCGTACGGGCACTCCAGTTCGGAATTTTGTTTGTGCATCGAACTAGCAATGATTTCTGGTTGCTTCACAATCGCTACTATTGTCACTGAGAGATTTCCACGCATGGAGTATGCTAAAGCTAAACCCAGGAAGGACAGCAACAGGAAGGTGCTTTGACATGACCAGGTATCTGAAATGAATTTTGATGATATAGAATAATAAATTTTTAAGCAGATAAACGTATGTCACAGATCTAGTAAATAATTATTGAATTTAAGGAAGAATTTGAAGTCACTCATTATAATTTACACACAATAGACGAGATGAAGAATACTTGTTACCTTTTTTGAACGTATTAGTCTTGTATGGCAAATTATCATCATTTCGCTTTTGAGCCCAGTTTGTCATAATATTATCAGAACCATATAGGTGAGAATAACAACGAATAAATAATAAATAAATTATTGACCGACGTCACACGTAAATTTGATAGTGCATATTATAATTAATATGTCTGTAAATTAAATGTGAATCATATTGTAATATTTCAATAATGAACTGAATTTCAGCTAGAATTTAAACAAGAATTATGATTGAAGCCAAGAATGAATTTCCTTAGTATAACCTCATCCTAATTAAAAAGTTAAGCTGAGATGAAATTTAGGTATATAAATATACTATATATATTATCTAGATAGTGCCATATAGGGTAGTGCGAAGGCTTGTTAGGTAATATTCTTTAATATCTGTATCTGTCTTTACATCATTACAAATAAAATTTGTAGGTTATTTATATTTTAACAAAATTACAAATTTGTCTGAGGGTTCCTGCTCACCAAAAGAGAGAAAGATAGATTGTAAGATGTGAGGCGATAACTAGCACACATAAAAAAGATGGCATTTACATTGCAATTTGTGTCTGACAGCCATAAAGAGTGAAAACGAACTGAGACTCTGTGGGATATTACATTGATTGAGGCTACCATCTTCATCTCGCTTCAGAGATGTCATCATCAACCTCCTTTCTCTCTTCAAACTATCTTCACTCTCTCTCGCTGCACTCTAGTATATATCTATGCTAATCAATTCAATATTTCTAGTTTTCTCGCTATAAGTATTTCGGTGAAAGGACCCTGAGCTGTTTGAGAATAATGAAAACCTACCAGGTTTATTAATACGATAGTCATCTGGCAATTCTTAATGAAAAGTCGTCCAATACGCAGGAACAAGACTACCCAATGTATTTCGACCGCTTTCTGAATCACATGTCCCCAAAGTAAGAAATCCATACCTAGGTACACCTGTTTATGGTTGTATTGATTGATTTTTTCTGATTGTCTTTACCATGAATATTTAATAGTCGTCGCTATGGAATTCATTGGCCCCCTCTTAACTATTTCCTACAAAAATTCTAATAACCATTATGATTATACGATATTATTGAGATCAAGTGTGGTTGATGTTGAAAATGTACTACATTTCAAGTGATATATTATACAAAGAATCCCACATGTAGGTTTTCCATTTTTGTCTTTTAGAAAAAATCAAGGCAACATTTTATAGCTTTAAAGAGTAGCCAATTATTCATTACACTATAGTACTATACTAATAACTTTCACTTTCTAAATGCTAAATTTGTTTACATAGCGACTAATGCTGGGTCGCATTATACATAGCGACTTATGTATTTTTTAATGAAACCACAAGTAAATAAAATAGACTTCAAGATAAATGATCAGGTTTTGAAAGAAGAAGCTCTATACAAGCAGACCTCGCTTTAAGTAGACCCCGACTTATAGCGGAGTTGACCTCGAGCTTACTTACATCAGATGTACCGGAAAATTATTTTTAAACAATTTCATTTATATTGAAGGAACCATACAAAATATGGTACATAGTATTAGTGTACCATGCAAACGTTTTGTTAATTTTTGTTAATAGAAAACGAAAAGATTGGAGTAACAGTGCTAAACTTAAAGGCGGACTCCCTCGCTTTAAGTTGAATTTCTGAGTTAATGTGAGGATTTTTGACCTAAAGTGGGTCTGCATGTACATAAGATTTTCTTTTCTATACATCTCTAAAGACTCTGATAATGATTATAATATAGAAACTCATATAGTCAAACGTACATGAATATTTTAGTCCAATAAAGCAAACCAGTAGTTAAGCTATATTTAATATTCCTCTTTCTAAACATCAGAATTATAAGAAACCTAGCCATATTAAATGAAAAAGAAGAACATCGTAAGAAATTTGGTGGGAATTCTGATAGTAAAGAAACAATATCACCTAACTTGCCTAGGTAACATCTATATAATATTAAGTATTTTAAATACCTGAATTTTAACTCAGGTCAACATTTTGATAAATTATAAATATATTTTTCTGTTACACTATTAGTATTATTATAATATTGATGACAGCTGCTAACACAATTTAGTTCTTTTTATATATGACGCTATCTCAAAATTTAGAGATGTCATCTCTACAATCACATTAAGACTATTGACCAAACTGACATTTTTTGTTACAAATTGAGATATTGGTACAGTAAATATTGTTTCACATGTATGGGGACCAATTTATATACCTAATCTAACTGCTATATACACAAATAGATCATGTAGGATGTGTCAAGCAAACATAATTAAACATGAGATTGACAATGGCTAAAATGTGTAAATAGTACTGTCTCATCTTAACATTTCCATAAATTATCATCAGCCTTTTTCCAAAATGTAGAACAGCTCATGACGGGGAAACACTATATAATTTGAGCGTTACTAGAGTATAGAGCGTTGCTAAAAGTTGGAAAAGTGTTGTTAAGAATTGGGGTGGCTGGTTATTTGATCCCCGTACCATTTGATCCCCGGGCAATGTTATTGCTTCAAATTTTGCGTTACACCAAATAATGGTTAATATTTCTGTAATTGATTTTGATAGCGTAAAGCAAAATGGGACACAAAAACAATTGTTTTTCACTCAGGCTCTACAACACGTACTGCCTGGTAATAAATGATAAAAACTAAATACAACCAAATATGTTGCATTATTTTCGTTGTTATTCATAAGATACATAAATAGGTTATAGACAATTAAAGTGACGGACTTTAAGCATCTCGATCAAGTCAATAAGTTTATGAATTATGGATCTAAAATTCCCACCTGAAAGAGCCTCTCTGGCCCTTTGCTTGTTCCAGGGTTAAAAAATGCTACGCAGCCCTGTCTTCATTATTAGTGAAATAAAGAAACGAATACTATATATTTCATCTTAATAATTAGGTTTCAATATAAAAATAATTTCATTAAATTTAATGAGCCAATTCTCAGGATTTCAAATCAGGATACATGTTGACAAATTATTTCAGCACTTGGGGGAGTTTCTGACGTTATCATATGACTGATATTTATTTGTTTTTGCACCAAAAATGAACAAAATAATTTACTATTTTCATTTCCATACACATTTTTTTTTACCATGAACATAATATGTCACATTATTAATTAATTGTTGGCTCTAGGTAATATGTTTCTATGAAATTTAATGGTAACCACATAAAAAAATTTAATGTCGCTGCTGCACAAAAGAATATTTATACCTATACAGTTAGTAACATATTATTAAGAGGTTATTTAAACTTAACGTTAAAGGTTTTATCAGGTTCCAAGCTTTCGAATAGAAAAATTTCTATTCACCATCAGGAGGAGGGTGGAAAACCTGGACCTGACAATGAATTTTATGACCAATAGTTATATGTTGGATACCATCTTTCTATTTAAGCTATCTATCTTATAGTTTATTATTATTAATTAAAGATAGCTTGAAACCTGAAAACAACCTTCAACGTTGAGTTTAAATAACCTCTTAATAATATGGATTTCCCGTTGAGTTTGAATCTTTTCCATGAAGTTAGTAACAAGTTAGTCATCACGTTAGTGCACATGTTCACCGCCCCACTAATGCCGAGAGTGCATCAATGCCTTCATTTTATTTATTATGAAATCAATTACAACTACATTTGTATAAGGGAGCGTGCCGCCCTCTGAATACCCCTCTACCAGGTCAGTGCAACAAACTAGCGGATACAACAAACTACATCACGGCCATTTATGCTGAGAGTTTCCGAGTAATCTTCATATATTTATATATAATTGAAAGTATTTGAAAATAATATGAACAAAAATATTAGTATTTGATATCATAACAAATAAAATGAATGTATTAACACACGGTGGGCATTGGGGGTTAAAAACGCTCAGCGTATTCTCAAAATTGTCAAATCGGCAAATGGCGTGGATCACATATAC
This sequence comes from Caprella mutica, assembly GCA_947561585.1. NCBI lineage: Eukaryota > Metazoa > Arthropoda > Malacostraca > Amphipoda > Caprellidae > Caprella > Caprella mutica. The sequence continues at coordinate 460,556 of CANNZV010000513.1, read as the reverse complement.
TTATTTACAATTGTTGGATAAAAAGTTAGACACCTATATATTTTAGAATAATAATCTTGGAACATTTTATGTAGAAGCAAAGCTCGACATATTTCAATGTATTTTTTTTTTTGGTTTATTTAATCCTAGTAGGATTAACAGGCCAGAGAGTCCCGGTCCCGTTTGAAATATTGACATTTGATTTAAAAACTAATTGACTTGAGTTGCCGAAATCTGTGGATTTTATATTCTATGACGTGTTCAGGTATCGTATATGAATAATAATGCAACTTGTTTTGTTCTATTTTGGTTTTCATTATTTTTGAAATTGAAGGCCTCTGAAGCCACCGTTGCGCTACAGTTTGCGTATTCACTGATATGAATATTAGGTATTTTTTTATGTGAATCGATATGCTACGCAACAGCGCATGTATGTATATCATAAGAGCTGTTATCAAACTGAATAAAAACAAAACATGCTGCATTATTCTAATTGATTTCACATAAATACGTCTTAGACAACTAAGGCCTCAGGTTTCAAGCAACTCAGTGTAAAACTATATTTTCACCGAAACAAACGTATCTGTTACTCTGGTTGTTCCAGGATTAAAATCTTTAGCACAGGTCTGAACGAGGCCATTTTCCACAAAAAATTGAATCCCACGGAGAGCGGCAAGGTGTTGTTTTCCAATTCCTGTATATATAATCGACAGTGATAATTAGATATATATTATGTTGTGCAAGGTATAATAGAGACTAGATAGATTATTTAGTAATTTATCCTTGTTATTAAATTCTCCATGAACGCAATTACTAGAGCCATTCCCATTCCAATCAGTAACAGAATAAAGGCTGGAGAAACCACATCCATTCCAAGGGCTTCAGCTTCGGATTCCTCACAAGATTCTTGGAATTTCTTGATTTCAGGTTTCCAGTCGTTCTGAATTTTGCTCATAATTCCCCTTTCTTTCATTTCCAATAGCCTGAGAATATTTGAAATTGATTAAATACAATTTAAAGATAAATTTTTTAATCTTATACGATAGATCGCTCACTATCGTTTTATCTATTCTACAATATTCATTTTAATGGTTAGGTCTGACGAGGAGACACACTTTTTACAGTATTGAACTAAACCTTCATTTTACTAAGTATGTTCCTGTTATATTCATCGGAATATAGGATGACTAGTACACCTGGCTCTACTTCCAAACTGTGAATACATAACAAAATATTATGAAAGCACATTGATTCAAAGCAATTCATGTATTTTGTAAAAGTTATTGAGGCTTTCAAATTAAGATACTATTAAAATATTATTCGTCATGATGAACAACTTACTTGAAGTTCAGAATTGGAATCATCCCAGGTAACATTTGAATATTCCGGGAATGTTCCATTCGGATTTAATGTTCCCCAATATTCCCACATTCCATACTAATGCTCCCGGAATCTTCCTGGAACATAAGAATGGAATATAATTCCAATTGAATATTCAGGGAATGTTCCCTCAAGCTCATTAAATTCATAACATGTAAATTCATTTTTATGAATGTTCAGGGAATACTCGCTGAACATCAGTAAATTTATTCCATTTTCGAATCCTTTATGGAATATTCAGGGAACATTCCCTGAATATTGATCAACCTTTACAGAATTCTATCAATAAAGTATTTTAATGGAGTATTCGAGGGATATTCCCTGAACATATGTTTATTCATACTATCTTCTACAATTTAATGGAATATTTAGGGAACATTCCTGGATTATTGGAAAAATTGAAGATAATCCTAAACATTCATCTCTTCCATGGGAGTATTCAAGGAATATTCCCTGAACATGAAATTTTCGAACTATCTTCTACAATTTAATGAAATGTTTAGGGAACATTCCTGGATTATCGGATAATACTTAAAATAATCCTAAATATTCTTCTCTTCCTTGGGAGTATTCAAGGAATATTCCCTGAACATAAGATTTTCAAACTATCTTCTAAAATTTAATGGAATATTTAGGGAACATTCCTGGATTATTGGAAAAACTGAAAATAATTCTAAACATTCATCTCTTCCTTGGAAGTATTCAAGGAATATTCCCCGAATATAAGATTTTCGAACTATATTTTACAATTTAATGGAAAGTTTAGGGAACATTCCTGGATTATTGGAAAAACTGAAAATAATTCTAAACATCCATATCTTCCTTGGGAGTATTCAAGGAATATTCCCTGAACGTAAGATTTTCAAACTATCTTCTACAATTTAATGGAATATTTAGGGAACATTCCTGGATTATCGGATAATACTTTAAATAATTCTAATCATTCATCTCTTCCATAGGATTATTCAAGGAATATTCCCTGAAACAAATGGTTTTCGAACTATCTTCTACAATTTAATGGAATATTTAGGGAACATTCCTGGATTATCAGAAAAACTGAAAATAATTCTAAACATTCATCTCTTCCTTGGGAGTATTCGAGGAATATTCCCTGAACATAAGATTTTCGAACTATCTTCTACAATTTAATGGAATATTTAGGGAACATTCCTGGATTATCGGATAATACTTTAAATAATTCTAAACACCCATCTCTTCCTCGGGAGTATTCGAGGAATATTCCCTGAACATAAGATTTTCAACCTATTTCTACAATTTAATGGAATGTTTAGGGAACATCCCTGGATTATCGGATAATACTTTAAATAATTCTAAACATTCTTCTCTTCCTTGGGAGTATTAGAGGAATATTCCAAGAACATAAGATTTTCAAACTATTTTCTACAATTTAATGGAATATTTAGGGAACATTCCTGGATTATTGGAAAAAGTGAAAATAATTCTAAACATTTCATCTCTTCCTTGGGAATATTCAAAGAGAATTTCCTGAACATATGATTTTCGAACTATCTTCTACAATTTAATGGATTATTCAGGGAACATTCCTGGATTATTGGAAAAACTGAATTCTAATTAAAGGAATTAAAGGAATATTCCCTGAACATAACTAGAAGCATACAATAATCTACAATATAATGGAATGTCTAAGGAACATTCCTGGATTATAGGAAAATACTTTAAATAATTCTAACAATCAACAATTTAAATTGAGTATTCAAGGAATATTCCCTGAATATAAGTTTATTTATTCTATATTCTACAATTAAGTGGAATTTTTAGGGAATATTCGTAGATTATCGGAGAATACTTTAAATGATTAAACTAAATAAATGGATTTCTTGAGGAGAATTTCCATAACATAAGTATAGATGCAAACAATATTCTACAAGTAAATGGAATCTTCAAGGAATATTCCTGGATTATCAGAAGATACTTTAAATAATTCTAACATTTTAGTATATCATTTGAGTACCAAAGGAATATTCCCTCAATATTAGCATATTCATACGATCTTTTATAATTATATGGAATGTTCAGGGAACATTCCTGAATTATCGGTAAAACAATAGAGTTATTTTAAGTTTTACCGATAATCCAGGAATGTTCTACATTCCATTATATTGTAGAATATTGTATGCATATAGTTATGTTCAGAGGTTTTTTCTTTAATACTTTGCAAGTATTATTTGTAATTATAAGAATATTTGTAATATTTGTAATATTCGTAATATTTGTAATATTTGTAATATTGTAATATTTGTAATATTTATAATATTTGTAATATTTGTAATATTTAAAGTGTTATCCGATAATCCAAGAGTGTTCCCACAACATTCCATTAAATTATAGCAGATAGTTTGAAAATATTATGTTCAGGGAATATTTCTTGAATATTCCCAAGGATTTTTAATTCAGAATTCTAATTAATCAATATTATTGCTACCTAGACTTGCAAGGGGTGTTGACAACTGAATTCAAATATATAAAAAAAAATTCCACTGAATATGAATATATAAAACAATTAAGGAGGATTTATTAAAATTATTCTAGTGTAATGTTAATGGTTATAATCATATATTAAAAACTTTCGATATGAGATAATCAATTTCTAAAAGTTTAAATCATCTTTTTATATCTTGTGAATTATATTTAAACCCCGTGCGAGGCTAAGCCATTTCTGATATTCGTTGAGTTTTGCAGTGTGCGTGACGTCATCACAGCAACACTCGAGTTTCAAATTTAAAGTAGCTAAAATGCGTCAAATCATAATAATTTTAATTTGTGGTCAATATATGAATGCAATAATAAATTTAGTTTATTATTTAATCACATAAGTCTCTAATTTTCTATTTAATAGTACTGCCTTGATGACGTCACGTACACTAAGCACATGATTTGTCTCTGACAAGTAAAAGTTCAACTGGAACAGTTGAAACTTGATCAGTTCTATTTTCCATTTCACAGCGAGTGGTTGAGCGAATTGTTGTGCAATTAATGAATCGAAATTGTTTGCTCCTTTCGTCAAATATGGAACAAATACTATTGAAAAAACAATTATTTTCAATTCAACTTAGAGAATTATAGTAGCTACATTCAACGCTATTGAAAATAGGTAGAATGGTAAAGATTTTACTTTCAAAAACGTGCCCGTGAAATAAGTGTCTCCGCCATATTGAACAGCAGTTGTCCGCTAGATGGCTTCCTGCTACCCAATCGGAAGTTAGCCATATTGCAGCAGTAGCTAGTGAATATTACACTATTTACACAGGCTACCACCAAACTACAAAGAGATGATTCTTATTGGCTATTGTGACAGAGCTACTCTGATATCATTAACTGTAAGTATATGTATAACTACTTAGGTATCATCAAATTAAATAGGTAGTTTAATCAAATTCCTATATCGTTTTACTAAATTAGGTCCGTAGGCACTTGATATCGAGCAATCTAGTATCTTAATAAACAATGAAAAAATGAATACATGTTGCAATAGTACCTACCTTGTTACGTACCTATGAGTAGATATGTTATTAATTTTACTCTCTTACAGTTATATTGGCTTATCTTTATTATTGTTTAGGTATGCTTAGTTACCTTTGTACTAGGGCTAGTTACGAATTATCGGTCAGTTCCATATCTTCGATCATATGAAAAACTATAATAGGAGCTACCTATCTCTAGACTATAGGTAGGGTAAGTTACGCTTTGTCGGTCGGTTTCACATGTTCAGTCATATAAGAAAAAACTATATACCTAATCGGAAATTTATTTTTATTGGTATCCATGTTAAGGTATCATGGATACCAATAAAAGTAATAATTTTTATATATTTTTTCTTATATGACCAATAACGTGATTGTGAAACTGTCAGATTATTCGAAACTTACCTACCCAGGCTACCCTAGGTACCTTTTAATTATTATTGAATTCTTGTATTTATTAATGTATTATGGATGGTAACGGTGTCATATCATGGATATAAATTATTTAAACGTTAGGCTAATTAATTCTTGTTAGGTACTACCCATGTACCTAAATCGTTTTCTCTTCTGAGTCTATGACCGAAGATGTGGAACTGACCGATAATTCGTAATTTGCCCTAATATCAAGTTAGCTATGACAATTCATCATTATTCATGCCTATAAATTATAAAGTCATCAGTCTTGCCAATAGCTTTTTCTACTGTCAACTGATAGGTAAAATAAAAGTAATAATTAATGAAGTGATATAGTGAGTACCTAGAAAAATGACCTGCTGATAGGTATAACTGTGATCGAATTGACTCACTTCAGGGCAACTTTTTGATAACTCTATTTCTAGTAATGCATGAGTCATGATTTGAATTGAAATGTATATATTATAATTTATAGCTATTGTTAATATTATCCCTCCCCATAATAAAGAGCAATGTGTTTTTATAAATACATATATAAATCCATCATGCTCAAGAATTTTTTTATAAAACTCAGTTTTCTTATACTAGATATCTTCCAAATACTCCAAAATTTTCCAAATACTCCGAAATTTTCCGAAAACTACCAAATTTTCCGATAACTACCAAATTTTCCGATAACTACCAAATTTTCCGATAACTACCAAATTTTCCGATAACTACCAAATTTTCCGATAACTACCAAATTTTTCGAAAACTACCAAATTTTCCTAAAACTAGAAAATTTTCCGAAAACATTAAATTCTCCGAAAACATTTAATTTTCCATAAAACATTTAATTTTCCTAAAACATTTAATTTTCCTAAAACATTAAATTTTCCTAAAGCATTAAATTTTCCGAAAACATTAAATTTTCCGTAAACATTAAATTTTCCGAAAACATTAAATTTTCCAAAAGCATTAAATTTTCCAAAAACATTAAATTTTCCGAAAACATTAAATTTTCCAAAAGCATTAAATTTTCCAAAAGCATTAAATTTTCCGAAAACATTAAATTTTCCGAAAACATAAAATTTTCCGAAAACATTAAATTTTCCGAAAACATTAAATTTTCCAAAACATTAAATTTTCCGAAAACATTAAATTTTCCGAAAACATTAAATTTTCCGTAAACATTAAATTTTCCGAAAACATTAAATTTTCCAAAAGCATTAAATTTTCCAAAAACATTAAATTTTCCGAAAACATTAAATTTTCCAGAAGCATTAAATTTTCCAAAAGCATTAAATTTTCCGAAAACATAAAATTTTCCGAAAACATAAAATTTTCCGAAAACATTAAATTTTCCGAAAACATAAAATTTTCCGAAAACATTAAATTTTCAGAAAACATTAAATTTTCAGAAAACATTAAATTATCAGAAAACATTAAATTATCAGAAAACAATAAATTTTTCGAAAACACTAAATTTTCCGAAAACTCAAACTTGTCCGAAGATCAAATTTTCTCTCAAGAAACTCATCCAAATTCATCCAAAACCTCAATTCTTTCAAAAAAACTCAAAATTCTTCCAAAAACTCAGAATTCTTCCAAAAACTCAGAATTCTTCCAAAAACTCAGAATTCTTCCAAAAACTCAAAATTCTTCCATAAACTCAAAATTCTTCCATAAACTCAAAATTCTTCCATAAACTCAAAATTCTTCCATAAACTCAAAATTCTTCCATAAACTCAAAATTCTTCCATAAACTCAAAATTCTTCCAAAAACTCAAAATTCTTCATAAAACTCAAATTTTCCGGAAACTTGAAATTTTACAAAACTATTCCGTTTTCCATTAAAACCCGTTATTCATAACGGGATAATAACTAGCTTAAATCATAATAGCCAATACAGCTCATGCAATTGTAATCTCATTGTATACCCCTCTCTTACAGTTCCAGCTCTTCTACTCTTAAATGACGAATAACGATGTTCATACTTCATAGCAAATTGGGTTCTCTTCACTGATGTAAATCAAAAAAGAAATAAGGAAGCATGTCACAGTAGCTACTACAGAAAATACGAAATCTTATTATTTTTTGGACAATCTTGATAGAAAAAGCTAGGTGAGTATTGTAGCAATTATATTCTTATGAATAATTCATTAATAATATCTAGTTGATTAGCAATATCTAAAAAAATATTTTTTTTTTTTTTGAAATCATAGTTCAATCTTTCAGATAATTTAGTAATATTTTTAGACACCAATTAATTATTCATTGGTTCTTGAATGAGGCCAAACTTTCGAATGCTACTTCTAATATGCATCCTGCATGCAATAATCTATGGATACATACTTTATTTTAATTTCAGAGCATTAGTGCTCTTTTAACTACTAATAGGGTTAAAGTCTATTCTATTCTTAATTATTTTAATTATATCCAATTTTATTTATTTGCAGCTGCTACATCACTTTAATTTTTGCAGAATAATAGCTAAGCCATTTTCAATTACAGATACTTTGAGACGGACATCTTATGGGAGAATGGCTGTACAACTTCAGAGATCTACTCTGTGGTCGGACTGTGGGTGCGAGGAACAGAAAAATGGACGAGAAGAATGAATGAAGTTATTCCCTTCCTAAGGTTTCCCCTCTATTCGTTAAATCTGGTGTCTCATGTTCAGTATTTGATGAGACTATTTACTCAGCTATGCTGGGTAAGTTACAAATTGATGCACAGTTCCACATTTTCGATTATACTACCTATAAAACGAATATATTTAATATAACTTTTCTATACGTTATTTTTATTGGTCACCAATCTAAAACGTTCAATTTTATAATTTTTACTTCTATGATCGAGAATGTGGAAATATCGATAATTCGTAACTGACCCTAAATAGTGAACCTCAAATTATGACTATTTACAATTTGTTTAATAAGCTAGGCGGGGATCTATCCTGAAGCTGTATATGGCTAATGGAAGAGAATGAGAGTAGCGTCTCTTGGGTTTTTGCGTGTTGTAATTTTCATTATGGATTGTCTTTTTTTACTTTTACCAAGTTTATAATTTTATTAACGCTACTTGCAGTTTTAGAGGATAATGCTAGAGATATGATCTTCAACTACGAGGTCTTAGAGATTTTGTGTTAGGTAGACAGGATCGTATAGGCTTTATTTTGAGACAATTTTGTCCTTTATCGTCATATACCTTGGTAAGTGACAGTATTCACGATGTAGCTTTTCTGTATCCATGAGCATTGTCAACTTGCCCTAATCTAGAGACAACTTGCCCTAATCTAGAGACAACTTGCCCTAATCTAGAGACAACTTGCCCTAATCTAGAGACAACTTGCCCTAATCTAGAGACAACTTGCCCTAATCTAGAGACAACTTGCCCTAATCTAGAGACAACTTGCCCTAATCTAGAGACAACTTGCCCTAATCTAGAGACAACTTGCCCTAATCTAGAGACAACTTGCCCTAATCTAGAGACAACTTGCCCTAATCTAGAGACAACTTGCCCTAATCTAGAGACAACTTGCCCTAATCTAGAGACAACTTGCCCTAATCTAGAGACAACTTGCCCTAATCTAGAGACAACTTGCCCTAATCTAGAGACAACTTGCCCTAATCTAGAGACAACTTGCCCTAATCTTGAGACAACTTGCCCTAATCTTGAGACAACTTGCCCTAATCTTGAGACAACTTGCCCTAATCTTGAGACAACTTGCCCTAATCTTGAGACAACTTGCCCTAATCTTGAGACAACTTGTCCTAATCTTGAGACAACTTGTCCTAATCTTGAGACAACTTGCCCTAATCTTGAGACAACTTGCCCTAATCTTGAGACAACTTGCCCTAATCTTGAGACAACTTGCCCTAATCTTGAGACAACTTGCCCTAATCTTGAGACAACTTGCCCTAATCTTGAGACAACTTGCCCTAATCTTGAGACAACTTGCCCTAATCTTGAGACAACTGACCCTAATCTTGAGACAACTGACCCTAATCTTGAGACAACTGACTCTAATCTTGAGACAACTGACTCTAATCTTGAGACAACTGACTCTAATCTTGAGACAACTGACTCTAATCTTGAGACAACTGACCCTAATCTTCAGACAACTGACCCTAATCTTCAGACAACTGACCCTAATCTTCAGACAACTGACCCTAATCTTCAGACAACTGACCCTAATCTTCAGACAACTGACCCTAATCTTCAGACAACTGACCCTAATCTTCAGACAACTGACCCTAATCTTCAGACAACTGACCCTAATCTTCAGACAACTGACCCTAATCTTCAGACAACTGACCCTAATCTTCAGACAACTGACCCTAATCTTCAGACAACTGACCCTAATCTTCAGACAACTGACCCTAATCTTCAGACAACTGACCCTAATCTTCAGACAACTGACCCTAATCTTCAGACAACTGACCCTAATCTTCAGACAACTGACCCTAATCTTCAGACAACTGACCCTAATCTTCAGACAACTGACCCTAATCTTCAGACAACTGACCCTAATCTTTAGACAACTGATCCTAATCTTGAGACAACTGATCCTAATCTTGAGACAACTGATCCTAATCTTGAGACAACTGATCCTAATCTTGAGACAACTGATCCTAGCCTTGAGACAACTGATCCTAGCCTTGAGACAACTGATCCTAGCCTTGAGACAACTGATCCTAGCCTTGAGACAACTGATCCTAGCCTTGAGACAACTGATCCTAGCCTTGAGACAACTGATCCTAGCCTTGAGACAACTGATCCTAGCCTTGAGACAACTGATCCTAGCCTTGAGACAACTGATCCTAGCCTTGAGACAACTGATCCTAGCCTTGAGACAACTGATCCTAGCCTTGAGACAACTGATCCTAGCCTTGAGACAACTGATCCTAGCCTTGAGACTACTGATCCTAGCCTTGAGACTACTGATCCTAGTCTTGAGACTACTGATCCTAGTCTTGAGACTACTGATCCTAGCCTTGAGACTACTGATCCTAGCCTTGAGACTACAGATCCTAGCCTTGAGACTACTGATCCTAATTTTGAGACTACTGATCCTAATTTTGAGACTACTGATCCTTATCTTGCAGCTATAGAACGTTTGTAAATAACGAGTTTTTTTTTTTATTAGATAGAATGTTATAGATAAATATTATGTTTTGTAGCTAGTTATATAGATTTTTTGTTCAAGTATTTTAATAGATTTTTTAAACGTTTTTTATAGCCTTCAGGGTAATGGAATTTGAGCAGCTATACGTGTCAGGTACCTGAATAAAATATCCTCTTACTTGCTAATCATTTCCCTATAATCTATATTAATTAAACTATAGATGAAGCATCCATTTGAATAGTTAGTTTTTATCCAAAAATAGCACTATATTTGTTTTTCAATAAATCTATTGCTTACATTTTCAATTATCATGTTTTCTGTTTTTTAGGTAATTATTTACTATAAACTGTTATTCCTCTATTTTTACCGTCTGTCATTTCTCCCTATAGTTCCTTGAGTTCATTTTCATTTTGGTTTCTGCAATATTGCCAGAGTGCGCTGGGTCGACACTGTTACCTGTGATATCAGAGTAGTCGACCTAGTGCATAGAGCTTAGTTTTACTTCCCCCCTCTTCCATGATGTCTTCTTTCTATTTTCTTGATGGAAAAAGTCATTGAAAATAGGATGCGAGAGTATACTGTAAAACCATTAGATAGTAGTAAAAATATATTACCATTGATTCCGCAGCAAATCTTGACTCACTATAGCTTATATAGTAGATTACTACCATCTTGACCCATGTGACATTTAACATTCCCACTATAAATTCACAGTTCTAATTTAGTCTTCTGAAAGTGTTCCATAGGATTCTTCTGACAGTGTTCCAAAGGATTCTTCTGACAATGTTCCAAAGAAGTTTTCAGAGAATGTTCCAAAAGAGTCTTCAGAAGTTGTTCCAAAGGAGTCTTCAGAAGTTGTTCCAAAGGAGTCTTCAAGTAATGTTCCAAAGAAGTCTTCATGGAATGTTCCAATGAAGTCTTCTTGGAATGTTCCAATGGAGTCTTCATGGAATGTTCCAATGGAGTCTTCGGGGAATGTTCCAATGGAGTCTTCGGGGAATGTTCCAATGGAGTCTTCGGGGAATGTTCCAATGGAGTCTTCGGGGAATGTTCCAATGGAGTCTTCGGGGAATGTTCCAATGGAGTCTTCGGGGAATGTTCCAATGGAGTCTTCGGGGAATGTTCCAATGGAGTCTTCGGGGAATGTTCCAATGGAGTCTTCGGGGAATGTTCCAATGGAGTCTTCAGGGAATGTTCCAATGGAGTCTTCAGGGAATGCTCCAATGGAGTATTCAGGGAATGTTCCAATGGAGTATTCAGGGAATGTTCCTATGGATTCTTCAAGGAATATTCCAATGGAGTCTTCAGGGAATGTTCCAATGGAGTCTTCAGGGAATGTTCCAATGGAGTCTTCAGGGAATGTTCCAATGGAGTCTTCAAGGAATGTTCCAATGGAGTCTTCGGGGAATGTCCAAATGGAGTCTTCGGGGAATGTCCCAATGGAGTCTTCAGGGAATGTTCCAAAGGGAATATTCTTGAAGATTCCATTGGAATATTCCTGGAATGTGTCAGAAAAGGAACATTCAGGGGACATTCCAGTGGAACATTCAGGGAACGTTCCAATGGAACGTTCCTGGAATCTTCTGGGAAGGTTCAATGTTACCTGGGATGGGTAAATCCATCCTCAATATTAGAGTTGACATGAGGGGAAAAGTTTTCATGGGAATTGCCAAAAACTGACAATCCTTTAGGAAGAAGATTCATCTATATTAGATTATTTACACATAATGTTACAATTCTTAAAAAAATATATTATATTGACTTTTATGGTAATAGTAATGAGGAAGATTAACTGACCGCGATGTTAGAATAATAAACATTCCTGCTGGTCATGAGAGCGTGATTTGGTTGGTTTGCCACCCTGGACAATCCTTCTTCAACTGTCTCTACGTTCTCAGGCTGAGTGCTGATCATATCCCTTTGTATTTTCTTTAACAATGGAATAGGAGAGTTCTGGAATATGGAAAAAAAAAAAATTGAAGAACACTCACTAATTTGTTAGATTTATTATTCAACCTTAAAACTAATTGCATCCTTTGAATGAGGACGGATTTATTTATTATATTAATTCTTGTTTTTGATTAATATAAAACTATAGTGTTTAAGCAAATTCATACGTATAGCTGTCCACTAATCTAAGTAAACGTCATTCATGTATTTAGATTAAAAAAATGAAAGTTTAAATGCAATATCAATTAAAAGTTATTGTTCTCACAAGTAAGTAATTGTTTAACCTAATTTAATTGAGCAATAATTCAATTCGGACGTTTGAGACAGTGAGGATAACTTAGTTTCACAATTCAATAATCCAATCAAGCAGAATTTTCATATGACGAAAAAAATCTACTCAAAATTTTTCAACTCATTGCAAGAGATATAGATGCGGTAATATTAAAAAGTTTGTAAGAATAAACAGACAACACTGGGTCCAGGATTTCCCACTAATCACCCAGCGTTTACAAAACACCACAACATTATTCTACAATCAATTACCCTGAGAACCAAATTCTGTCGACTGGACCTGCGTATCTGTTCCAAACATCCGCAAAAACTCGGCAGACTCTTTGCTACCAGAATGCAGTCTGGTCTCAGTTTGTTATATCACTAATCTACAAACAATCGACAGCCACTTTGCCGATTGCTTGATTAAAGACCTATTACATTAAACTATTTTCGAAAACAATTCATTTATACCTGGAACCCTCTCACTCTGAAGGACTCTTTGTGGATTCCGAAACTCCAGGTTTCCCTCAAATTATACAATCCTTGCAAGTCAGTGAATGGTAGGTTTCTAGACGAAGAAGTTAGAACAGCAATGAAGAAGGCATTATAGTACACATGTAGAAGTAGAGATGTGAATAATGTGACAAGGGTATAAACTCTGTAAAAACTTCCATTTGGCTCAGTGTCGGACAAACCTGTAGTAAAATTATAGATTGTCAGCATCTAATTGAACAATAGTCACTAACCTAACAGGAAAGTTCAAGTAGCTTTCACCATATTGAGAGAAAAGTTGATGATGTGAAGAAGATATATTGTTTTTTTTTCGAGTTTAAAAACATTGAGCATATGGATTGGCTTCTCAAATAAAATTCATGTTCGAATGTTTTATTTACGATAGAAAAATCAACCGTCCTCCCACTAAATAAATTACTAAAGTGTCTAGCTGCATGCTCTCACTAATTCCATAACTAAATCTCACCCATATTGAATAAGATCCTTGTAGCTGTAATTGTATAATGCGAAAAGGATCGCCGTGACTCTAGCTTAGACACTTTAGAGAATATATATCTGGTGATGATTATGGAACAATAGAAAAGCATCACTGCAAGCCAAACTCCAGCACTGAACTGACCCGTGAAGCTGTGGTATCCAGTAGCTCTTTTGGGTCTTTTTATCACCACAACATCACTGCACGATAACCAAAAATGAGAATTTCAAGATTTTAAAAAACAGTAGTATCTGTTCATCCTTTCAATATCAAAATTAAAATACTTAAGCTACTGATAATTAAAAAAACTAATGTTTCAGCTTATGAGAAGTAATTACAAACTGTCTCCCTCTATCGAAAATAAAACTTACCTATTCTTATAAAGAGGAAAACTGAAAGCTACAAAGTGAGATCGATGCTCAGTCATAATGTAAGGAGCAATTGTAACATCCCCTTCTCCTCTTATTAGTTCTCCAATTGCGCCGTTATAGGTTTTTGTAGTTGCGTTGAAAGTGCCCCATTCCCCGTCTAACGGAATTCGACACTGAGAGCTGACAGATAACCTTATTTAAATAAACTTTAAAAGAAATTGAAGACTTATTATAGGTTCCATGGTTAATGTAGTGTTAATGTAAGCCACGTACATGAAGTCAATTGGAAAATTTTAATGGTCAAATTGTTTTTTGAATATTGTCTATGCCTACTTTCCGATTTCTGTGAATGTTCAACTTCGTTGACGTTCCTCTATTTATTTGCCATATTTAAGCTTAAAATGAAACTGTGATTTTATCGCAGTTTAAGGACACAAAATGAGCGTATTATCATAGATTAAAATTCTCACCTAAATTGCAATACTTGGACCATCGTCATCCATAATTCTCCAAAATATCCTGATATTTCCAGCTCCTCAGTTTCAAGATTATTCTTCACAATCATCTGTGGTTCATACTATAGGAATAGGAAGTAAAACTTGTTAGATTAGTAGCAACCCACGTACAGAAACAGCCAATTACCGTACAGGATTCATCCCTATGAACAAATTCAACCTACCAAGAAATTCGTGCATCTCAGAAATAGAAATAAATTGATATGCATTCTGAAATCGTAAAGAGCATCTCTAACTCCACTCACAGATTTAACTAAACATCTAATTTCCAGTCCTGACAAATTCATGCGATGTTTCCAGGGTTCTTCCCTGAGGTGCCTAAGACCAAAGGTTGACGTCTCATTCGATATTTTTGTCACCGACAGCAACTTCTTGATACTTGGTAAGTGAGGGGCAACTCTATGGATATCCCAAATTTTGAAGAATAGATGTCCAAATGTAAGTACTGTTATCTGAAAAAATGATGATAATACTTACACATTCTGTTTGAAAATGATGGTGACAAATAAAAAAATTGAAAATTGAATAATCACTTTTTCTAAAATTGGTTAACTATTAAGTACGATAATTCTCTATTCCATGTCTTCCTTATAGAATATAGTACAACCTTATTATCTAAATGCCATGAGAATCCATCAGTTACGTTCTGAAGTTCTTTTTCGTCAAAAATTAGCAGCCATTGCATCTTGGATGTCTTGGGATTCTCCAAAATCTGGGAAAAGTTAGCCTTATTTCCAAACTGTACATGTGACATCCTATTAAAATTAATAAAACAATCGATACTTAGGATACAAATCCTTACTTGGTTCAGACGTTCCACATGATCATTTTTCAAGAATTTGATCAATAGCGGATTGTCCTGTTTATATCTGAGGAACCGATATTGATGATGATCAAGAATTTAGTTTTATACCATTAGTAAATATCTAAATTTCTTGTTGGAAATTTAATAAATTTATTCTGTACCTTTTGAAGGTTTCTTCATACATTTGACCAAAAGATTCATCATCCCAGTTCAGTCTGAGATTCTGTACCATTATCAGTTTAGACTGAAATAAATTTCGTATCAGCAATCTCTCTTCCATAGATGTCTCTGTGAAATAGATGAATTAGGTATTTATTATTGAATATTATTAGGAGACACTACCCAACTCATTCGTAAAAACAGTAGCAAGAGATTATAGAATGGGAAATATATCATAGAGGACTACTGAGAATTTTTTTATTAAAATAAAATGAGAATGTTGTGTTGGGTGATTTTGAAGATTAAGTAGGTGTCTCATTTTAAGTTTTTGTCGTCCTACTCTATTTTTCTTCCTGGTTAGTGACTAACTCTCACCTTGGTAAGTCACGTAAGTAATCCTGAAGCATCTTTTCACGGCTGCAATCGTAGTTATCATCCTAACTAAGTTTATAAGTTCCATTGCGACTGATTTTTGGCTACAATGATTCACGCAGAAAGTTTGGTATGGCCACCGAAGATTATGATGGGTCCCTCTTGATCTTCTATGGCCCAGCCGGTGCTAAGTTATTTGACCCCCGGTAATTTGATCCCTGGTAATTTGATCCCTGATAATTTGATCCCTGATAATTTGATCCCTGGTAATTTGATCCCTGATAATTTGATCCCTGGTAATTTGATCCCTGGTAATTTGATCCCTGGTAATTTGACTCTCAGGAACTTGATCCTTAACCTCCAGATAAATAATATTTCAGAGAAAAAATTCTTGTATTTTAGTTCTTCTTTTCGGTACAACAATATGTAACAATATACGTACAATGTGAACGCCAGAATACAATAAAGACTTTACCTAATATTCTTTGTATGGAATAACATAAATTCTTTTAGAATTCTGACTTGTGTCTATAGACTCCTTTGTTCAGAGCAATTTATTAAAATAATGGCTTTACTTTATAATATGTTGATATATTCACTATAAATTGTTGATACAAGTGACCGTCAAATATTTAACATTGGTTACGTATTGTAAAGGACATGAATCGTATTATGTAATGTAACTAATTTTCCTCAAATTTATTTAACACAGAAGTTATTAATGATACCTGTTTTTTCGATTATTACTATATATAAGTACACATACATTTCGTCAACGGACATTTTGTTCAAGGACAATTCATCCAAAGGACATTTCGTTCATGGCATTATGTCCCATGGGACATTTCGTCCAACGGATATTTAGTCAAACGGACATTTCATCCACGAAATGCGTTATATTGTATTTTATTTATAATGTTTATATTTTTATTCTTCAGTATAAAAGTAGAAAAAATCCTTTGTTGAAGGTAATTAAATATTCATAGTATTTGCATTTATTCTTATTGCAATAGTGAATGATATGACTGATTACTTTTTTTATACAGAGTCACAGACTGGCCTCGCTTTTATTTAAAAATATGTAATAAATGCGATGCATGTGTCGAAGTTATTACAGTATATAAATATAGAAAACCGAGATATTTTTTGTGGTGTTTTATTTCACGATAACATAAATAATCATCAATATTATTATTCAGATTAGGTTATTATAGAAACAATTTTGGTTCATTATTTAGTTTTTTATAACAAAATTTTGTTTACAATTTTTTTTTATTACATCATACAGTGACATTATGCATATATGTTGTATATACATGATGATATGTATATAATTAACTACTAAAAATTGCTTGATAATTAAATGAGATATAAAATAATAAGCTATAGATATATTGATAGTTTTTAATGTTACGTTTGATTATTTAAACATAAAAACGTCCCTGTTATCGGACTGTTATATTTTCTGACTCATAATAAATCCTAATATTATAATTATTATTTATCTCTATTGTAATTATTTTATTTTATCTTTTTACGTATCCATACATTTATTCTTGGTAGTACTCTGTTATTTCAGTTCTATAGTTTAGACACTCATAACTCATTAATTGATGTAAAATTTTAAATGAGGTAATTGAGTTGAAGATACGGTCCACTTGTTTAGCATATATATTTCAAAAGAATACAATAAAATTAATCAAAAAATAGAAGAGAAGATATAAATCGATTAAGGTATTCCAGGCCGCTGTTAAGCTCAAAAAAGGATTCTAGGGGCCTGTTTCATAACTCTAATCTATAGATAAACACATTTTTTATGTGTTTATATGAAATATTTCGGCTTAAATCCCCATAATAATATCATATATTTACACCTGGCTATTATAGACTAATGGTGAAAAAATATGAAATATATCCCATATACACTTTAAAATACAATATAAAGTAAATTCGTGGACGAATTTTATCCATGTACGAAATGTCCGTGAACGAAATTTCCGTTGGAAGAAATGTCCGCGGACGAAAAGTCCTAGACCCATTATCTACACATCGCTTCCATGAGTTTATATCATAAATCTAATATGGTCTCTTATCTTTTCTGCATTAATATTTCATTTATAACTGCTGAAATTGGTGATCCCATCGGAGTGCCTATAATTGGTTTGCAAAGTTTTTCGTTGAGGAAAATAGTAGACTTAAGGCAAATATTGGTCTACAGCTTTTCTTACAGCTTATATATCAAATCTAATTTGAATGTTATTGAATTAGTGAAAAGGAATGTGTATCCTTCGAAAGAGGTCTGGTAACAGGTGAAACATAAGAGGCAATTGCGGTTTTCAACATCGAATGAGACTAGCATTAAATCTTAAATTTGATAAGTGTTCTTAAGCTAAGGTGGCACTATATGCATGTTAAAGAGTTGGATTATTATGGATATGACTGAGTTTAAACTGATATGGATGTATATAAGATTAACCCTTTATTACCGGAAATATTTTTTTAAATGTTAAAATTTTATAAACTACTTCTAATGTGTCTAGTTAGTAATAAATAGTTAATATATGAAATAATTTTAATTAATTTTCAAATTTCAAGAAATTTTTCACTGATCCGGATGTGGATAAGTTAAAATTATATCTTGATAAATGAATATCCCTTTGAGTATGATTAATTTCGATCAAATGTGAATAGTGTAAACAATGGCTGCTTGGAATGTCAGATTTTATAATTTCTCTGTGCTTGTTGTTGATTTTGGCATAGTAGTCAGCTGTGAGCTAAAATTTACCTCAGTGCTTGTGTAGCTCTGTGAGTAAGCAAGCAAAGTAAATAGAGTGAGCAAACTGTACCTTTTGCTTCTCTATTTGAATCAATTGAAATAGAATTGGAACCAAGTGAAGTTGTATTATTTTCCAAGTTTGAATTTGATCCTAGTGGAATTGAGTTTGATCCTAGTGTAATTGAATTCTATCCTAGTGGAATTGAATTTGATCCTAGTGGAATTGAATTTGATCATACGGAATTAAATTTGATCCTAGTGGAATTGAATTTAATCCTAGTGGAATTGAATTTGATCCTAGTGGAATTGAATTCGATCCTAGTGGAATTAAATTTGATCATACGGAATTGAATTTGATCTTAGTGGAATTGAATTTGATCCTAGTGGAATTGAATTTGATTCAATTAAAATAAAGTTTGATAATATTGAATTCGATCTAAGAATTTGTTTATCATTCTGATACTTCACATTCTATAATATGGAACAGTAATGTTCCATATTATAGAATCTGTATCAAACATTGCGTGGTAGAGAGCGGTAAATCAAAACTTACCTGGTAACAATAAGCAATAATAACCAATTATTTCCGATCAAGATAATCTATTTAATATCTATTTTGATTAATAAATGGAATAATATCATTTATATTTATAATTGCTCTATTAATATTTAATCGCTCCCACACACGGTGAATTGTTTCAATATTTATTTTTATTGAAACAATCAAGTTAAAAACTCTTATAATGAAAACAATTTATTAACAAAAAACGGAAAAATAGCAAATTCGGAAAACAAGATTACTGGAAAAAATGAATCCGGATGAAAAAAGAATACACAAAAACAATTAAAATTACTGAAAGATCCGAATTCGTTATTTTTTGTTTTCTGCTAATATTTCATTTATTTTCAATTCTCAATAACAGATGGTCAATAATTAATATTTTATATATTAGTTGTACATCTCATCTATAGTTCTTATACTACTATGTCAAACTGCGTTCAAAATAGTAATGGAGATGATTCGTTGTACAAGACTAAAACTTTCAAAAAAGGTATCTATTATTCTGGTTCACGTCTAATTTGTGTAAATTACAAAGAGTAACTTCAAATTCAGTACTTATTTACTAGATCTGTGATACATGCTTTTCTTTTTAGAAATTTAATACAGTATTATTCTACATATATCATCAATATTCATTTCAGATACCTGGTCATGTCAAAGCACCTTCCTTTTGCTGTCCTTCCTGGGTTTAGCTTTAGCGTACTCCATGCGTGGAAATCTCTCAGTGACAATAGTAGCGATTGTGAAGCAACCAGAAATCATTGCTAGTTCGATGCACAAACAAAATTCCGAACTGGAGTGCCCGTACGAAAAAATTAATATCACCACTTCGAACCATACTGTAATTTCTATAGTTTTTAATTGATATATTTTTTTATAGTATCGTTCAAGTTCTGTATAAACTTCAATTTCACAGTTTTTCCTAATTTCACAGTTTGAGAAAGAAATCATACCTTTAGGTATTAATGTTTTTAGATATTTAAAATTTGGTTAATGAAATACAAATTTATAGGATATAAAATTCTGTTATATGATTTTAACATCACATTTATCGTTTTCTTTCAAAGTACCACACTAATTTATCTTGCAGACAAGAAAATACGACATGTCAAGGACAGAAAAAGGGTTTGCTTTGGGTTCTTCCGTATTAGGACTATTCATTTCCAACTTATTTGGAGGCATAGCTGCTGGAAGATTTGGAGGAAAACTTGTGATGGGACTAGGAATTTTCTTCAGCTCTGTTCTGACGATCGTTACTCCTCTAGTCATCACCTACTCAGTGTCTCTTTTCATCTTTGTTAGACTTCTTATGGGAATATCCGAGGTAATGTTTTTAAACCAGTTTTACTACATCAAATAATTTTTTGTAAGAGTAGGCTTGAATTCAAAAATTGGGATGAAGTAATTTGAAGAATATATTATTATTGATTGCAAATAAAATAAATAATTACACGCTTGTATGGATTTTTAGGGAGTTGTCATACCAGCAGCGTATAATTTAGCTAGTGCCTGGGCTACCCCCGAAGAAAGATCACACGTAGTTGGAACAATTCAGTCAGGTAAAAAATGAAATTCGATGTGGATAATGATTGTTAGGAGACTTTTCAATTATGTATTTTCTGAATGACTCATTTAAAATTTTCAGGAACCTATCTTGGAATGATTGCAACGTTCATTTCAAGCGGTGTGCTCAGTGAAAGTTCGTTTCTGGGTGGCTGGCCCTCCGTTTTCTACTTGTGCGGTGGATTGGGAATTATCTGGACTATATTTTGGTTCAAACTCATCCATGATTCTCCAGAAGTTCATCCAAGAATCTCTCAATGGGAACATCATAAAATGTGTCTTCATTCCAAAAATAAAATGGAGGGCAATCGAGTGAGGAATTTTCATACATCTTATCTTCAAAATTGTCAAAAACTTCACTTAGGAATTCAATCTTGAAGAGGAATGAAATTTTATGCAATGAATGGACATGAATTAAAGCTAATTTGAAAATCGAAATGATTAATATGTATTGTCGTATAAATTGGTGATAATATCATTCGTTATTCCATTTTATTTTAAGTATTGTTTAGTAAAAGCTATGGCAAAACCATATAAATTTGTTGGGGTCCTCTCTAACCTTTCTTATAGACAATACTTCAAATTCCTCTTTGGATGGACTCTCATATTAAATTTTGTTTCAAATTTTCAGTGCGTCCCATTTAAAAGTATTCTTACTAGTACACCATTTTGGGGACTTGTTCTAATGCATTGTGCTGTCAACTACTGCTTCTACCTACTGCTGTCTGAAGTGCCTTCTTACTTCGCAGAGATTCATCACATGGGCCACACTAAGGTAGAACATTATTTATTTTGGATTTTTGCAGTTAAAAGAAAGTAATTAAAACACTATATTTCATAAGGTACAGTAGATTTCATTTGGCAACTTTATCTTTGCTTCCAGATATTTACAGTTAACATCTTGAAATAATCTATAATATAGGCTACTTGGTCAGTCGACCATTATTGGCAAACTACTAAATTTTAACAACTTGTTTTCATACATAAAATTATTTTACTTATCTGCTAGTTTACTCTTCTTATAATTTTTTAATAATAAATCTAGATTCAGATCATTATTAGATAGCCAGAGAGAAAAAAATGGTAAGGGAAAATGAAATTGGGCGTGCTTCCTGTTTTACATAATTTATATTCCACAGAATGGAACTCTATCTTGTGTGCCTTACGCTGCAACCTGGATTGTTGCAACCATTTACTCGAAACTGATAACAAAACTAACAATTGATGATAAGATATCGATCTTAAATGTTAGGAGACTGTCAATGATACTGTGTAAGTTTTAGACACAGATAGTCCCAATTGAAAGGTTAGAGGCAGCGGTTAAGCCAATCGGATTAGTCACCACGTCAGTCAGGGAACAGCGAGAGCGCAACGTGGGAACCAAACTGACCGCTTTGGGGGCTAATTTTACTCCGTTGTAACTGCGTATATAGAACTATTCTGGGCACCTGCTACTATATGCCTAGCACGATGCCTAACTGCAGATGCGTGGCCCTTAGCCAAAACTGCTATAATAGTAATATAATATTACAGTCATGGCTACTGGCCGCGCATCCACAGTTAGGCAGCGCTCTAAGCAAATAGAAGTAGGTGTCCATAGTAGTTCTGCGCAGTAACGACGGAGTAGAATTAGCCCCCAAAGCGGTCAGTTTGCGTCCAACGCTACGCTCTCGCTGCTCTCTGACTGCCGTGGTGACTACTGCGATCGGCTTAATCGCTGCCTCGAACCTGTTCTATTTTCAAATGGGCTGCACTACAGTGTAAACTGTACAGTGTACATATCTACTATTTCAAGATGGAGCGCTAGACTGTGGATATGTAACATACCGATATTTCGGCTAGTAACGATTAGGATGACTAGGATTGAGGTACTAACCTTTGCGCTCTCAGCAATGATTATATTCGCCGTACTTATAGCAGCTACCCTGTATTTCTAAACAAAATAAAATGAATAATTTTTATATTTGATATAACTCATCAGTGTATGTATTCCATATTTCAAAAATTTACAAACTAAATTTACAACTAACAAACATGCATATTCAATTCATCCATCTGACGAAATTGTCAAAATTTCCAAGAGACTGATTTGGATTCGGCTACGAATTCAGTAAGAAAAAAAATCTCGTAGTGCTCCATCCTGTATTTTATCACTATGTATTAGTTTATGTATTATGGTAATGTTTTGATTGAATTGTTTATAATAGGCATCCAAAATAAGAATATGGAAAGGTCATATATGATTTATTATGAGCCCTTTCAATTAACAATGATCTATACACCACTTTGGTGATTGGTAAAGTATCAAAGGCAGTTGAGTTTACCATACATATTTTAACTGTCTTGTTAATAATTGATGTGAAGAATTCTCCATTCTCAACACTAAAATACATATATTTTTATCTCCATAATATCAATCACATATAAATTGTTAGTTTTTTTTAAATATTGCATTAGATTCAATTCTTTATTTGAAATCAGTTACTTTTTTCTATCATTCGCTTTTCAAGTTCCACTCAATTGATATTTATGAAATTATCTTCACAGCTGGATACGTACCTGCTGTATGTTTCATAGCTTTGTGTTTCGTTGGCTGTAACCAGAAACTAGCAGTGGCAATTCTCATTTTTGCAGAAGGAATAACAGGATGTCAATATTCAGGGTAAGTGAAGTAATGTATAATGTATATTATAATAAATACCGATGATTAAATTTATACTCATTTCAGCTTTGCTTCTACACCTGTGGATTTGTCTCCTCGGTATGCAGGCGAAGTTATGGGATTTTCCTCAGGTCTTGGAAACTTGGCAGGATTCTCATCAACTTTAATCATGGAACACTTGCTTGACAACTATGTAAGTTAAAGAATATGTTGTAAAGTAGAGCTCCTTATAATGAAATCCTGACTAGTGAATGCAGAGCCTTGAGTAAGAAACTACACCTGAATAGGGAACGAATTTCTTTTGGTCTGCCATGAAAAAGCCATTAGTTTTCTAAACAGGTGGTCTCATGGCAAACAGATGAATTTTTTTACTAATCGGGTTAGTTCTTTATTCAGGACTGTAATTCAAGTACATAATTTTCTTATTACTTACAAGCCGTCCCAACTGGGTTGGCAGTACGGATTTATCCTTGCTGCTGCAATTTATGGTGTGACCACAACTATATACTTGGCAACTGTTGAAGCTGAAATTCAACCCTGGAATTACCATTCAACAGGTTTGGGTTTAACGCTATGATTTGAATTAAAATAAGTCATATTCTTCACTGAAATTACTATGAATGAAATTATTTATTCGTTTTTCAGATCAAGGAACGGAAGAAGAGATAAATAAATTGATAGACTCGGAAGAAGGGAAAAATGATTCATTATTATTTGGTTTAAAAAAATAGAGGAATATTTATCAAGGATTAGAACCTTTTAACCCTAGTATTCAGCCACTGGCGATAGCCCACCATTCCTCATGTAAAAAACTTATTAACTATAATTTTTAACCGATTTGGAAGCTGTTTTTCATAAATTTTACCTTTTCACATAATTAAATAAGATTAGATAAAAACGAAGGTGGTAAATGGTAAATATATTAGAGTATATCAGAGCTCTCCAGTCATGAGATACACGAGTGTGTTAGACTCACTCATTTAAGGGTGAATGTCTCACTATAATCAGTTAACTGTAACCCTTAGAGGCTTAGTGAGATGTGCGAGAAATTTCACCTCGCCAAGCTCCGTACTGTGGAAAGCCCTGCCCATTCAACAGTAATGACTGAGAAACATTTGTTTTGTATATTTGCTTGTTTCAATTATTTTAAATGAAAAAATATTCTTTGACATTTACAAATGAATGATTAAATATCACATTATGAAGAAAAAATAACAGAACGTCAATTCGTTAAAGTTATACGTATAAGAGTGGTAGTGAGAGCTGGTACTAGCGCACCCGCGGCTATATTATCACTGCAAACTAGGGTTAAGCATGCATTTCAATTTTTTATATTTGTTGTGAAAACTGCTTGTATAAACATCATTTTTAAGTACTCCACAACTTGTCTTAATTGGATAATCTATTTTTTGACAAGATTTTCTACAACCTATTTATATTTTCAATTCATTTTAAGACTTTTTATAGACGACCAGAAAGGTATATTCTTTTATAACAGTTGAAAATACTAAAGCGTCATCCAGTTTTGCTGATGCAAATTGCAACATTTGTTGTTTAGTTCTTAAAGCTCTAGAAATTCTTTGCTCAAATTTGAAATATAATATAGTATGAGATAATATATTTAATATTAAATTATCAATTTATCATCCTTTACTGCATTACAAAATATTTATTATAGTTTAATATTATATTTTTATGTTATTAATTATATATAGATTTTATGATATTAATAACACTTTATTTTGTTTTAACGCTTCTGACCTGTACCTATTTATTATTTAATTATATGTTATTTTCTCTCTTCATTTTTCAATTGTATTTTGTATTTAATTTTCTTATCAATCAAATTAGCAAATTAATTCAAACCAAATCTAAAAATTATGTGGTTTGATATTAAGCCTATTCTATATTTTTTTACATTACATTCAATGATTTTAATTTTATTCCACAAAATTTGATTAAAAATGATTATTATTTCTATTGAAACTTGTCGGGAAATTGAAACAAGCTTTTGCACAGGAGCTATACATATAGTAAAGACTTTAGAAAATAAAATATCTACAATGATAATTGATCTATTAGAGTATAGGTACTATATGCTATATGGCGACTTAAATCTTTCACTCCCGATGGGTGGTATTCCACCCACAACTTTTTTTCTCTAAAATCGATATATCTTCAAATTCATCTGAAAATACTAAAAACTGTTTATATTTAGAAGAAGAAGAGTTATTTGAAAATATAAACTTCTTCTTTAAAATATAAACAGTTTTTAGTATAATCATATGGATTTGAATGTTGTCCGACACTTTTGTTGCCAAACTTTAACAGAAGGTTGTATTCGTCGAAATAGAAACTTTTTATTCTATGGAGGTATGGTCTAAAATGCTTAGTTAAAGAGTTACAAGGTTAGGAAAGTAGTATCTGTACCATTTATTATTATTAATTAACATCATTTTTTTAATGTTGCGATAAGAAACAAAGCATTTTTAACAGTAATTATTATGAGCACAAGAAACATAATCTTAAATTAGGTTACATGTTTACAGAATGTGTTCAATTTGTCGCCCATTTGTTGCGATGCAGGCGTTCAAACGTTTGTCCAATAATGATTGGCGGACGCGAGCAAAGACACCAGGAGTTTGACGAATCCTTGCGGGAAAAACGTTTGAACGCTTGCATCGCAACAAATGGGCGGCAAATTGAACACATTCTGTAAACATTAAACCTAATTTAAGATTATGTTTCTTGTGCTCCTAATAATTACTGTTAAAAATATTTTGTTCTTATCGCAACATTAAAAAAATGATGTTAACTGATAATAATAAATGGTACAGATACTACTTTCCTAACCTTGTAACTCTTTAACTAAGCATTTTAGACCATACCTTAATAGAATAAAAAGTTTATTTCGACGAATGCAACCTTATGTTAAAGTTTGGCAACAAAAGTGTCGGACAACATGTATATAGATTTTTAGAGAGAAAAAATATGGGTGGGATACCATCATCGGGAGTGGAAGACTGAAATTAGTAAAAAAATCACAGCTTCAAGTACAGTAAGTCTGATTTGGTACAGATCATTTGTCATCCTTTAATGAGATACTATTTAATAATTAATATTGCCTGATACTTATTTCCGTAAAATGTTGAATAATATTTCTAGAAATTTATATGAGTTTACTCATTGCAAATATGAAAGTATGGCATTATTGGATTATCAAACAAAATTATAATTATCTGAATTAGCTTTATGAGGAGTAATTATATAATGTTATAAACTATCTTATAATTACTATGTATTATTTATTCATATAATGTACTGTTGATTCAGATTCTTTCTGTAACCAATGGTTACTGATTCAGAATACGGTTCACATCTTTATTTTAAATTTACAGATTTGTTACTACAGAAGTTTAGGATGATTAATATTAAAACAACTGAAAATAATCATATTCTATGATTTTATTAGTTTTTATTTAATACTAGTATTTTACTCTACAAAACTGATTGACAATTATTTTTCATTAGTAAAATTTTCTAGATTGAATTATTCTGATTTTCTTTTTAAATTAAAAAAAAATTTAGTTGCATAATTTTTTTCTCTTTTTTCAATTATCTGAAATTTTAATTAGAATTTTTGATATTTGGAGTTTTTACTTTTTTTTTGTTATCCGGCTTGTTTTTTATAAAAATTATCCGTATTTTACATTCTCACTTTACTGTTGTCCGGATTTGTGATTTCCTGTTACCAGATTTCTACAGTGTATTACCCGTCAAAAAAGATTGACTGTTTTTTTTTAAATCGTCAGGAGGAAATTGACTCGATATTTAAAAAAGTATCTGATTTTTTGTTAAATAAATATTTTTATCATACGTATTTTCTCTCTTTTAGCAAAAGTATTTTCAATGATATATATATGATTGACAAAAATTCAATTCCGACTTTTTCTGAAGAAGGGAGAATTCGTCATGTCAAGAACTGAGAGGTTCAGTATTTGACAACGTCACTTTGAGATGAGATTATTTTTTCCTACTTCTCAGGAGGAATTACTGCTGGCAATTCCATACAATTTTTTAAAATATTGATCGAAAAACCTTAAAATTTGATATACATATGAGGAATCTTTTTTGTTCTTGGTAAAAATCGTATTTTCTTCTTAGGAAACGAGATTTCTAAGAAATCGTGGTTTTAGCGGGTCCAAGAAATGTATTTTGTTAATTTTTGATATAAAGTGATCAATAAAGTTATCATTGAATGCAGAAAACTAGCAAAACAAAAGCTTTTCACTACTTTTCGAAAACCTAGTCTGGAATTTAAAAAAAAAATCCAAAAATCAAGAGAAATCATTTTGCCCTTTCAAATTAGCTCTCCACGAAAGATATACCTTTTTGGAGTCACACTGTGTCTCCTCCATTAAATTTTTACTTGTTATGATTTGGGTATACCTGTAAAATTGGATGCGCAAAACATTAGAGCCAAAAGTGAAGATCACGATTCTCGAAATTCTTCTTTGATCAAAAAGTAGTATAGTCACAAATAATTTTTTTCCATTTTTTTGGAAATACAGAGTGGGAATTTTGAAAAAGAGATCTCCACTTTGTTGCCAAAGATTTTTCATATCTACCGATATCAATATCTTCCCTGTATGCGAAAAACTAATGAAGAAGATACATTTTTTGGACACTTTTCCCCCCACCACCAAAATCACGTTTTCTTCCCTTTCTCGTTTTCTATGAATAAAGTGTGATTTTTACAATGAAATAGAATTCCTCATTCGATGTGCATCAATTTCAAATTTCTAAGATGCATAATAAAAAAGTTCTGCTAGGGGAACGATCCCCTTAATTTAACGAAATTTATAAAAAAAAAAAAATTTCAGTCAGTTTCAAATATTATCTTTTTAAGGGAAGACAAATGAGCTCTGTTTTTTTATCAATTGAAGTAGCCATAGCATATAGGCTACCTATACTCTAATAACATAAAATTAAAAATATTTCTTCATTTCTCTTACATTTACACTCGTAATTATTATTTTAATTACATAATTATCGCAGCTGATTAAATAGAAAAGAGTTAATTGTACAAACAAAATTTTTAATAATCTCTAAAGTAGAGGCAGATTCAGTTAAGTATTAGTGTTCATCCAAAAGAATAAAAACTGAAAATGTAGCAAAGAAAATAGTTTTTCAATTGATCTATTTATAATTATATCTAGATCGGTGACAGGACAAAAAAAAACCCTGCAAAATGAAACCCCAAGGTGAAATACCCCCGAACCAAACCTGGCCTCCTCGGCTAGGTTTGATAGTGGCAAAATGTATACTTTACTTTTTTACTGTAAAATAGGTATACCTCATTTTGCTGAAAAAATTGTCATATTTTAGGCAAAAGTGTTGTGCAGAAAAAGTTTTTCCGGCGGAAGTGTAATTTATTCGCAATGAATAATGTTAAATTTAGTGTATTTATATCGACAAAGGGTTTTTGCATCGGGGGTTATTTACATGTTTTTTTTTTGTCCGGGAGGAATTTGAACAGGGGGTGTTTGACCATGGGGTTTCTTTATTGCACGTGGGGATTTTTGTACTATAATCATCTATACCTATTCCAAGTAAAGAATTATATTGAGATTTTCATATACCTTCATATGCATAGGTACAAACTGAGATTAAATAAAATGGGGATAAAACTCTAAATAACTTTATGTCCGTGACCGGTAATTTTATCCCAGGTAATTTGATTCTCGGTAAATTGACCCCCGATAATTTGGACTACGATAATTTGATACCCAGTAAGTTGACCCCGGTCACATTACCGCCGCCGTATTTTCCATTTCACATTTTTTCATAGTATTAATTAATTTAATATTTCATTTCCATAAGTAATTTCGCCCTATTTTTCATTTCTTTCAAATAATAAATTACACAATATGTACAGTTTTTGTATCTACAATACAAAAGATTTTTGCTGGTGAATTTGTTCCTAATCTTTCACTATTTTGAAATAAGTTATTCATTCCACAGTTTGAAATAGATAATTTAACATTTGAAACTTTTGAAATAAATAAACACAATTGATTAATAAAGTAATATCAAATATTGGTATCAACAATACGTACAAGTACCTATTTTACAATATAGAGCATAATTTATTATTATTATTGTCAATTTTTAGTCTTTGATAGAGCATAAAATGTATTTATTTTAATAAAATACCCATATTCGGGGGTCAAATTACCGGAGGTCAACTTACCGAGGATCAAATTACTGAGGATCAAACTACCTAGCACCCTTTATAACATAGAAGCATATATCTTTGTTTGAAATTCCAAATTAATTAGTGACTATGCTATTTATATAACAACTTCATTACATCATTTAGTTAACAATGCTTCTCCTATATTGACGCTCAAATTACAGTCCTTTCCAGCCATGAGTTGTTCTACATGAAATGTTAAGATGACAAAGTACAATTTCCACATTTTACTCTTATTTCCATCTTACGCTTAATTATGTTGGCATGCCGCATTTTGAATATGTTATGCCAAATTTTCCTGAAATTATCAGCAAATGAATGATAGCTTTTTTTTATTAACCTTGGGACTAATGTAGCCACAATTTTTTTTGTGTATATATTTAGTAGGTTAGATTAGGTATATAGAATAACCCTACACCTGTGAATGAATATTTACTGAACCAACATCTCAATTTGAGTAACTAAAACTACAATTTTTGTTAATAGTCTTAATGCGACTGGAGAGATGAAATCTCTAAATCTGAGATAGTGTTATGTATTAAAAGAACTAAATTGTGTATACGAGTGTGGTTTATAATATAATATTAATATAATTACAGAGTCATATGTGTCGGACTGACAGAGCAGCTTTGGTTACGCAGGGTTCACCTTAGCATTAAGTTACCTGATTAATCTATATTTCCAGAAGGTTATTAGTATAAAAATAACAATGATAATTATAAAATTTCAACTAATTAAATGTAACGGATAATAATGTATTAAATAATTTGTAATATTACAGTACTGAGTATCGCAGAAAAGTGAGTAAAGGATGGGTTGAGGAATGCGGAATGCAACGCTACTGAAATTGTATTTACACTCAGTGGCACAGTGCCTCGCCATAAAAAAAAGTCACATTTAATTAGTGATAGACCGATAGTTGAAAATATATGAGTTTCAAATTGTATTATTCAATACTACCTATCAGTAAGAGGACCTACAGACTATAGATAGAACATTTTATGCCAAAAAATCAACTTGAATCAACTTTGCTATTGCTCAGTAATCTAAACACTGCTGACAGTCCGATTTGTGTTAAAAAAGTGACGTGCAATCTAATTTCCTGTTATTGAAATTATAATATGCAAATCTAAATATGTAATATTTATCTTTTTTTTAAATATCTAGATTCCAGATCTTTTATGATGTCTTTGTCTGATTTTTTTTTCTGATTGTGTTTCCCATATACATTTAATGATCAACTCTATTGAATTCATTGGCTACTTCTTATGTACATTACAAATTTCAAACATTTTTTTGTAAAGACAGCATCGTTATATAGCTTAGTTTGTATTATCAAATTTGGTAATTGGTAACTTCCACGGGCATTTCGTTCACGGACAATTCGTTCATGGTAATCGAGCCAATCCTGGTTTCTAAAAACACCTCTCTCACAGGTCCTGCTGGCATATCCAAAAAATACATGAAACATCTAGGATTCTATGCTATTAGTCATCAGGGCCATCACAGGCGTCTGAAAATTCTAACTATACAGAACAAAAATAATCCCAACAACTGGATATCACTTTCACATGTTTAAATTTGCATATGAAACTAGTATTGATGAAATAGTTTTACAGTACCTTAATTTGTGAATTGATCTTTGATAGACTAGTAGAATGAGGGATATATTGTTAACTGTGCTGTTTAAGTTCTGGTTGCTGTTTTTTAAATATTATAGGTAATGTGTGATATCCTTGTCTGGATCTTAGGTATATCGTATAACTATATTTTGGCTTCAATCAAATTTCTTAAAGTTGTTGAAATTCTAGTTAAAATTAAGTTCATTATTGAAATAGTATATTATGATTAACATCTCATTAACATATCCATTATAAATGATATGCACTCTCAGATTTACCAGTGACGTTGGTTAATAATTTATACATATATCATATTATTTGTTTGTCTATCTCGCCTATGGTTCTTATACTATTATGTCAAACTGCGTTGAAAATCGAATAGACGAAGATACTTCATACAAGACTAAGATTTTCAAAAAAGGTAATTATTTTTCCTCGTCTTGTTTATAGTTTGTATATACTTAGTATTGAATCTAAATTCTTCTTCAAATTCAATAATTATTTACTAGATCTGTGACACAAGTTTATTTGCTAGAAATTTATTATTCTATATAATCATTATTCATTTCAGATACCTGGTCATGTCAAAGCACCTTCCTGTTGCTGTCCTTTATAGGTGTAGCTTTAGGTTATTCCATGCGTGGAAATCTCTCAGTGACAATAGTAGCGATTGTGAAGCAACCAGAAATCATTGCTAGTTCGATGCACAAACAAAATTTCGAACTGAAGTGCCCGTATGAAAACACTGCAAACACTACATCAAACTATACAGTAATTTTGATAGTTATTAATAGTTGTAATTTTATCATGAAATACTACATTAGCGTACAAGTTCAGCATGAAGAGTCATTGTGACGATTTTTGATAGTTTGCTAATTTTACTGTTTGGAAAACAGATTTCCTTAATAGGTACTAATACTTGTTGATATTTTGAATTTGGGGTGATAAAATACTAATTTATATGATATAAAAATTATGTTTTATGATATTAAAATCACATTTACTGTTTTCTTTCATAGTTACTCACTAATTTATCTTGCAGATAAGAAAATTCGACATGTCAAGGACAGAAAAAGGTTTTGCTTTGGCTTCTTCCGTATAAGGACTATTCATTTCCAACTTATTTGGAGGCATAGCTGCTGGAAGATTTGGATGAAAACTTGTGATGGGACTAGGAATTTTCTTCAGCTCTATTCTGACGATCATTACTCCCCTAGTTATCACCTACTCAGTGTCTCTTTTCATCTTCGTCAGATTTCTTATGGGAATAGCCGAAGTAATTTTAGCACCATTCTTATTTTATTGAATTAATCTTTTCAAAGAATTCACAAATTGGATTGGAGAGATTTGGAGAATACAATATGATTGATAACAAATAAAATTATTATTAGTATCATTTATTTTTGAAATAAATTCAATATAGCTACTGGGTATTTTATTTCTCAGAACTCCAAAAATCAGGATGGTTCACTACATATGACTTCATTATAAAGGAGCTGTGCTTGTGCAATGTAGAACTCATGTTTCATGACATATAACTAATTTATATTGTGACAATGTGTAAATCATTTATAGCACGGATTTTATCATACATACATAATTAAGAGCTACTCCTCTCACTAGCGTGGCAGCCAATATCTCAAGTAAGCACGGATCTCACTTAGGGCATAGTACACGAGATTTCATTTGGTGGGTGTAGCATACCAATCATACCTATTTGGAATGGAAATTTACAATGAGTGTCAAGTGGTAACTTTTTCAGCTGATCCAGCTCAATTTTGGGCGTGGTCAATTAATGGTCTGTCATACCCCACCCACCACCAACAATGTCTGGGAACATTATTCCTAATATGTTTGAAGAGGTTGCCTTCTGAGCTGATCCAGCCTATATTTAAGACCACACCCACCAGGTGAGACCCAACAGATGTACAGATCCTTGGCCGGGCATTGATGCCATAAACTGTGATTGCATTAAAAAGTTGGTAACTTTCCATTTAGCCTGACCCCCCGGGCTTCTACTCTATATGGCGGAACCATACAATTTTAGTGAGATAGTCTAACCCTGTGAGACAATACTTCAACTCCTTCTGTGGATGGTTACTCATATAACATTCTGTTTCAAATTTTCAGAGCATTCCGTTTAAAAGTATTCTTACTAGTACACCATTTTGGGGACTTGTTTCCATACATTGTGCAGTCAACTACTGCTTCTACCTGTGCCTTCTTACTTCTTACTTCGCAGAGATTCATCACATGGGACAAACTAAGGTAGAGTATAAAAATTATTGATTTTAGTAGTTATGAATGTCAATGACAAGAAAAAGAAAGTAATTAAAACCGGTACTAGGATAAAATGCTTACGGAAAAAATGCCTACTGACAAAATGTCTAATGAACATTGTGCCTAAAGCACAAAATACCGAACGGTGAAAAGTTCCTAACAGACAAAATGCTTAACGGAAAAAAATGCCTAATGAACGAAATGTATAAATATAGAATATTTAAATAGTAGACATCACCTAAAATGATGTAAAATAATGTTTAAAAAAACATATTTAAATAGAAGGGCCGACCAGAGAATATTGAAGTGATATATGTAATGAAATGATTGGTTAATAAAGAACTGTGTACATTATATGGTAATATACCTTCTCATTGAACATCAAAGAACATTTTTAAAACTTCTGTAAAACCTAAGTAAATAAAATATATTTCGTCTCAGTTATCATTCATTATAGAAGGTACTATATAGTATTTTTTTCCAATGGAACTTCTAATACTAAGGTAGTTAAATAATACAGTTATCGACGTTTTTTATAATCATGGGTATTAGCACTAAATTTTATATCGACATTGAAATTACCTTGCTTGCATTATAATTTCAAAAACAAGTAAAACATCACTATAGATTGAACATGATTGTACCTATCTAATAAAATAAACAATTTTGAGAAAATATATTAAAAGAAGATTATACTTATTTAATTATTAGAATATGATTACAGATATCTATTAAAAAGAGTCAAAATAGAAGAAGATGATAATAGACATTTAGTTAATAAGTAAAAATAGAGGAAGATCATTGTTTTCAAATGATTTGTTCAATCGAACAAACACTTTAGTAATAAGTAAGAAACACAGCTTCAACGTTTTAGTTGGTTTAATAAACTCTATGTGAGACAAAAGTTCTTTGTTTCCACTTGGTCTCACCTAATAGAAATATAACTCTTTGTCCACTATTACCATACTGGAAATTAGTTTACAGTGCATTTTGTCCATTAGGAATTTTGGCTGCTAGATAATTTGTCCATAGGCATTTTGTCCACTCACGATTCAAAGCCTATTTCTTGTGCTCAGCAGATATTATTATCTCTGCTACGCTAACATTACTTCCAAGAATATAGAGTTGGCAATTTGAAACAATCTGGGATTCATATCATATAGGCGACTTGGTCTGTTATGCAATATTGGCAAGCTGGAATATTCAGTTACCAACTTATTTTCAAACAACAGAATATTTTAAATTTCTGCTAGTTTACTATTCTTGTAATATAATTTTTTATGACAAATCTTGATTCAGATCATTATTAGAAAGCCAGAGAGAACATTATTAGGAGACTGTCAATGATACTGTGTAAGTCAGATACAGCTACATACTATGACTTGATGTTGAGCTAGGATAAAATGACTAGATATATACAGATAATTTATCCAGTAGCGATTAGGATGCCAAGAATGGAGGTACTGGATCGTGTGCTCTTGGCAATCATTGTCTGCGCTGATAAATACCTTTTGTTGTCTAACACATTTAAAATAAATAATAAAAGATATCAAGGATTACATTATCTATTTTTAACGGTCAAACTATAATCTTAACACTAGCATATTCAATTTATTCATCTGACCATAATGAGACTTGTTAAAATACCTTCACCCACCAAAACTGTTTTGATTTCTTTTTCGAATTCAGTAGGAGTGAAAATCGCCTAGTATTCCATCATGTATTTTATGACATTTTATTAATTTAATTGTTATATCAATGTTCCGATTGAATAATTTAGGATGGACTCAAAAATAAGAGTAGGGAGAGGCCCTATTATATTTAATATGGATTCTATTTTTCTTCTATATCCTAATTACATATTTGATGATTCGTAAAGTGTCAAAAGCAGTTGAGTTTACCATACATATTTTAACTGTCTTGATGATATGTGACGTAACAAATACTTCATTCTCGTGACTGGAATAAATTTATTGAATCTACTTAATATCAATCACATATAAATTGTATGTACTGTACATATAATTTTTTTTCTATTTTATATTTGCATTCAACTTATTTTTATTTTTGACAACTCTCAATTAATAAGATATTATAGTTCCACTCAATTAATATCTTGGTAATTATCTTCACAGCTGGATACGTACCTGCTGTATGTTTCATTGCTTTGTGTTTCGTTGGTTGTAACTGGAAACTAGCAGTGGCAATACTCATTTTTACAGAAGGAATAACAGGATGTCAATTTTCAGGGTAAGTGAGGTAATGTATAATGAATATTATAATAAATACCGATGGCTAAATTTATATTCATTTCAGATATAATTGTACAGCCGTGGATTTGTCTCCTCGGTATGCAGGCGAGGTTATAGGATTATCTGCAGTTTTTGGAAACATGGCTGGATTCTCATCAACTTTAATCATGGAGCACCTGCTTGACAACAATGTAAGTGAATGAATATGTTATATAGTAGAACTCCTTCATTGTGAAATTCTTAATAGTGAATATAGAGTCCTGAGTAAGGATTTATCCCAAATAGTGAACAAGTTTCCTTTAACTTCCCATGAAATGGCCATTAGTTTTCTAAAACAGATGGCCGGTGTATCATGCTTGTATGAGACGTGTGGTTTCCTGAGATGTGTGTATATCTGAGAAGTAGTGTTGATAGTGGGCGTGGCGTAATTATTGCCAAATAGTGAAATTGATTGATTAGCTCTGTGTCATGCGTGTACCTATACTGAATATGTATGTGAGGTAGAGTTGATTGTGATGGCCGAGAATAACATACGAATAAAACTGCGATTTGTAATAAACAATTAAAATGATTATTCCTGTAGTTTGATTAAAGTAGTAAAAATATCTCTTTCAAATAAAAATTAAACACTCAACAAATTAAATGTTTAATTCAGACCGATACGACAATGTTTACAGTTGCCCCCACCTCTCCAAATTGTTCGAATTTTGGCACCATTGGAGAGTGTAGTCAGTGTAGTGCTCCACACTTACGGGGGTCTGGTATAAAGAAATTTATATGCAAGAAATTGAGGAAAAATATTAATTATTGATTAATAAACAAACAATTCAATATTTGAAACATTTGGTGACTCAAAAAGGTTGACGAAGCGAATTGCATGGATTATAATCCAATTGCTGAAATCCGAGTAAATTCTAAATTTTTGTAATACGAAAATATTGATAAATGCTTTTATAAATGAAATCAATACAATTCACAAAGTCATTTTGAGAATTAAATTACTTCTATCTTATCACAATATCAGCATGATTGCTCTAGAAACCAAATTTTAAGAGAAATATTGTTATAGTAATATATTTCACAAAAAAAGGCTCGGGGCAACTCAAAAGTATCAAATATTAATCTGCAATTTTGCAAGTTGTGTTTTTTCATACCGTGCCAACTAATTTTTACTTATTACACAGGAAAAAAAATCGTATTTATCAGTATTAATGGGAAAATATCATTTTGTACAAAAATTTAAATGTTTAAAAACTAAATGTTAAAAATATCCAGATATGGCCTGGAATTTGGCATGCAATGTTCTTTTATAACGTATTAACTTATTAATTATAACAATTTCATATGAAGATTGTGGAGTTTGCCCGAAACCCCTATTTTTGGCTCACCCAACTAACCACTCCCACTATTTTGGCATACTTGATATTCTAAAAACAAAATAACTATACGTGCACAAAAACTATCTGCCTCATATATTCCCGTATCTCAAGAAAGCACGCGTCTCACAGAAGCATTATACATCGGCCATTCATGGCTGAATAAATAAATTTTAATTGTAGAAACTCAGGATTCTACTTATACTGAACAAAAGTTCATTATAGTAAAGCTTTACTGTAGCTAATGATGATTTACTGAAATTCTCGAACATAATATTTTATTCCTTACAAGCCGTCTCAACTGGGTTGGCAGTATGGATTTATCCTTGCTTCAGCTATTTATGGTGTGACCACAACTATCTACTTGGCAACTGTTGAAGCTGAGATTCAACCCTGGAATTACCATTCAACAGGTTGGGTTTTCCGCTTTGATTTGAATTAAAATAAATCGTATTCTTTTCCTAAATTACTTATTATTTTTTTTTCAGATCAAGGAATTGAAGAAGAGATAAATGAATTGATAGACTCGGAAGATGGGAAAGATGATTTATTGTTGTAGTATTTCAAAATATTGAAACGTTGCGTAGAGGAATAAAACTTTTCAAATTATTTTTTACTTCCAATTTAATATGTGTAAAAATTGGCAGTTAGTTATTTATTACATTTAAATAATAATTTAGTCTGTTCTGAAAATTCAATTTCAAATAAATAGGAACCTCTTGCATTAATGTTTTTTTACATACACCACAATATTTGTCTTAATTCGGTAAACAGTATATTTCATATGTATGTCAACAACCAATTTTTTGTTATCAATTTATTTTGAGAGAATTTTTTGTGCACAAATACAAGGTATTTAGTTTTTACAAATGTTGAAAATACTAAATCTTCATTCACTTTTGCTGATGTGAATTTCATTTGTTGTTTAGTTTTTAAATTACTGTCCATTACGTGCTCTAGAAATTCTTTGCTCAAATTTGACATACAATATAGTATGAGATTTTATATTAAAACTAGTGAGTTACCCGTCAAAATGACGGGTAATAAATCTTTGGTTACTTTCAAAATTATCGGATTCTTCGAAATATATTCTCCTTTCTTGATTATCGAGAATTTTAAAAATTAGTCCGATTTTTTGATATCCATATTTTTTACTTTTTTAGTTATTCAAATTTCGGCGATGAAAATTTCTGTTAAAATTTATGAACCTAATTTTTTAATTATACGTTTTTTTATTTATGTTAATTTGTTCATTGAATTGTTCTTTTATTTGGTAATTTCGGATTTTCTCATAATTCAAGAATTTCTGAAGTTGCAGATATTTAAATCTTTTTTTTTTATAAATTTAAGATTATATAATCATCCTTTACTGCTTGCAATACAAAATATTTTTAAATTTTGTATATTATATTTATAAATTGATTTTATGATATGAATTATATATTGATTTTATGATAATAAGAAAGTTTCCCTTGTTGTTTTTCTTTTTATGTCATAAATTCTCTGAATTTTTACTATTAAAGTAAAAATACTGAAGTGATTTTCTGCTTCCAAGAATCATTTATTTTATTTAACAATCAAATTAACTCAAATCTACCAAAATTTTGGTTCGATAGAAATACTGACTTGGTTTTCACGGACTTCATGCAGTTGAAGTAAAAATTAAAGCTGTTTTAAGCCTGAACTGGCTTTTTAATGTCAAAGATTAATGTCAGCTGAATAAAAAAGATAAGATTACAAAGTGAAATATTAGTCAGTACGATGTTAGTTTTTAATAGATAGGAGTTGCACAGAAAGTTATGACCATGGAGTAGTGAAGATTAAATAGAGGGGATGTTAAGTAGAGGGGATGGTTATCTAACAATATCTAAAAACTATAAACATATCATTGTCTATAATTATAAAAGTGATAGAAATTATCTGAGAGAAAGTCATACAGGGCAACAGAGGATAGAGCGGGAACC
Organism: Caprella mutica; assembly: GCA_947561585.1. NCBI lineage: Eukaryota > Metazoa > Arthropoda > Malacostraca > Amphipoda > Caprellidae > Caprella > Caprella mutica. Next base: position 421,424 of record CANNZV010000513.1, on the reverse strand, counting down.
CCCTCATTTCTTTTTGGCCATTATAGATATATATTTTCCTTCAACTTTAAAACTATTAATTATTGTGTCAAAGAATATCTAATTCATAGATATCAGGAGTATTTGTTTATAGTGATAAATTTGTTGCATTTTATTCTATTTATTCAATTGGACACGAAATAACTTTTATTAAGAAGCAAATGAAGTATTATGTTATATTTGTAGCTATTCAAGTATTGATAAGTGATAAGTTTTGAAATAATTTTCTACTCTTCTCTACTATTCCTTGTTATTATATTCTCCACGAAGACAATTCCCAGAGCTATTCCAATTCCAATCAGCAACAGAATAAAGGCTGGAGAAACCACTTCCATTCCAAGTGCTTCTGTTTCGGATTCCTCACAAGATTCTTCAAATTTCTTGATATCAGGTTTCCAGTCGTTCTGAATTTTGCTCATAATTCCCATTTCTTTCATTTGCAGAAGCCTGAGAGTATAATTGTTAAAGCTTTAGAGATTTAAGATTCTCTATTTAAAAATTATGGTCAAATATGATGTTCAACTCACTTGAAATTCACAATTGGAAGCATAGGTGAATCCATTTTAAAAATTAGAGAAACCGGCAGGCGAAATGTGGTCAGTTGAATAGCCATTAATGGACATTGCTTGGAAATCATAATAAATATTATATGATTTATAGACACTCTTAATATACACTCTGGATATATATACCTATAATTAAAAAAAACTAACCGCGTGGTTATAATAGTAGTCCTCCTTAACGCCCAAGAAAGCGTGGTTAGGTTGCTCTGTCACTCTGGACAATCCTTCTTCAACAGTCTCTACGTTCTCAGGACGAGTGCTGATCATATCTCGGTGAATATTTTTGAACAACGGAATGGGAGAGTTCTGAAATTGAAGTCAAACTTAGGAAAAGATATATGAATACCATTTAGTTTGGTAACCTAATTGGAAATAAATGCCTTGGAAATAAATACGTCCTAGAATGAGTGATGAATAATTTTTCAATCTGATTACCTATATAACTGTCCATGGTAGGAATGAGTGGTGATGTATTTTACTGAATTATAAATTGTGGTAATTGTCCTAGTTTCACTTTGCCTTACCTCCCTCCAATTATACAAAAAGACTAAATTTCTATTAAATGTTGAAAATTACCTTTTCAACCAGAGCAACGGTAGGTAGCCAATATTTGACTTCTTAGAGTGGTGCATCATAATATCTTTTCTATTAGTATATGTCTTTGCCTAAACTAATAATAATTGAAAATATTTATTTGGACATTATCTATGAGTAAAAGCTCAAACATATTGAATATTTTTTACAAAAAAAGATAAGAGGAAGAGAATAACATTTAAATTGCTGAGTAACCTAAACACTGCTGTCAGTTCTAAGCTTCATTTATACCTTAAACCAACTTTCTCTGTAGGTGTCTTCGTAAATTCCAAAACTCCAGGTTTCTCTCAAGTCGTACAATCCTTGCCAGTCATTAAAGGGTAGATTTATTGGTGATGAAGTTAGTACAGCAATGAAGAAGGCATTGTAGTACACATGAAGAAGTAGAGTTGTGAATAATGTGACGAGGGTGAAAACTCGATATGAACCTCCATTTGGCTCATCGTCGGATAAACCTGTGGTAAAGGGGACGAAGTTGTAACACTGCTTATTGTTTTTCAATCTTCATTTATTTCTTAACTTTACTTGACAAGGAAGATATAATCAAAGCCTCTGATGTAATTACTATTTGTACGCATTGAAATAACTATATATGAAACTATTAGTTCTAACCCATGTTACAGAAAATCCTAGCAGTTGTAATGGTACACTGGTTGAACGATCTTCTTGTTTCGAAATTAGAAACGTTTGTAAAGATGAAACTGACGATTATTATAGAGAAGTAGAAAATTATCACCATAATCCAAACTTCTGTACTGAATTGTCGAGTAAAATTTTGAAATCCTGTTATCATTTTGGGTCTTCGTATTACGATGATATCCCTGAATAAAAAAATTATTTTTATAATTCATTTCTTTTTTAAATTTTGATTTTAATTTTAAAATACTTACTCAATTTTGTTAATAGGAAAGCTAAAGGCTACAAACTGTGATCGATCTTGAGTCATCACGTAAGGACCCAAAACCAATTCAGCTTCTCCTCTTGCTACTTCTCCAATCATGCCGTTAAAAAGTCCAGAATTGTTGTCATAGATTCCAAAGTGTCCGTTCATTGTTACTTCATATCGAGATCTGAAATTCAACCAGAACTTTGTTAGAATATATCATAAAAATTATCCAATAATGTGTATATAAACTTACTTGAATTGTAAAGCTTCTTCCACTACTGACCACAGCTCAACAATTCTTCCCGATAGTTTCATCCCACCATTTTCTGTATTGGTTTCCACAATGATCTGTGGTTCCCACTGAAAAAGAAACAACTAAGAACGTAACCGCTCTCAAATTTTTATTGATTCTATCAAATCATCATCCACTCACAGAACGACCCAGACATCTAATTTCCAGTCCTGACAAATTCATTCGATGTTTCCAGGGTTCTTCCCTGAGGTGCCTAAGACCAAAGGTTGACGTCTCATTCGATATTTTCGTCACCGACAGCAACTTCCTGATACTTGGTAAGTGAGGGGCAACTCTATGGATATCCCAAATTTTGAAGAATAGATTGCTAAATGTCAGAACTGTTATCTGAAAATGTTCTTATATTAAACAGTGCACATTCGGTTTGAGAATGATATTGAGAAATAGAAAAATGGATAGATGAGTTATAATAATAATTGTTACTTTTGGTTAGTTTAGTTACATACGGAATAGACTAGATCATCTACAATTCTACAACACATAAGAAAACCCGGTTTTAAACCAAATCCGATTGACAAAATTTAAGTTTTCAACGGACTGAGTGTCTAGGATTCGCTAAAAAATTGATATTTAGGAAACCTGTTGCTTGAATTGTTTGATTTTCGTCAATTCATATATTTTACCATATAAATGTTTTGTGCAAATTTGTATATACCTATGATTGTTAGGAACGAAGTAATTATATTGAATGCATTCAGTTTGAACTGCGAACTGGGTATTGCGGGGTTGAGAAACATTACAAATATCAGACAAATTTAGAATATGAGCATGTTTAATGAAAAAGGCATGAGATCTTAGTTTATTCAAAGAATGTACAATAATTGTACATATATCTTATCTCTTTTATAAAGTCTTGTCGAGCTCAAACTCCACAGTCAATCTGTTAGGGTTTACCCTAATGAGTTTGACTATAAGATTTAACGGGAAGGTTTGAGTATGTGTTAAAAAACACATGTCTCATTTGTAAATCTAAGGAACTGTATCTTTTACAATTGTTAGTATGTATACTTAACTAATGTGTATTAAATTTCAAGTAAAATTATCGAACATATAAATAAAAATAAATACATAAGTATATTAGACATTGGCAACTGAGAGAGCATAGCTGTGATTGGGTGGGGTGTGACCCAATCACAGCTCGCGCATGTGTCTGTTCTCCATGAGAACGTGGACGAAAGTGTGTTGATTGGTTAGCTAGCTGTATTTCTACGTAGCCACACGTCACCACAGTACAATTAAGCCCCTTTCACACGAGCAGTTTTTTCATTATGCTGTAAAACAGCAAATTTTAGCGGACATACAAAAGACATACTTCTATTCACACGTGGCATTTCTGAAGAAGGATATAAATTTTATACTTGATGACCAGCGTGTGTTTTCTAAAAACTCGGTATAAACTTCATGCCGAAGTTTTGGCTTACCATTGTGTTCAATAAAGTCTTTCACACTAGGCATGAAACATCATGCCGCTAACTAGATTAGCACAGACCAATGGTGTACATTTTCCAATTTTACGTGGATATGAGGAGTCTAGAGAGAGATAGATATAATAAAGTGAATGATTAATTTAAATGGTTATTTTATAATTTGATTAAATCACTCACTTTAGAATTATGTTAGGTATATTTATCTCTCTCATTTATATACAAATTTGAATATTTGTTATCTGTCAAAAGAATCTACCTAGATTATATTTAAAAAAAAATATTGATTGAAATAGTTTATATGTAATAATATGCTCAGTTCTATAAGATTAATGAATCGTTTTTCTTGAGTAATTAATATTTAACAAACAGCTAAATTTCTTCACATTCTCTGCAATGGAATGTTTCATTTTTAGCGCCAAAAACAAAGCAATATTGGGTCCGGTTCATGTTCTGAACATGTCCAAAATATATAAACAAACTTGTATGGGGTTATTAGGGAATATTTTGATAAAATAGGTTAGTATGAATATTTACCTCCATAAAAATATAATTTTTAAATTAGAAGATATCATAAAAAAACATAATAATAACATTAGAAATAATGCAATAGCGAGATGTAGTAAGAATAAATGAAACGTCACGCACTTTCCATGTTATAACTTGCCAACAGTCGCTAGATATTTAAAATCATCTAGCACAGGCCAGGATCTGACCAGAAATAAACGCCGTGTGTGAAAGCTAGAGTGTTTTCATCATGCAGCATTTGTTTTACAGCGAAATGAGGAAACTACTCGTGTGAAAGGGGCTTTAATTTCATAATTTACTTGATTTTCGCCGATATGTAAATACTTTTAACTTTTAAATATGAAAATATATTTGGTATTTATGTAGAAACAAAGTGAAGATTGACTGGTAAAGTTAAAGGACACTTCAAACTATTATAAAAAAAATTCAAACATTTTTTTTTAGACGAATAGCAGCAAACTAAATAGATTTATTTTATCCCACACCTTCAATTGTGTTAACAAAATTTTGAAACTCAATACAACCTTATTGTCTAAATGCCATGAGAATCCATCAGTTACGTTCTGAAGTTCTTTTTCGTCAAAAATTAGCAGCCATTGCATCTTAGAAACCTCGCGATTCTCCAAAATCTGTGATAGGAAAAATAAATTCATATTGAAGATATTATAGTGAACAATCAAATTACCATTTCCCCATTATGTAAATCACCATAAAAATCATTGAAGAATAAGTACGACCTCACATAAATATTATTTTCTATATCATATTTGTATATTTCACTTACATATTTTCCAAATATAGGCAATACTTTTCTAATAAAAACGAATTTGAACTGGTTTACCTTGCCGTAAAATTCGAATCGGTCTTCCGTCACAAATCCCAAGAATAAGGAATTGGCAGATTTCTGGCTGAAATAATTGAAAAAAAAATCAAAAAATATTTTTTGATAATTCATGAAATTTAACTGCATGCAATAGCAGATAATTATGACACAGTAGCCGTACATTCTGACTGAATGATACGATACACTGAAAAGATGCTTCCTAGCCTTCCGCAATAACCGATGTTCGAATCCTGGTCACGGCACCATAGAAATACGTTGTCATGTAGCTTGTGGAATGAAATATAATGTGGGCTATGTTTAGCTTGATAGTGGAATGTTACTTGTAATAAGATGTTCTGAGTGAATGCATTATTGCATATATTGTTTTAAAATTTGATAACGTCTGGAGCCAAGCTGTAAGTAGACAAGAGAATACAAATGTGTTTCTACACAAATCACCAATAAAGAAGCACTATCACATATACTTGTATGCATCGAGAACTGAACATCTTTCTTTAACTGGTTTACGGCTACCGTGTCATATCATGGCCGTCTATAGTTGATCAGGCCAGATTCCCGAAAATAACAGCTGTTCAAAGTGGTCCTAAAAATCAAAACAAATGGCGAACTTAGTCTACATACGTTTTTATAATTGGACTATTTTAAGCCACTTATAGTTGTGTAGTGATGAAATAAACTATACCAATAGATTTGTAATTAGTCAATCACTATAATAGTGTTATTTAACTGACCTGATAATAATTAATCTATTTAAAAGTCGTCTATATACACAAGAGCTTGATGGCCTTTCAATCAAAATGGCGATTGTTCTCACATCGTAATGTAATTTAAACTAATTTAGAGTTGTCTGACGAAAGTTTTAATAGGGAATGAAAATATTGCCAAAGGCATAATTGATAGGACTGAAGAATTTTTTCCCGATTTTCATCTGAAACTAATAAAATTTATGTATTTAAAATTGAACTGATTGAACCTAGACCATGTTACAGAGTATGCAAGTTAAAGCCAATCAATTAGCTTACATTCCAAATCTTAAAACTTAAATAGATCTAATTGGCTTGGAAATTTGAATAAATTCTATGTTAGTATAGGCTTGAAATCATCAAATATGAGCCAAATTTGCTAGGATCAGAAGTTCTGCGAAAATTTTAGCTGTAAATTGGCATACAGTTTGCCAGCCTCTGAAATATGGAATAGGCTGTGCTGAAAAATAATAAATTACCACTTAATTAGGTATTTCAGTGGTAATTAACATACTTGGTAACTTAGGTAACATAACAACACAAGTAAAAATGTTGAATGCTAACAAGTAGGTTAATATTATAAGATAATAAGTTCATTATTATAACTCTTAAATCTCTGGTGCCTACATCGCCTGGCAACTCGTTCAGTTAAAAATCACGTTTATATATATTATGATTGATAAATTCACATAAATTTGATGGCAAATAATCTGAAACATTTATCAATTTATATCATAGATAACACAAGGCGAAAAAACCACCATGAAGAGCGAAATGGCATAAAAACCGAAGAAAATAATTATGTTGCGCACCATCTTTATCCATTAATTTTAGCGATAGTAATTAGATATCATAGGACCACTTTGAACAGCTGATTGAACTATAAACGCCATGATGAGCTGGCCTGATAAACTATAGACGGCCATGGTCATATCAGCTACCGTGTCATATCAGCTACCGTGTCATATCGGCTACTGTGTCATATCGGCTACTGTGTCATATCGGCTACTGTGTCATATCGGCTGCTGTGTCATATCGGCTACTGATTAGAGTCATATAATTTGTTTTTGTCAGTACCTCTTGAAGTATTCCTTGTTAAGTTGATTATGAGTTCCATTATTCCATGGTAGCTTCAGATTTTGGAATTCTAGCATTCCAGTTTGAAATAAGTTTCGTATCATTAATTTTTCTGATATTGTTGGTTCTGTTGTAACAAAAAAATCTTTTCTATATTAAATGGCTAATTAATTAACTGGAGAATTGATGAGTTAAAACAATGAAAAAATGTTATATTTTCAGTAAGTTAGGTATAATTCGAATTGCATTCATTTGTAAGATATGTGGAATTTTTAAAACATGAAAAATTAGATAAACAATTAGATCTTTTAAAGGTACTAGAAAATGTACTTCAACTTACCTTTATTGGTGACATAAGTTATCTTAGAGGACATCTTAACACTAGCAATTGTAGTGATCATCCTCACTAGGCTCATCAATTCCATGTCTTTGAACTTTGCGAAAAAAAAATCTCTAGGATAAATACACAATTACCGACATGATACAGTAAAAGATAGGAAAATAGAAAAAGGTTACTGTGTATAGTGGATAGAAATGATATTTTCAGTGAACATGTTGTTATTCGGTCAGATTGTACCATCCTTCCTAGCCTTTATAGTTTATACGGTACAGTGAACAAATCCTTTCTATCCACTACACGGTACACTTTTTGTAACTTGCTATCCTCTTCTGAATCTTCTATTGTAAATCAACTCAAATTAAAATTCATTAATTGAACCCCCGAGTGAATGTGATTGGCTACCATTTAAGGGGAGTGTCTCCCTTTTTTCACTTTTTTTTGAAGAGTGAGATGCTTGATTTTCTCAGACTTTATTACACTATTATGTAGGATGAAGAACTCAACAAGAAGTAGTTTGAATTTTCCCAAGCTTTCAGAAATCTTCGTGATTTCCGTCTTCAGGGGTAACATTTATTGAGAAACAAGCGACTTATAATCTACCTAATCGTAATCATGATACATAGATGGAGTAGGCTTTAGAAGTTTAAAAATGAAAATTGTTCAGAATGGCCAATTTTCAATATTTTTAATAACATCAGTACTATATTGATTGCATGAAAATACTAGAGACAAACAAATACTACTTCATAATACACCTTTCATTGCTACCCCAAGCTCCTCCCAGCTCCCTTTCCCCATCTTCCAGCTCCTCTCCCTTCCCTTTTTGAGGCACTTAATTGCAGACAACTTTCATCCTAATATTTTTACACATCATTTGGGACATTATAATTAAGGTGACTTTTAATACAATTTTTTTTTTGAAAATTATCTCTAACTAATATTCGGTAGTAGAATTTTTATCTACGACAGTAACTTTGATTTGGATTAATTCTAGTCAATATTTTACAATATCATATAACTAAAATTATTGATAATTTGACTCGTCATTTAACCTTTAAAACCACAACATTCCTTACTAAATCTCTGAAAGTATACTTAGGATATTCCACGAAAAACTACGTTACGTTTTCATATACGCCATAATAGTTACAACCTAACGACTGTAAAATTCAGACTGGTTACTCAGACAAACCTTCGATCCGTGCTAGATGACTGCAGGAACAATATATACTATACAGTTCAACTAGCAGCTGTTGGTTCAACTTCAATATATTGTTTATTCAATTTATAAATTGTTTGTTTAACTTATAGATTGTTTTCAAGATAGTAATACCTTCAACATTGAAGCGATTTCTTATTAATAGAGCTTTCGAATAGAAAGATGTCTATCTACCATCAGGAATAGCAATAAAACCTGGATAAACAAAGATTTTCATGACTAACGGTCGTATGTTGCATACCATTCTATATTTTATTATAGATTGTTTGTTTTACTGATAGTTTTTCATTGTTGAAATTGTTTGTTTAACATTGATATATGTATTAGTGGAAGTATGATAAATCAACTAAAATATTCACAAAGGTCAAATAGTTATTATTAAATTATCGATTATATACTAGTGTATATACGCATATAATCAAAAATGATGAAACAGTCACTATATCAAATTTATGGACACTGATGGTATAGTTAAATTTACTTATGAAATTATCATTATCCATGCCTCCGCTTTTACTCCAATATATTCAACTGAGTAAAATAATACTTTTAAGACATTTTTTTACATTAAAAACAAGATTTAATTTAGTTGTTTAAACAATTTATTTAACTGATATCAGTATAATTTCGTATCCTTGCTACCAGCTTCTCTTTTCATAGTATTTAATAATTAAATGGAGTAACAAGGGATGCATATTATATTTGTAAATACAGGGTGACCCACAAAAAAGTGTACCCAAGTTAGAATTAATATAAATATCGCACACGTACAATTTTAAGCAATGACGGTGGTAGAATGGATACATGAAAAAAATCTAATTTTTAAATTCACTTCAATTAATTTTTTAACTACTTATAAATACGATATTTATATTAATTCTAAGATGGGTACACTTTTTTGTGGGTATATAATACAGTGAATTAAATATAATATAGGATCAATGAAAATTCGATTGGATTTATTTAATCTTTTTATGTATTATTGACATGGTCATCTATAATAGCGCTCCTATGTAAATTAACCTCTGTATGAAAAACAAAAAATATTAATTATTCAATAGGAGGTTGGTTTCGAGTTAACTCATTTTCCATCATGTAGTAAAAAAGTATGGAATACTAATTATTCAACTTTTATTTCAATTGGTATTCATGATATTTGCATGCATCAAATATTGACTATAATTGCTATATTGTATTATATTTTTTTCATTCTTGTTTCTTGAGAAACCATTACGTAAAATAGAAATGTCGGACCGACGATCGATGGACATACTCTGGACATACCTGCAGGTATCATGGATACCAACTGAAATAAATAATAATTATATTGTTTTTTCTTATATTCTCGTGGAAAAAGTAGGAGGTGATTAGCAAAATATCTGGTGGAAAGACTTGAAAAACCCTACGTGTGTACGGCCCCGTTAGGAACATACATTTTTATGGAGGTAGAATAAGAAAATATAAGCATTGAACTATTTCAAATATCAGGCCGCTGTGCAACAGTTGTTGTTCCTAATCAGTGAATGTATTGTGGTTTGAGTTGAATTATCTCTCTGGTATTTAACTAATGTAAGATCGCATTATTGATCGGAAAATTTATAGAATAAGTAAAAGAACTTAAAATGGAACAATACTTCTTCGTCAACCTCACAGTAACTCTTAAACTATGTTGTTATTTTGAAAAAATCTCATATTCTGACAAACCTATTCCAGGAAGATATCTCATAATGCATATAATTATTGTTATCGTGCAACCGTGAGAAAACAGAAATCTGCCCTTCGATAAGGCGTATAAACGACAGCATCGCTGCTCTATCTGACGACAGTGTAGCGATAATAATGTGTCTCTTCATTTTTCACTTACTTGTTCTGTCAAGTACTATTTCTCTCATTACCGGTGAAGCCTTAACTGAATTTCACATCAATGGAACCCGTTTTGAAGAACCCCGCTCTTTCCCGTGTCCGGATGCAGCAGACATTGCCCCGTGTGTCTGTATGAACAATCCAGATTTAGGTCAACTAACTCTGGACTGCACTGACATATCGTCTGATGAAGAACTCGCCAACATCTTTACGAAGGAATTCCCTGTGACTGATTTCTATGAATTCAGAATGAATTCGTCAGATTTTCTAACAGCTCTCAATTTCACTTGCGGAGATGTGAAGTTCCTTCGGTTCAGCCTACATCCCGGACCGTTCCCACTGGTAGAAGTCAGTAATGTTTTCTACGATTATTGTTCCAATGCGGACCTCGAGTATGTCAGATTTAGAAATACAACGCTAGCATCACTCGTCTTCCCTCCTCCACCACTCAGTGACAAGATAACCACTTTTTACCAGTATTACTCTAATTTGGCAACAGTTTCTGCAATTAAGAGTAAGAGTGTAACAGATCTTAGTTTCGGAGCATCACAAATATCCGAAATAATTCCAGGTAATTATTTATAGCATTATAAAAGTCAATTGTTCGTTAATAAGGCTTATCTTTAATTATTATTATCTCAAGGTACCATTAATTACCTCAACAAAACATCGATCTTTTTATTTATGTTTTAATTAAGATATAATAGCAAAATTTATTGAAAAAGGCAAACTAAATGAATAGCTGTTATAGTTGAGCTACTACAGTAAAAAATATTTTAACTTTAGCTGAAAATTGAAAAACAAATATTTCAAGAAAATAGATATTTCAATTTTAAATTACATGTAATATTTACGTAAATTAAACCATTTATTTTTTCCTCATAGGAACATTCGATGAGATTCCAAATCTGAAGTCCTTAAACTTATTTGACAATAACATCAAGATTCTCAGAAGCGGCTCTATTCCTATTACGAGCAATGGGTTATATTATGGTTTACACGCTAATGGATTGGAGACAATTGAGTCAGGAACATTTACTTTGAAAGGAGAGCTGTGTAAGTTAAAAACAATTTTGGGATATCCTCGATTGTTTGAGCTTTTCCGGACCATACATAGCTTCTTTTTGTAAACTTTATAGTGTGAAATATGAACATGTAAGACCCTGGGAGGCCCCGGCCCACGGTCAATGTAAAGGGTGCTATAAGTCAAGAAATATATTAAGAATAAATGATTATGAATGGGTGATAAATTTAATCGTTATTATAGATGTCGCTTTATTGAAAAGTAGAATTGATTGGATTCACTTCACTTTGAAGAGTAATTAACAGATCTTTTGATGTATTTTATTCACAGTTAATGTCTCTTTTCTCTTCCACAGCACTGAATTCATTGTACATTGACCTTTATAGCAACCTCCTGAAGACGATTGATGTTTCAGTCTTTGGATTTCTGATGCCTTACATTAATGAACTCAGAGTTTACGGTAATTTATTTATTATAGTTCTGTATATCATCACCTTTCGCAAAGAAGAATTAACCAAACTAACTCCTTTTTATTTGAGAGATATCACTCGAGATTCGATGATTAGACATTCAAAAAACAAACATCTTCAAATAAAGATAATTCAGTTTACGCAAAAAAGGTGTTTATCTATTGTAAGTTTATCCAAATGATTGAAATTATATAGTTTATATATTTATAGTCCCGTTAAATTGAGAAGGCAGAAATGAAGATCTGAAATAGCTTAATTCGGACTGAATCCTACAAGTCAAAATCATTTACACATATAATTTAGAGTAAAAATCAGTTCTGAGTTAGAAAAAATGATCAGAGTTTAAATATGCAAGGTAATCTTATCTCATAAAGAATACAGGTGTTCAGTTGGTTCTTCTTCTTTGTAGACATGTTACCTTTTATTTATTTGATGAGTTCATCAAAAGATTTTGATTCGAAATCAGACATCAAATACTTTATATATAAATGAAAAAAAATTACCAACAGCATTCAATTTATAATTCATCAAAATATATATATTTTTTACGAAGCTGTTCAGATTGGCATTAACTACGTCATTTACTCTCTTTGCTCTCATTGTGATAAAAATGTTAGTTCTAATTTTCCATATTGAATAGTCTTTAACTTTTTACCAGGCAATCCACTGGACTGTGGCTGTGACTTGGCCTGGATTATTCTAAACCCTGAATACCTGGCGAAAGTGACTGAAAAGGGACCTCCTACATGCGCTGATGGAACATTGCTGACTGACTTGGATCCTTCCGAATATGAACAGTATTGTTAAGTTTGGCCTACGATACCGTGAACTTTGTAATTAGCTGATTGTTTTTAATGAAATGAAAAAATACTGAAACGTTCGACGGTTAGGACAATGATTTTTCATAATTTTGCATCATCAAATCAATTTTCTTATAATTGTGTTGTTAGTTTTTGGATTCTATCTTATAATTAAACAGTGCATCAGAAAACCTAAATATATTATTATCAAAATTCTAATAACTGCTTGCGAACAATTTTTTTCTGTTAATTTCAAAACATAGGAGTTTGGTAAAAAATGTTAAAGAACTGAAAGTAGCTGATAATAGAAGTGATGGATTGGAAGAAATTTATGAGGGGAATCTTAAAAAAAACGTTAAGGGAAAGTTTCAAGAAAAACCTTATTCTAGCATATATAAACCAAAATTTTAATTTTTTCAACTCGATATATGAAAAATTTAACGAATAGATAAATAAAAATGAGTTTATGAAGTTATTCGATAACATCATGACATTATTCAGAGAAACAAATTTATAAAAATTGAAATTATGAGGTAGTCATGGATGCTATACTGTATGATAATTTCAATATTTTTCAATCTTGTTTATTGAGAAACCCTTACGTAACATATAAATGTTGGACATAATTACGAGAGGCATACTCTGGTCAGTCATCGGAACCCACAACGGTTAGTGTCATCTATGGAAGAACACTGTGATAGCATGACAGCGGCCTTCAAAGCGGTGTCCGGACAATTCGTCGCGAAAAAAAATCTACATTTTTTCTATATTCGTATTTATATATTTTTAACACAAATTGAACACAATTTTACATCAATTTTTGTATTCATAGAATTTGAATTGGTTCGATCTGAGGTTTTAAGATTTATATAAATTAGGCGTATTGTTGATACGATGTTTTGAAATTATTTCATTATTTGATTTATTTATTTCAGATGTTTTTATAATCTATTTCGAAATGTGAAATAATTAATTTCAAAATGATGGAATATTAATTATTTATAAGTGAAATCTTTTGTATTGTAGATACCAAGTTTTGTACATTTTGTATCATTTATTAAATTCAAGATTTGGAAGAAATGGAAAATATGGCGAATAAATAGCGAAATGAAATATTAAATTAATTTATAATATGAAATATGGCGAAATGGAAAATAAGTTGATGAATTTTTCGCGATGAATTGTCCACGAAGAATTTTCCGCGACGAATTGTCCTAGGAACATTGAAATATCTGCCCGATATTTTATTACAATATTCGTCAATTAAAAATTATATTCCCCTACATTCAGAAAGAAGGGCAACATTTAAAGTTATACTAGTACAGTACCTGTTATTGAATCTAAATTATATTTGAATGCAAGTATGTATTATGGATACACATATTCTGATTAAACAAAAAAAATCTCTCAAAAGCCAAAATATAAATTAATTTTTTAAATAATTAGTGTCAGTATTATTGTAGCCCGTAGTCATGATACTGCAGCAAATTATTAGTTTTTCTTTTCTATTACTGTCTCTTTGATTTTTCTCTGATTTACACCAACTTTATGAAGCGCTGTTGATAGAATGACTGTTCGACACATTTTGTGACACACGGACGGACCCGGCTCTTATTATATAGTACAGATTAGTAGGAAACTGGCGGAGTAGTCTAGAAACTATAAGGGCTAATCCACACCATCGCTCTGGTCACGCTCTGCTCACGCTCCAGTCACGGTCTGGTCCAATATTCTTTAATGCATTTCACGTAGAGCATCCACACTGGCAGTGCCGGTCAGGTCACGCTCCAGTCACGCTCCGGTCACGATCCAATCCAAAGATATTTTGACTGGAGCGTGATCATACCGTGAGCGGAGCGGCACTGCCAGTGTGTATTAGCAACGGTCCAGTCGCGGTCCAGTTTTATTATTTGCGTGCTTTTTCTTGAATGTTACTACACATATATATGTCACGCGCATTTGACTTATCTGAAATATCGACTGATTTCGCCGCGCAATCTATTGATCAATCATTATTGCAGCCATCGACCGATGGCGCAACCATCTATCGATTGTTGAGCGTAAGAATGATAAGATTATTTTAGCTTATGCATCTACATAATTGGCAAATTTTATCGCATTTATCGATCAATAGCGCACCTATCAATCGATTTCTGCGCGTTCGAATGATAGGGAATTTTTTAGTTTATGCATATAATTGTCTTGATTTTAATGGAAAGATATCGTCTTTTTAAACAAAAAAATTGTTACATTTCATAGAGTAACCATCAATCGATTGATGATTAACCTATGAAATGTAACAATTAGATAAAGAAATTATAGAAATCCATATCAATCAAACGCGCGACAATCGGTTGATGGTATCCCTATTAAATATACCATTTAGATGCTTAAACTAAATACATTCTTTATCATTCGAACGTGCAGCAATCAATCGTTGGTTGCGCTATCGGTTGATGGCTGCGCTAACGATAGATCAACAAATTATGAAGCGAAATCAGTCGATATTGCTGCGAAAATAATAGAAAAAATTAGTTTTGTCATCTATTAGATGAGGATACAACGAGTAGATATCCTTCACACTTCCTGTCTTTTAGCATAGGATGAACTCAAAATAAGTACTTTTTTGTTTTCTATCATCCTGTTCATCAATCAAGCGTAATGATAATCAGTGCAAAATCAGATGATACGGAAGGGACGGGAGCGAGAGCGGACCGTAACCGGACCGAACATGTGTATGCACAAGGATGAGACCGGACCGTGACTGGAGCGAGAGCGGAGCGTGACCGGAGCGATGGTGTGGATCAACCCTAATGGCCCAATCTTCATTATTAGTTGTGAAATAAAGAACTGATTACCGAATATTTAATCCTAATAAATAGTTTTCAATAAATATATTTTGTTTCAATTTAATAAGTGCCGATATTGAGGAGTTTAGTGCAGAATGATACATGTTATCAAAATATTACAGAATTTGTGGGGGTTTAGGTCGTCAACATCAATATGGTTGATATTCATTTGTTTTGGGCCAAAAATATGCAAATTCATTTACTATTATCAATTTAATTTGATTTTATTTCTAGGTAATGTTTTTCTATGCAACATAAAGTTATAACACACACCACTTAAGAATATTTAAATGTGGGTGCTGAACAAATTATATAAAAAAAATATCTAAACCTAAAAATGCTTGGTGTCTATTTCTTGTTATTATTCATTTCTTTAGTGAATATACAGGAGTTGGACTACAAATTGAAATACCTAAAATTTTAGCTTCATTATCTTGGAACATTATAAATAGACAAGTAATGTTTCACATATTTTGATATTTTTCACTCATTTAGATTATTTAATGCTTACTTTTTAATTTAAAATAGCTGCTTTTTCATATATTTAAAAATTGGCTACAAACTTTATAAAAATGAAAATCTCTCAGATTTTCAAAATGACCAATTGTTGGTGCTAGTATGGCAGTCGCTATAGTGTAAATAAAATTGCCAGAATGTTTGGCGTTTCAAGAGGTAGTGTCTCAAAATTAATGACTTCCTTTGGAAGAGAAGAAAATCCTCCTCAAGCGAAACCACCGAAAGTCGAAATTGTCCAAGAGAGAGACCGTCAAACTCTAAATGGAATTAAATTACTGAAATGCTCAGTGATCACCTACAGCAGTGGTCAGAACCATTTTAATCGTCACGGACCAGTAAACGTTCAACAATATTCTCGCGGCTCGGCGGGATACATGTAGCTAATATATTTGGGCAATCCAAAAATTCATTAACTTCTGAAAGGCTGCTGCTTTCTTATGAAACCAAAACGAGCTTAATATAATATAATCGTTTATATAAACTTTTCCTTTAAATGTAATAATCTAGTACATAAAGTAGCAATAATACTCGGGTAAAAATAATTTCATTACTCAGGTACAAAAAAAATAATCAGGTAATAATGGGATCACCTGTAGAAACCGCACCCCAGTCCATATTTGGGTGCGGATTGTACAAAATGGAAATCATTTGGGTGCGGATTGTACAGGAGTGAAATCATTTGGGTGCGGATTGTACAGGAGTGAAATCATTGGGGTGCGGATTGTACAGGAGTGAAACCATTGGGGTGCGGATTGTACAGGAGTGAAATCATTGGGGTGCGAATTGTACAGGAGTGAAACCATTGGGGTGCGGATTGTACAGGAGTGAAATCATTGGGGTGCAGATAGTACAGGAGGGAAATCATTGGAGTGCGGATTGTACAGGAGGGAAATCATTGGAGTGCGGATTATTTTGGAGTAAATTTATTTGGGTTCAGATTGTATATGTAGTAGTGAAATCTTGGAGTTCGGATTCTAGAGATGATCCAAAAAGAGATAGTAATACTCAAGTACGAAAAAAAAAAACAATAATGAGATAAATAGAAGTCAGGTCTAAACGCGTCTAAATATTATTTGAACGTGTCACGAAGTGTAAGATAGGGTTGCATTTTTTTGCATCGGTCCTCAGACAAGACACTGAATCTCTTGATCAAAACAACTCTGGTCGTTATACATTATATAATCATTCTAAAGAAGGTGATTGCCTTAGAAAATTTGAACTTGTCTACAAACTTGTAGTATCTATTTATGTTAGGTCACACTTTCATAAAAATAATTTCATTACTTAGATTGAATTTTTGAATATTCTTCCGCGGCCCGGTACCAATTGTCCCGTGGACCGGTTGTTGCCGACCACTGACCTACAGAACCAAGTTTGCACATAAAAACAGTTTTTCACGGAAGAGCTGCAATGTGTGCTTTTATATAGTGAATATAACTATCTTCTTAGTGAAATTGGTGCTTTTATATGTATTTTACTTGTGCACGACCAGAACGAAATAGATTTACTAGTAATTAAATCTCATTATAATATTCTCCAATAAAACAATAACTGTAGCTATTACGATTCCAATCAGCAACAGAATAAAGGCTGGAGAAACCACATCCATTCCAAGGGCTTCAGGTACTGATTCCTGACAAGATTCTTGGAATTTCTTGATGTCAGGTTCCCAGTCGTTCAGAATTTTGTTCATAATTCCCATTTCTTTCATTTCCAATAGTCTGAAAATATTTTAAATTAATTAAATACTATTTACTTTTAAATCAAGTAAATACAATTTATCCGGTTGAAGCAATACAACTTATGTTTAATTTATAAAAGTTATCGAGGCAATATTTAAATTATCTTTGAATTTTAATGAAATGTTATTTGTCATAAGAAACAACTTACTTGAAGTTCAGAATTGGAATCATCGGTAAATCCATCCTCAATATCACAGCACACGAGTGAGGAAAAGTGTCCATTGGAATAGCCAAAAACTGATAATCCTTTAGGAGGTAAATTCAACCATATATTAGACTATTTTCAAAACATTACTAATATTTATTTTTTTATTGAAAAGACAGTTTTAGTTGATAATTATGAGGAAGATTAACTGACCGCGAAGTTAGAATAATGATAATCTTTGCTGGTCATTAAAGCGTGGTTTGGTTGGTTTGCCACTCTGGACAATCCTTCTTCAACAGTCTCTACGTTCTCAGGCTGAGTGCTGATCATATCTCGGTGAATACTTTTGAACAACGGATTGGGAGAGTTCTGAAATTTGAAATCAAACGTAATAATAGATTTGAAAAAACCCTATTAGTTTGTTAATTACATCCTCAGAATGTGTATGGATTGATAAGTAAAGCTAACAATTATTCGAAGTGTAAAACATTGTTTTTTACCTATACAAAAGATATAGCTAGCGTATTTATAATAACAGAAAAAATAAGTTCAGGTTTAATTGAAATGCCGTAGAATTACGACGTGTGGGACCACCAGATAAATTTTGGTTTTACCTAGGTTAATTATTTCCTTCGATTAAACAGAAATTTTCAAATGACGTACAATATACCAAAAGGTATGATACTCATCAATTTTCAGGAAGAAACACTTATATATTAAGTATTTTGTGATGCCGTTCTATTGTATACTCTCAGGCAGTGAGTGATGCATGTGCAACTCGGGTGAGTGTGTATAATATGGGAAGAGGGAGGGTTAGGATGTGCGGAATGCAACGCTACTGAGACATGATTGGCTCTGGATTGCAGTGCGCACTGTTCTGCTCATGTACGTGACAGTAACAGCACTCATCCTCACAATGATAAATAGAAATATTTCAATACACTATTAGTCTATTAGAGGTAACTAAAATATATGTGGTTAGAAATAGTTATTTGTATGTTACCTACGAGTGAAAGATCTGAAAGATACCTAGTCGTTTTAGAAAAAAAAACATTAGAGAAAGGGAATACTTAATTATTAAGCTGGCGTTGAAATAATTCATTTGTACCTTAAACCCTTTCACTATGTAGGATCCTTCGTAGATTCCTAAACTCCAGGTTTCCCTCAGGTCATACAATCCTTGTAGGTTAGTAAATGGTAGATTTTTAGGCGAAAAAGTTAGTACAGCTATAAAGAAGGCATGGTAGTACACATGGAGAAGTAGAGCTGTGAATAATATGACGAGAGTGTAAGATCGGTAAGTTCCTCCATTTGGCTCCGTGTCGGACAAACCTGTGGTGAAATAATTTTAGATTTTCAGAATACTGTAAATTTGGACAATAATCACTGACATAGTATAGGAGAGTAGCAACATTATCAAGGGACCTAACATTTTCAAGGGACCTCATTCAATCTTCGATTGCAATTTGAAAATCCATAGTTATTTTCAGTTTAAAAAAAATTAATCTATGATTTTTTTTAAAGATCTTTTTCGATTCTTTTTCCATCCTTCTCATAAAAAAATAAACAATCGAAGCAGCATTTTCTTAATCAATATTTTACTAAATCTCACCCATGTTAAATAAGATCCTTGTAGCCGTAATTGTAGAATGCGAAAAGGATCGCCGTGACTCTAGCTTAGACATTTTAGAGAATATATATCTGGTGATGATTATGGAACAATAGAAAAGCATCACTGCAAGCCAAACTCCAGCACTGAACTGACCCGTGTAACTGTGGTATCCAGTAGCTCTGTTGGGTCTTTTTATCACCACAACATCGCTAGCGGTAACCAAAAAACAAAATTATCTTAAAATACCTAAGTCACTGATATTTTATTAGACTAGTATTTTTTTTATGAGAAGTAAATATAACACTGCATATATATAATAAGAATTACCTATTCTTATACAGAGGAAAACTGAAATCTACGAAGTGTGATCGTTCTTCAGTCATAATGTAAGGAGCTATCGAAACATCCCCTTCTCCTCTAATTAGTTCTCCAATAGCGCCGTCATAGGTTTTTGTAGATGCGTTGAAAGTGCCCCATTCCCCGTCAATCGGATACTGACACCGAGAACTGACAGATAAGTTTATTAAGATAATATTTATGAGTTGAAATAGGTTATGTGGGAACGTCACAGTAATTGAAAGTGGGTAGATTGGTTATTGACCAATATTAACACTTTCTTTCCTAATTTTGTGAGGATCTGAGTACAGAGCCCTTTATTTCTACTTCCATATCTGGGTTACCAATATGACTAAAATAAAGATCTAGTGTGTGACTCAATGAAATAATTACTTTACAAAATTTATTCAACGAATAAAAACGTACCTGATTTGTAATGATTGTATAATCAACAACCATATCTCTCCAAAATATCCTGATATTTTTAACCCCTCAGATTCTGAACTATTCTTCGCAATTGTATATGGTTCATACTAAATAGAAAAGAAATAACTCTTTTATAAAACTAACCTGACCAAGGAATTCATGCATCTAAAATTGATAGCATTCTAAATATGATCTTAGATCGTAAAAATGAAATTATTTCTCAAACCACTCACTGATTGAGTTAAACATCTAATTTCCAGTCCTGACAAATTCATGCGATGTTTCCAGGGTTCTTCCCTGAGGTGCCTAAGACCAAAGGTTGACGTCTCATTCGATATTTTTGTCACCGACAGCAACTTCCTGATACTTGGTAAGTGAGGGGCAACTCTATGGATATCCCAAATTTTGAAGAATAGATGTCCAACTGTCAGGACTGTTATCTGAAATAATGATGATAGTACACACGCATTTGAGAATGATATTTAGATATAAAATAACTTCCGAGATGAATAATTATATAATTATTAGAATAATCCTGAGTTATGGTTAGATTGGTAAGCACTCAAAGTAGACCAGATCTGTTGTAACTGATAAGTATCATAAATCTAAATCCCATGTTTTCCTTGCAGTATCACCCAAATTACGAAATATAATACAACCTTATTATCTAAATGCCATGAGAATCCATCAGTTACGTTCTGCAGTTCATTTTCGTCAAAAATTAGCAGCCATTGCATCCTGGATATTTTGCGATTTTCCAAAATCTGTGATAGGAAATATTTATTTTCAAACTGTGCATGTGGCAACGTAACATACTCATAAAGCTATTAATAGTATTAGATACAAATTCTCACTTGGTTGAGGCGTTCAAATTGATCATTTTCCACGAATTGGACAAATAATGGATTGTCCTGTTCATATCTGTGATACCAACATACACGACAATTAAAAATTTAGTATTCATCCATTAATAAGCTTTTTGTATCTCATTAATTGTTTTGGAGGAGGCTTCAAATTTATTGACTTTAATTTCAAAAGACACACGTTGATGGTGTGAAACATCATTGAAATCGATTTCATAGTTTTTTGAGATATAGCATTTTCTGACACGAATTACCAATCATTCAATTTAAATGTAACTGACAAAATCTAGAAAGAACACTCTGTATACTAAGTTTGGAGTACCTCAAACAGCATGGCCAATTGCAACAAAGTTTGTCAGTAGTTTCTTAACATGTATGAAAAGTCGAATCTTACTGGAGAATGATTTAAGAAAAACTGTAATTTTGAATATTTATTTATAAACAATAATAATACTGAAATTTTTTCTAGATACCTCCATTTAATAAACAATTATCCATTTACATTATACGACAAAAAAATATACTGCCTACAAGGGTAAAATATGAAAAACAGTCATTTTGACTGCTTGGTCCTCCTCGTAGTTCCAAATACTTGGTATAGTTCTAGTGGTAAAGAATTTTCAAAAAACTTTGTATAAATTTGTTAAATCAATTCCGTACCTTTTGAAATTTTCTTCATATATTTGTCCAACTGATTCATCATCCCAGTTCAGTCGGTGATTGTGTAACATTATCAGTTTATTCTGTAGTAGGTTTCGTATCAGAAATTTCTCTTCCATAGATGTATCTGAGAAATAATAGAAAAAGGTATTTATTCTTAACTATTAACATGATACACTATACAACCCATTCGTAAAAATAATAACAAAAGAGTAAAGAATAGGAAATATTTCATTTTTTAAGGACTACCGATGCAGATTTGATCAAAGAGCAAAGAGAAAAGTTGTGGTTCAATCTTTTATGGTCCCACCACATCATTATAGCATGGGAGACTGTTATGGTGGGGCTTTAGAAGATTAAAATGGGTTCACTCTCAGTCTTCTGTGACTCTACTCTAATTTACGTCCAGTGTAGTGAATAATACTCACCTTGGTAAGTCACGTAAGTAATTCTGGAGCATCTTTTCACGGCTGCAATCGTAACTATCATCCTAACTAAGTTTATAAGTTCCATTGCGACTGATTTTTGGCTAAAATGATTCCAACAGTAAGTTTTGGGTTATGGTGGGGCCACCGAAGATTATGATAGGCAACCTACCTAATATTCTATGGACCCATGGACCATAATATTGATACTTGTTTAAATGACAGCATGTTTATATGGCAGAAAAAATCCGTATCGCTTTCCATCTTTTCTGATTATTTTTAGTAGTCATTTGACTACTCGTTAAAATGCTTTCATTTAAAATATTACTAGCTTCCTATATGGCTTATTTTCAATGAAAAAAATTAATTGAAATATTAATATTTTTTTTTTTTGAATCATAATAACTTTTTAAATTTAACTTGACTAGAATAAGTTCCGATTTATCGGAATGTTAGAACAATGGTAACAATGATATACTGCAATTTAGACGTTGAAATTTATCACCGTACTATACCCAATCACCGGTAACCGATTATGCGGATCTCTTTTAAATTCGTCAATTATTCATATGTGTTTATTACCTTCGCAGATTTCGGAAGGTTATTTTTAAGTCGGCATTTACTTATTTGTCATCTTGTTATAAGCATGGAATTTAATGAAACGATTGGTCAATGTCCGTATCTGGTAACATTTTGGGAGCAATCCAGTGAAAGGTCAAGGTCAAAATCATTTATAACTCAATAACTCAAAGTGTATTCAACCTAATTTCCTGAAATTTTGGTGAAACGATTCGATATTATTTGATATTGGGAGCGATCAGGTCAAAGGTCAGGGTTATTTATAACCTAAACAGTTTTCAACCAAATTGCATGAAACTTGGTGTGATGATTGGTCATGAATATCCAATATCCAATTGGTTACATTTTGAGAACGATAGGGTCGAAAGTCATACATCAAGGTCAAGGTCATTTATAAATCAATAATTAAAAAAGTATTACACAAATTGCCTGAAATTTGGCGGGATGATTGGCCATTATCCATGATCATTTGTTTAAATTTTAGGAGCGATCATGTCAAAGGTCAACGTCAAGGCCCGTTTATATTGGACGGTCAAGGTCATTTATAAGCGGCAGCGAACGTATGCGCTATATGGTCGCCCAAACTATTTAATTATACATTAATGCCCACATTTTGATGCGATTCTTTAATTATAACCTACTGAAATCTTTTACGCGGTATGTATTGACATCTGGTAATTGAAGTTTTACCTTGTAACTGGATCGAATGTTTTCTGTTTTCATAATATGTCGGAATGTTTGTTTCGAATACCTTAACACCTTCTCCCCAAACGACAAATGGCATATCAATATGAACTATCCCAGATAACTATAAATCAATGTGTTTATCGCACTTTCCAATAGGGCTCATTTTGAGTGAATAAGAGATATAATTATCTATATGAACTAATTCAAATATATATGTGTGTGTGTGTAAATTGGTTCACATTATTACCAATCAAGCTATATTGTAGGAAGTGTGATTATTCATATAAAATGTGATAACTCGACCCTATTGAATTATTGATCTTTTTAGTTGTTCATTAAAGAGGTTCACAAAGGAGAGCTAATAAAAATAACCATGTCAATAATCCATAAAAAGATGAAATACTTCTATCACCTTATCGTTGATCCTTTATTATATTTAATTCACTGTGTTATATTTATTAATATGCTTTCCTTGTTACTACTTTTAATTAATCAATACTAAAATATGAGCGACATTCGTATTTTCATTCTAAGTATTAATAAATGGTTTTAATAACTATACATTATATTTTATTTTATTTAGTTGAAAATATTAGGGAGCAAGTATAGTTATCGGACCAGGGTCCGTTAACTATACTAGTCTAAATTCTGATCCATTATGTTTACTTGGATAAATTATTAATCTTTGACCAATAATTGGGATAAGAACATAATTTTGGAATCATAGATACCACATAAAAGGATTTAATCAGAATTTTTTTTCCATTTTTCAAAATGGATCACGTTTTTTTTATAAATTCTTTCAATTAATAAAATATGCAAAATTAATGTATAATCATTAATATTATAATTTATAAGGTTTTATTTTTATAAAATACTAAAGCAAATATTTTTTACGACTAAAAGTGAATTCTCGTCCGTTAACTATACTAGCTTATTTTCTGGTCCGTTATCTTCACCAGCTTAATTTCTGGTCCGCTATCTTTACCAGCTTCATTTCTGGTCCGTTATCTTTACTTGGTCCGTTTCTGGTCCGTTATCTTTACCTGCTCCAATATTGGAGTATAAAATTAATGGTGCTAGGACAATTGCCACCCGCGGACAATTGCCACCCGCGGACAATTGCCACCCGCGGATAATTACCACCCCCAGACAATTGCCACCCGCGGACAGTTGCCACCCAAGTAATTAATATCAGGCTTCTTAAATTTGAAAATGGTCATAAAATATGTATACTATTTTTGTACGATTAATGATTAATTATATACATTACAAGATAAAAAAAATATTATTATTCGGTTTCTGAATGTGCTTTTCAAATCTTATATTTTTTTAAATCTTATGTTATCGAATACTTTATACTAGTTCTTTAGAACGATTCAAAACTGTTTAATTCCCTTCGTTTATAAAATGTTCAGAATTTACTCTAATAGATTTTCTTAAACACCACGCATCTATAATTTTAAGCCAATTAACTTTTTCACAGATTATTAGTTAATTTACTAACTTATCACATATAGGGAGCGCCATTAATGTTGTTGTTCTAACGGAACGCTGCTCCGCTCGCAGTGTGAACAGCCAACCGTCTCTACTTACAAATACCAAACAATATTAATAGCGCTCCATGCCGCACCGCTTCGCTTTACTCCGCTTGTGGTGTGTTGAGACCTTAATAGCCATCAATTCAGCTTCAATACGTCTCGGAGTGGAATCATAAAGCTTCTTAACTTCTATTCACGGAATTTTTAGCCACTCTTTCATAAAGAACCTGCTCCAGCTCCTCAAGACAGAATGGTAGCGATTCCTGACTTGTAGCTCGAGTATACACCACAAATGAATGAAATGATCAATGATATTGAAAAAGGGATTTTAAAGGGGCCACTACACGTGTTCCAGCTCAGTTTCATGTTCTTCATACCAATTACATTTAACGATTTGGGCAGTGTAGAATGGAGCATTATCGTCGTGGAAGTCTTCTTTAGGAAACAGAGTTTGTCACATTGGATGGACCTGGTCGCTCGAAATGTTCAGGTAATATTTGCTGTTGATCCTATCATGCATGCAAGACAAAATTGGACCAAAAGATCTTCACGATAAGGGTGGCCAAAACCATAGGGCTCAAACACACTACAAGCGGATCGGGGCGAAAAGGAGCGCCATTAATGAGCTTTGGTATTCGTATGCAGAGACGCTTGGCTGTTCAAACTGCCAGCGGAGCGGCGCTCCATAAAAAAAAAAAACGTTTGTAGTGTTCCGCTCAGTTTGTAGAGTGTACGACTGTACGTACTCTTACTGACCCTTCAGTCATGCTTCGCGTACGTGGGAAAAACGACTCTCCGTGTTGAAAACTTCCTTGGGCTGTCTCCGCTCGTAATTTCGCCCCGAAGTCGTAAAAAGAGTAAAACAAAACTCATTAAAGAATATAACGTATTTCCAGATTTCCAGTGGTCTAGAGACCAGATTTTGTGGTCCCGGCACTTTACCATCGAGAAACGTTTCGAGAAGAAAATTTTAATTTGGCAACTCTTCCATGGTATCAAGCTTTATGGAGCTCACGACGAACGGTTTTGATTGAAACTGGATTGCTTAGAAGCTGATTTAACTCTGCACATACTTTAGTTGACAGTTGACTTAGTTTGCCGGTTTTCTGCGGATTATTACGATTTATTGTTTGAAGTTTGACATTGTCCATTGATCTCTATCAAAGAGCTTGAAAGGCAGACCAGAGTTTCTCCAATTGTTATAGGTCTTTCCCTGTTTTTTTTTCGAATTGTGTCATCTTCCTCGATGTGGTAGTTCTTTAAAAACCT
This sequence comes from Caprella mutica, assembly GCA_947561585.1. NCBI lineage: Eukaryota > Metazoa > Arthropoda > Malacostraca > Amphipoda > Caprellidae > Caprella > Caprella mutica. The sequence goes on along the minus strand of CANNZV010000513.1, from coordinate 395,068 downwards.
AAAAGCTCAGCGAATTTAAGTGATCGAATCACTTGTCAAGCGAGCATCATCAAGTTGACCATCTGTACACGATGAAATTAATGAAAAATAAAAAAAAATAATTAGCATTGAACCAGGTAAATAAGATGAAACAGTAAGAATTGTGTATAATTTGTCTAAATTAGCTCTTATAGATAATTATATCTCTTATTCACTCAAAATGAGCCAATTGAAAAGCGCGATAAACACATTGATTTATAGTTCTCTGGAATAGTTCATATTGATATGCCATTCCTCGCTTAGGGAGAAGGTGCTAAGGTATTCGAAACAAACAATCCGACATATTATGAAAACAGAAAACATTCCAGTTACAGGGTAAGGTATCATTCCAAGATGGCGACCTTGAAGGTCATATCAATTCTTTTAATTCTTTGGCAGTGTAAGTATTTATTGTGTAACTAAAATTATTGTTTATAATAGGATATAAAAATTTGAATATATTTAAATTTATTTTACATTGCATGTATGAGAAATTGGAAAACATTAGAAAATACTCATAAGTTAAAAAAAAATAATATCCTTATTTACCTGTATTATAAGTTTTACATGTATTAAAAGCCTTACTTGTATTAATAACTTTACTGCTAATTGTTAACATTTTCTCCGTAGTTGCACCACCAACAAAATGTGAGTTGGGAAGAACTTTTGAGTTCTACTCCGACAATCCAAGGGTTGGTAGTGCGATGTACCTTGAGAACTTCCAACAGTCCGTGAAAAACTTATATGGCGAACACGAATCTGGGTAACTTGACAGAATATACTTATAATTTTGGAATATATTGAAAAAATTAACCCTGGAACGACCAGAGTGCCTAAGAGGATTGTTCTGTAAGAATTATAACTTTTTACTAGTATATATTGACTCGCTTTCTTAGTAATCTGGGATTTTTAGCAAAATCATTGAAAATTATGCATCATATTTAGTTTTCATTTAGCTTTATACCAGTTTGTTACCATGCGTAAATTTTGACCTCTGGTGAAATCTATGTTGTGTCACATTGCAATTTACACCAAGAATTTGGTAATATTCCCAAAAGTGATGTTCTAGGTTTATGAAAAATGTGACGCAGCAACGATAGTACTTCGTCTGTGCTCCAGATGCCCACTTTATCAAAATTAATGTAAAACAAAATAGAACAAATTGTGTTTCAGCAACTTAGGTCAATTGGCTTTCAAATTATGCATCAATACTTAATACCGGACCGGGCCTCTGAGGTCCGCTGGTCGTTCCAGGGTTTATTGCCTAAAGTAGGGCAAGTCTCCAGTTATCTGACACTTTCACATTTTCAACCATGAAAGAAGAAACTTTATAATGATGCAGATAACCATTTAAATTATATTTTTCTCATATGATCAAAAATGTGAAAATTTTCATTATGTACGGATGAAAAATTATCAGGAACATATTGATATATTTTTAGTTTGCTAATCGGTAGTCAGTTATACCATCGTATATTACGAGCTTTACTGTCTACACCTAATCTTTAATGATCCCACAATATTTTTTTCTGGAATACATCACAATAATAAAAAGTTACTTCACTTCCAAGATATCTGGAACAATTCGGTATGGTAGAGCGTGACGGTGTTCTCTTCGTCCAGAACTTCCTAGTTTGCATGCAAGTTTGGGTACCTTCTTTCACAGAAGAGAGCACTCTGTTCTCATATCAAACTCCCTTCAACGGTATAACCATCGGATTTTCAATCAGTAAGTAATGAATATCTTTCGAATAGAATTTATTTAATTTATATGATTCTATCTTTTATTTCTTAATTTTATTGGTTGTGCGGAACCTTACAACTTCCATACATGCATTCATTGAACTTTTCTTAATTAGTTGGAAAATAAAATGCACTTTTATAATATCCAAAAATATATACTGTATTATTATTATGACTATATACTGTATTAGTACATATTATTGTGCCAAGCGTCATTTGAACAAAAAAATCACTGTATTAAAGAACAAAAAATGAATTTCAAACAAAGAAAGTTATGAACCAAACCACCGAACACCCCGAAAATGACTCACCGAACCCCTTTGGATTCGACCTAAGCCAGGTTATGAACCACTATTCTATTCCTTTCAATTACTTTAAATTCACCTTCTTTTCAACAGCTATCAAGCCAGGAGAAGTTGTACTTTCTTTCTTCGAAGATTTCAGATCTTGGAGTGAAAAAATACAACCTGATAAATGGCATCAAATCTGTTTCATCAGAAATCATACAAATTTTATTTTCCAAGTGGACACGAGTAATAGTACAATAATTCCAGGTGTTTCAACATTAATTCCATTCGATGGCATAGTTGTACTAGGCAATAATAAAAATGAAATGAACTCATCGGGAAAACATAACTTCTATGGCGAAATAAGCAATTTCGCTATGGTGTTTTCTAATGAAAGTTTACAGTTTGCAAATGAAAGTTATGATATATGTACGGAAGAATTCGATAATAATACATTACAAATATCTGTCCAAGAATTGACTTGGAAATTAATTGGACACAGTATCACGAACAGAAATTTCAATCCTTGCACTGACCAACCCTCATATATTTTTGTGGTTTTTCCTCTTATGACAACCTTCAGATCTGCTGAAAACATTTGTCACATCTTAAAACTTGAATCAATGAATCCTAATATGTATCAACTGAGATATAATATCTTAAAATCATTGAGAGAGTCACCTAAAATTTGTACGTCTCCCCATTCGAAAGACAAAATGGGCTGGTTTGGAAAACTAGCCTCTAGTGATAAAAATAAGGATGTTATTCAAGGAACAGGATTCAGTTCGGAAATTTATGAAAGGAATTTTGTGTTACTCTCTTCAGGTAGATATTTGATTCAAGGATATAAATCCACTGCATGTCCAATATGTACTGGAAACTCGTTTGATGCAGTATTTAACCTCTATGGACTCTGTTCGAATATCGTGTCCGGAATCCTGTTCTATCCAAGAGTAGACTATGAGACTGAATATCTATATTTCCAATCTAACATTGAATTGGTCATGAAGATTGGTCCTAATTCTTGGATTATTGAAGATACTATAGATTCTGAAACAGTGGCCACTTCGATAGGATTTGACACTTCTCCCATTGGACATAGAGACTGGAATGTTCATTATGCAATTAACAATTGTCACTACCTAGATGCATCAAGTAATACCAAAGTTAGTAACAAGAGTAGCAATGAGTCTTCGAGGAAACTAACGTTCAGCAGTTGCTCAGAAAATGAATTTATATGTGGGGATGGTTCTTGCATCAACAAATCAAAGAGATGTTCTAGGAAATTTGAATGCAAAGATGGATCGGATGAAGTCAACTGTTATCGAATTTCGGAGGAGAGTATGGAGCTTTACGACCCATTAATGCCACCTAACAAAGAATCTTTAGGAATGGAGATAAATGCAACTTTGTTAAAGGTACACACATTTTGCTCCATCGTAATATTCTTATATCAGAAAAATTAGTATCGTAATACAATTTTTTTTTCAGATTGGTTCTGTGGATATAGTAAGCCAGCATGCTAGTATACAAATTAAAATGAAGATGGAATGGGAGGAGAACAGAGTTGAATTTCTTAATGTGCAAGATAATATGTGGCTCAACTACGTTATGAATGGCTATGGAAAGTTCTGGACTCCGAACCTAATGGTAACCTGAATTAATAAGTTTTTTTTTTCTATTATAAGTACATTGCTTGAATAGCGAACAAATATATAAATATTTTCCACGCTCTGTTATATATATAGACGGTATAGTTAAATTATAGTTAAATAATATTTGCATCATCGTTAAATTGAATCATTTATTTAGCGTATTGTAAACACGAAAATATAGCTTTAAAACCAAACAATGGTGACTGAATGAAATTACAAATTTATAGAATTGATAATTCGGTAAATTCCTAGTTCACGTCCCTATTTCATTTAGGAACGTGAACTAGGAACCGATCCAAGTACCCCCTTCCTAGTTCACGTCCCTAATTGACTCATGGACGTGAACTAGGAAGGGGGTATTTTTCTAATTACCTTTTAATTTTTATCTGATTAAAATAAGTTGCAGTAAAAAAAGTTTATTGACAGAAAATCTAGTATCTTGACTACATGTACAAATAATACCTAAAAGGAATATTTGAAATTAAGCAAATTAAAGAATATTGTTTTGAGAAACTAATTGAAATATATATTACTCTTGTTTTTGTTTTTAAATGGTTATTATAAAAAGAAAATAATTAATTTAAAAATAGCCCCTTCCTAGTTCTCGTCCCTAAATGAAATAGGGACGTGAACTAGGAATTTACCGATAATTTCTAATATGTTTATTAATATTTTAGTGGCTTACACATTCTTAAATTCCGTTCTTTGCCCCGACAGCTGACCAATAAAGACGAATTGGAAGGATATGTTGCCCCTAAAAAGGCTTTTTATATCCGTAAAATTGATGAATCGAAGTTCTTCAACGGATATGGTAATTCTCTGTGTGTGTATATAGAAATAGGTATCGTACACTGCTTATAAATTATGTTACTTTATAAAGTTAAATAGTTTTTAGAGAAAAGCATAAATAGTACATTAAATCAATCTATCATTATTGTACCTAGCTATTCAATAACCGAACAATCGTTATTGGTCAAAAATAATTAACATATTTCTGAAGAAATTTATTACTGAACTATTATGGACCTATATTAATACTTTCTTTCGGAGTACTGAGAGCATAATAATTTTTAACTGTTTGAATACTGTGAATTTACACAATAAATAAAAATAAATCTATATATAAATTACTTTCTTATATCATTTGATTCTCTTTCAGATAACATTTTCAGTGGTGAGCAGGTGCGAATTCGTTCGGAAATTACTTACACTAGCAAAGTTAACTGCATCTTCTCGTTTTATTTGTACCCGTTCGACACACAAAAGTGTGTTCTCGAATTCGTGATATTGAACGCTCCAGTAAATTTTCTGAACATCAGCGTTAACAAAGTGTCACACAAACTTATTAACCAACAAGTTCCACTAGAATACTCTTTGACAGGTACAAGAGTTTGGTTCTGCAAAGACGAAGAAAAGATCAACTACGAATTTAAACTTGCTAGGTATCTGATTTTCCCTTTCTTGTCCATATACGTTCCGACATTCATGATGCTCCTGATTTCTTACGGAACGTTGTGGATTCCCGTCGAAGATTTCCAGGATCGTGGAACTATGAGCTTGACTACTATGTTGGTTCTGATATCCCAGTACACCCAGACTCTGAACAATCTTCCAGAGACTGTATACGTCAAGATAGTAGATTGGTGGTACCTGTTCTGTATACTCTACCTCTCCACCATCATATTTGCTCACTTGATGACCAGTAACGTCAACAAAATCCAAGTCTGGACAAAGTCAAACATTGGTCTGCCGTCTTGTCAAGATATTCTTAAATGGTGCAGAACAATATTCCTTGGCATCCTTGTTCTCTTTCAAATCGCCTACTGGATGATTATTGGATTGAATTTATCATTCGGAATGGATCATTAGTCACTTTCAGCATTTCCAACTCTGATTATTATATATTTTAATCATTCACCCTCCACAAAAAAAGATAGTTATGGTGGGGAAATAGAAGATTAATTGGGGCCTCTCGTTAGTTTTCTGTGGCCTTACCATAACTTTCATTTTCGTCTTGCTGCATTCTTTCAATTATTCAACAGTATGTTTAAAGAAGTAATTTCTTATACTCATTTTTAATTTATTAAATCTGAAAGAAAATTATTTATTGCGAATTCACATTACACCAAAAATTATAATAATTATTCTAAAGTGTTTATTTATCATATTCACTCACCACTCGGTGTTCACGCAATGATTTTTTATGTAATTAAAATCAAAGTACAATAAACTGTAAAGGAAGGAAAGGTTTAGATCTGTTAGTTTTTTATGGAGAACACCAACTGGTTTAGATAGGAAGTTGGCTGTATAATTGGCTTTTGTCAGCATAAAAATATCTTTCAGAGTGGGAGGTCCAGAACGAGTTGTCTCTGTTGGATGTAGGACATGTATTCGAAAAGGATGAGTCTCACAGTTGGCTGCACTCTCCTTGAAAAGAGGATTGTGAGGAGCAAGGCTAATTCTTGTTCTACAGAGACTCGACGATCACTATCCAGATGTACATCCTTGTATTTCAGGGGGATCGTTGGCTGAAAATCGTGCAGTTTAACATAATTCTGCTTTCGCTAGATTTGGTGCCGTGTATTCCTGATTGCTTGTTGTAGAAAACACTTGATGTCATACCATAAAAGAGATAATGGAGAATTATTGGCCATCTTGCTATTCTGTTTTTTTGCTAGTTCGTTGCCTTGTAGATATCCGTGTGTAAGGACCTTACATGGAGTAAATAATTCGTTGCTGCTTTGTTGGACTAATGGATGTTTTGAGTATGAGGATGAGAACCAAGAAACCTAATACAGCAAAACCTCGTAGTAGACCAGAGTTACGTTCCAAGTTTGTTTGGTTTAGTAAGAAACTCATTTTATTAGGTTCCTAGTAGACCAAAATCGTTTTCTTTAAAAGTGAAGCGGTGACTTTAACATTTCGATACCTCTATTTGTTTACTATAACTTTAATGCCAAATTAATGGTGACTAACATACCAATTTTGAAGGGAAACACATTTAGAAACAGTATGAATTTTTTTTTCAATTTAAATGAGTATAATATTTTTTAAAATTAAATTATCATTTTATGAAATTATATTTGTCTTCAGTATATCTAGTTTTCTATAACTTTTCACATCAATTTTTTTTAGGACAGACTCTATCATCGAATCTTAAACCGAATCTTCCCAATGTTTTATCCTATAAACAGTATAAATAAATATAATACATTATTCAAATTATAAATTTATCTTAAAAACAGTATTGTAATTATTACTCCTTGTAATATTTACACTAGAATAACTGTCAGGTGACAAAAAATGTGTTTTGTCTAGTACGAGGTTTTTTCCAGTACAGTTTCAAAAATTTCTTGGTCTAATAAGAGGTTTGTCTACTAGGAGGCTGGTCTACTACGAGGTTTTACTGTACCCTTATTTTGCACTTTTCTTATAAATTGTATAGCTTACACTGTGTGTAATAACTAGGGTTGTTACAATATGCGTTTAAAATCATAGATCCTGAAAATATTATAGACTGATTGAATTAAAGACTATTTAATGGTTCTAAACCAGTGGTCTATAGTATTCGATACCTTTTCATTTCGTTTCGTCTTTGATATTCTTAAGATCTAAAATTCTAAACACATATTGTCACAACCCTAGTAATAACTCTATATTATACTATAATAAGTTATTTCCTATTTTTATTTACCATGAACTAAAAATAACAAGATATTTTAAATAGATAACATTTTTGAAAAATGTACAAAACTTGAGAAACTGATATAAACCAATTTTGTTCTATATTGAATGGAGAGGTCTGTTTAAAATAGTATTGCAACACAGAAACAATGAAAAATGGAACAGCATGACTGAATTGGTGGGCATGAGAAGGTCAAGCGGGTAAGAAACTGTTGAACCCTGGAATGACCAGTGAGCTTCTGAGTCCCGGTTCGGTTTTAAATATTGATGCATAATTTGAAAACTATTTGACTTCAGTTGTTGAAACTTGGTGACTTTCACTGTGTAAAACGTAATATCCATCGTATAAGAATCAGTGAAAATAATGCAACAAAATTTGTTGTATTTTGTTTTAAATAATTTTTGATAAAGCGGGATGAAGAACAATCGCTGCTGTGTCACACTAGTAACATCACTTATAGGAATATTACCAATTTTTGGTGTAAACTGCAATTGACGCAACAGTGCATGTTTTTCACCAGATGTTTAAATTTATGCGCGACAATAAAATATTATAAAACTAAATATGTTGCAACATTTTCATTGATTTTACTTAAATTGGTCTTAAACTATAAAAATCCCAGATTACCAGCAACTCGAGTCAAAATTTAATAGTTGTAAAGTTATAATTCGTACGGAACAAGCCTCTGGACGTTCCAGGTTTAAGAATGTGTCAGGCCGATATCAAAATGCCCACTTCGACCACAAGTAATACAACTTAAGTTAAAGGTCTATGTACCTTGAGTACAACCGCATGACGGCAGCAGCGGGTGCTAAGAATATAGCGATAAAAGATGTAGTTTAGCCCGTATTGACCCACTGAAAAGTTGTCGGTCTATTATAGAGTGGAATTATAGGATAAGATACTTACACTTTTCAAAATTAAAATGTATCCTAGTAGCAGTAAATCGTACAGTACCTACCTGTATATATTATTAGCTCAATATTATTAGTTGAGCACTATTGTGATTTTTTTTCATTGATTAATGTATTTTTAACATATCGCTATATTACAAGAATATCATAAAAAAAATCTTTTTTTTTACGTATAAAGGGTTGAAAATTGAAATAGAGCAAATCACTCACTAATAAGGTATAAAACTATTGAATGAAAAAATTCACATTTTCGTTTTAAAAGATATATTTAAATATAGATATAAACAATCATTCAATCTCGAACAGTAATAGAGTATTTACCCAACTATTATTAAAAGGCACATTGAAAAAAATTAAAAACATGAATACAATTTGAAACACATATTTAACAAATAACATTGTAGCTCATAGTAAAAAGAACTAGTCCACAAATAGTTATTTTCTAGTTGATGACTACTAGAGAAAGATATAAAATATAATTTTTTTTATAAAATAAATTCGAAAACTGGAATAAATTAAGTTGAATAAAAGGATAAATTCATTACTAATTTTTTTAATTAATTAATGTATATTTATGCATTAAATTAACTACTATTATTTCACAAGAAGTAGAGAGCTACTTGTGAATGGACTAGAATTGGAAGAGTACCTATTACTAATATTTCATTACTAATACTTGTACTTAACTAATTGTTTTCGATGTGAACATGTCCGATTAAATGATAGAGTAATAATTTGTATTTAAAAATAAACATTTAACAAATTAATTTAAAAATGTAAATAGTTTTTTAATTAGAGATGCAGCAATTAAATAAATAATTGTAACATTTCATAATCATTATCATCTTAAAAAAAACTAATAATCGTTATTATTTTAGAAACATACAAAATCATTATCATAAACATTTCATGATCATTATCATCTTAGAAACTTCATAATCATACACCAAGTAGCTATCTATCTATCATCTACAACATTAAAATACATAGCTAAAATTAATAAATGCAACAACAGGAACTTATTTTAAACAATATTTCTTCATTTCATTTTACGACAAGAAGCACCTGGTCAGGAAATTAGTCCGACTATAAAATTAATGATCATAATAGCTTTTTCTCGTAGTTGTACCCATCTGTCGGCGGTTTCTCAGAAACCATCGACTTGACCGGATTTTCTGAAATCGGAATTTGCGAGTAACCTGTTGTTTGTTTTCTCGATGGCGCAGACTACGGACCCACCAACACTAAACTCCTTTACGGTGTGACCTTTGGATTGAAGGGATGCGACTATATCCTGTAGGTGAGAAAGGAGAGGATATTGGGGAACAGTGAATTTCTATTAATGTACGAAAAATAATTTTAGGGTAAGTTTAGAGTTTTCGTATGGTTCCAGATTTTAGTAAACCTGAGAATAAAAAATAAAGCTAGCTATGATGATTGTACATGAACTTTAACTTTAATTATTCATTGATTTTTCATTTTATTGAAAATTCCATTAAAAAAACTCATCCATTCAAAGAAACCATTGAAAATTGTAGACACCAAAATGAAACATTTTTTTTTATTAAAGGACCCCCTGTCAGAAGAAGCAGACCTTCATTAAATAATTAGAATTAAAAATAACTAACCTTGACTTAAACTATTAATGAGGAGTAGCTAAGTAATTTTACCAACAAACTCCGCTGATTCTTAAGGGCCGTACACACGTAGGGTTTTTTAAGTCTTTCCACCAGACTTTTTGCTAAGCTCCTCCTACTTTTTCCACGAGAATATAAGAAAAAACTATAATTTGTTTATTTATTTCAGTTGGTATCCATGATACCTCATGGATACCAACTGAAATAAATAATTTTTTTATTGTTTTCTCTTATATTCTCGTGGAAAAAGTAGGAGGAGCTTAGCAAAAAGTCTGGTGGAAAGACTTAAAAATCCCTACGTGTGTACGGCCCTTAAACCCTCCATCCATCTAATGGACACCAACCTGTTCTAGTCCTTTCTCGTACATGAGAGTCATGGGGTAGAGTTGGTGGTGTATCCTCCTGGCGTCAATGGCCTCCTTGATATTCTTGCCCCTCCATAGATTGAGGAGGATGACATTAGTTAATCCGGAGGGAATTTTAGTGCCTCCCGCAGCCCCCAAAACCAACCTGAAGTTGGTGAACAGGAAGAGTGTGATCAAACGGTTTGTGTTGGAGAAGTTGAATTGGAGTTTATTAAAATTGAGGCAGAAAATGAGAAGATATAGCTAACGCATGATAATAATGGGTAATGAACATAAACCTCAAGTCTGATAATCAAGTTTCTAGGTATATAAACCCACTGGGAGATTCAGTATTTTATCACTATCAAAGCCACTCAGACTCCAAACTGGCCCGCTAACCTAACCTATGTGCATACAGTATTTCATATTTTTAAGTTTGGAAAATACCGGCCACATATAATCAAATACCCGTCCCTCATGATAAAATACCCTAGTGTTACCGTTGTTCGTTGAATCACCATTTGTCTAGAATCTAGATAATCACGTAGACAGTTAAAAATAGCCCTACTAAATTAAACATGGCTAAGGGTAAGTAGTTACCTGACATCACCTGAAGACTCGTCTACGATAATTGCAGGTGCCATTGAAGACAGAGGCCTCTTCCCTGATTTAGAAGAGAGTGACGAAAAGATGTGAAATAGATTTAGAATGGCTAAGAATGCTGTTATTATAAAACTAGAGCCAGCACTAGGTAATGGTTATTAATTTTTATTGAGTTGAGCGGGGTCTAAATTGAGATTAGATAATGAATAAGTTTATTTCATGAACCTATGTCAAATAAACCTTAGCCTATTACCTAGTTGGTGATTAAAGGTAGCAGCAGCCAATAACTGCACTAAATTTGAAAAGCACTTGTACACATTAATTAGTTCTACATTATGGTATTATTATTACAGTAGGTAACATTATTCTAGATCTTGATAATTTAAGGCTAGCTAATTATAATATTGCTACAGAATTTTCTCTTAACTATGATTGCATTTATCAAAAGCAAATATTTTTCAGATAGCTACCGAATCAATTGTTACCTAAAAGTAAAGTTTCGAGTAATCAGACGCTTCCACATTTCGGACAAGTAAGAAAATAAAATAATAATTAGCTGTAGGTAGCTATTTTAACTTTTATTTTAATAAGCTTTAGCTACCTACCTAGCTAATAATAATAATTATTAAATATTTCTTCTTACACGAATCGGAGAATGTTGAACAGTTCTATAACTTGGAACTAGGTAGCAACCCTATAGCTTACTAGGTAGGTACTTCACTCACTTTTTAATACTAAGATACAGCAATTTATCTGTCAGACAGCACAGTAATGATAATGCCAAGTTTCCACTTACCGGGTTTGATGAAGTTTGCTTTACTAGGAGGGACACCAAAGTAATTAACAACATTGGGAGAAGAAAAGTCGTCCATCTCGTCATTGAGGACGATACCAGTTTGAGTGGAGACAAGTCCTGAACCGAAACTGCAGAGGGGAGTTCATTAATTTAAAAGTTATACGAGGATTTGCATACAATTGTAGCTTGCTATATATCAGTTTAATGTGAGAGAGAATACATTTCAAATTTAATGATTTAATGAAATCTATTTATTAGTTAGCTAGGTAGGTATTATTACGATTAGCTATGTAGCAACTTAGCTGCTGTGTTTTTTAATTTTTCTTTTGTTTAGAGGAAAGATATATACATCTAATGAGGATTTAAAAAAAATTGTTTTATAGCTAGATCATTATTTCACTTCAACAGGTTTACAGTGTAAAGAGGTTCTTTGTTTATTTTCATTTCAAAATAGAAAAACTATCCAACACGTATCTACGAATAATATTGGAGTTCATTTTACCTAGCAGTATAATAACTAGGTAGCTACTCACTAGAGGTTGACAGTGCTAGTGACACTGACGGCATCGCCATCTGGTGACACTAGTGAGAAGTGGGCAGTGCCATGATCATCGGGTGGGATGGCGCCCACAGGGGTGTAATGGAGGGGGTCATTGGAGGTAAGGGTGACATTGAGGAGTGAGGCCATCCGGACAGAGTAATCTTCAGAGCTCAGATCTGAGACAAACTGAAAAAAAAACTTAGTTTAGCTAATACTCTTTAATATGGGTAATCTTTTCAGGAAGCTATCTGTAACGGAGTAGCTATCTGTGAATGTAAGGTTTAAAAATTCAACTGAAGAAGCTAAAACTATTTAACTGAAGAAGTCAATATCATTAATCTAATTAACTACTATTCAGTACCTATCTATAAGAAGACTTTCTGTCTCATAAAGCTAACATTTCAATGACTTAGAAGAAATGTCGTAATTTCAACTTTGTCATAGATACCAAATCATGTCGTATTGACGTCAGAGTGAAGAATAGAAATAGCTAGCTAAGGCCGATGACACACTAGCAGCAATTGCTGCATTGGTTGCGACCTGCAATTCATGCATGCACTCATGGAGACAGGGTGCACCTGATACACTGCAGTTTTTACCACAGCAGTCACCACACTGAGAATTTGAGTCTCTTCTTCCACTCAAATTTTGGTGAAAGCATATTGAGGAGCGAGGAAGAGTAACACCTTCCCGTTCAACCGCACTGTAGCCGCACTGAATGCTGCCCTGAGTGCCGGGTGAATCCAACATGTTGGATCTCCGAAAATGGCAGTCATTGCTGCCTGAAAGCTACCATTAGGCGGGCTGCATGAATTGCTAGCGTATCATCGGCTTAAGGATGATAAGCTACCATAGCTTACACAATTGCTTCAAGCTGCAGATGTAGCTACATAGATCAATAAGGTCCTCACTCACCTTTTCCATCTCTCCGTTGTCCAGGTCTCCCATTTCTGGTCTGCGTGCATAAACATACTTCAGAGCCTCAGCCTGCAAAGAGAGAAAATAACATAAAAATAACATGAGAAATATGCAGTAGCCACTCCTTTATATTTCTGTGAAACAGGTTTTTCTTACTTGGTTTAAATGATTAGATATGATCTAAAGAACGATAAAGAGTTGATAGAAGGGTAGCGACTTATAATACTTAGCTCTGCGTTGATAAGAAAACAATTCAAATTGCAAAAATATTAGAAATAGCTAGCAAGCTATATAATTTAATATCATTGAGCAATACCTAGCTAATGTTTTTTATTTCTTATATTTTCTCTCTTGGATACCAAGAACACATTTTAAAAGTAGAGATTGAACTAAAATGTAGCTAGCTAGTGAATATCTACTTTTTAAATAAACACAGCTAACAGAATAAACAAAACTCACAAATTGGCCGTAAACTTTCGTTTCATCGCCTTCAACACCAACTTCATCCATAATGTTGACGAGAGCAGCCAGCAAAGCACCGGAACCCGGAGGTGGGATGGAGTGGAGGCGGAGGTTTGAGCGGAGAGATACGGAGGTGGGTTCACGCCATTCGGGTCTGTAGGCGGTAAAATAATTAGCAAACAGAGAAAGGAAGCTAGTGGAATAATAAATAAAATATATAAATATGACATATGAGAAAGAAGTGAAAGAGCATACTAGTTAAGGGAAATGGAGCTTAAGTTACCGTTTTTGATTTGCCTAAAAAACTAGTAGCTAGCTAGCTACCTAGCGAGCAAGCTAGTTGATCTTTAACTTTTTCTGTCTAATATTCTGACCAAGGGAAAACTATCAAGATAATGGATAGCTACATCCTTTACCTACCCTAATAACCCTTCAATAAACTCAGAAGTTATCCTCTGTCAAGCATTAGGTATAAAGTAATACATAGCTAGCTACGTGTCACTTAGCTAGCTATTTCATGCTACTGAACAAGAACCTTTTCCATTTATGACCTTCCTGGTTTAAAAGAAGCGGAACCTATGGGATGTAACTATACCCCCATCATAATATATCCCACGGTATGTATATTTAAAATATTTCAACATCACTAAAAGAATCAATCTTTGGAAAAAAATTATTCAATTTTTTTTACTCTGCCAAGATAATATAAAAACATGGCTGAGATAGCAACTCTTATTTTCAGTCGAAATTTAAAGCCTATCATAAAGTAGTACAATATCTTTGGTAACTAGCTAACAATATCTTACTGTAGAATAATATTTTTGGTGTAGCTATCTTATTGTAGTACAATATCTTTGGTGTGTCCTATTGTAGTAGCTACCTAGCTATCGCTAATATCTTTGGTGTATCTTATTGTTCTAGCTACAATATCTTCAATATAACTGTCAAGTAATATAACCAGAACCTCACCGATAAGAAAGTAGGTCTTCCTTGGTGATGATAGAACCCATCTTCTTGAGGTCCTGCAGTAACAAGTCAGCTGTGGCACCTGAGTAGAGGTCGTCTGGGATGTTCTGTATCGCCCTTAGGGTCAAAGCTAGGGTTGGTCTCTTGATCAAATCACCACGCTGATAAACTTCACCCGTTGCGGGATTGATGAAATCTCTACGAAAAAAATGAATGAGGAAATTTGTTGAAGAAAAAAACATTTGCTAAAGTTTTTTGTTGCTAGCTATAAGGTAGGAAGAGGTTCAACAAAAAATTTCAAAAAGCTAAGAAAGGCGGTTGCTGAAAATCACTTAGCTAGCTAGCTATAAATAATCTTGATTTCTTTTTCATGGCTTTGTAGTTATAGCTAAAATTAAATGGCAATGCTACCTAATTACATACTCAATATGTTTGATGTGAAGAATGATGATTAGCTACGTTCTTCTATTTATAAGTAAGTAGCTATTTAAATAGCTAAATTCTGTTGCTTTTACAGTCCATAAATAAACCTTGAAATAAACTTTCCTACATTTCAGATAAAATCATAAAAAATGTTTAGTAAAAGCTAAATAGCTGGTTACAAAGGAAAGAAATAAAATTAGAAACTCCAATAAAAATATTTGTTTGACACCAATGACAACCTTTGTTTTCCACTACTAATGACTATGTTTTGGTCACCACCAATGACAATATTGTCTACCAGTACTCACGACATGGTAGGTTCCCTCTTAAACTCTGCACTGAATATTCTCAGTGCCCGAGCCATGTGCCAGTTCACAGGGTGTCCCTCTTCGCAGAGTTTGATGGTTGGCTCCAATAATCTCTGCCATGACACTCTGCCTCCAAATTTCAGGTAGAAACTGTAGTAGCCCCTCAGTTCACCTGGCACTGCTATAGCTAGACCACCTGCAGGAGAGAGAAAGCAATGGTGGGCTATTAGCATCTAGATAAATAATAGCTAATTCTTGTTTCTAATGAAGTAATAGCTAGCTAGTTATTGTTTTTTCTAAAATATGATAAATAATTAGCTAAATAGTAGCTAACTAACTGAAAATAAAATTAGAGGTAGCTATTTAAGTTACTTCAACAGCATGGTAACGTCTTTATAAGTCTATCAGAGTACTAAACAGGACTAGAGTCAACAGATTATAAAAGTGGAGGAATTCCTCTAAGTATACCTCAGTCAGCTCGACTTTAAACAGTCTACTAGAGACGAGTAAGAACTAGTTTGAGTGAGTGAGAACTAGTTTGAGTGAGTGAGAACTAGTTTGAGTGAGTAAGAACTAGTTTGAGTGAGTAAGAACTAGTTTGAGTGAGTAAGAATCTAGAGCTTTAGCTAATGAAATTTTCTAATTTAGGTAATTATTAGGTTCTATAAGATATTAAATCTTTTAGGAACCAGGACTGTAAAAAGGGAAAAAAAACTAGTTAGAATAAGTAAGAACTAGTTGGGTCACCTCTACGACTGAGGGTGGCATTCCCCTGGTACATAGTCTCTGTGGCAGCACCAGGGGCAGTCTCCCTAGCGTCTAGAGTGTACGCTTTCTTGGTAGCTCTGTCGTAGTACGTCATCAGAAAACCTCCACCTAGGTAGAGAAGAAAGGTATTTAATGCTAGCTATTAAACAAATAATGAAGACAATTCAATAGGTAAAATTTTTTGCCTATGCAAGCCGATGAAATAAATGTAGCTAAGAGGTGATATGGAATGTTAAAAAAGTATTAAAAATTAGTAGTTTTTCATAATTAGCTACAGCTAGCTATGAATCTAGTTGATGACTATAGCTAACGCACATAGTATGAACTCTTGAGGTGAAGACTATGTTTAACTATATTTATCTTGGAAGAAATATCAATATCTATCAGTTTCCATTTCAAGAAAAATGTAACTAGATTCACCAAGTATTTTTTAGCAAACATCTCATTCACACAAGACAGTTACCTACCTACATATTTGAAGTGAAATAAATTTAAAATTTGTTAATTTAGCTAGGAGAGTTAGTTAGTTAATATATTAGAAATTAATTATGACTAGTGGCTAGTTAGCTAGATGATATTTTCCTAATGCTGTGATAATTCAACAAAAATAATTCAAAATATAGTCCAGAGTTTTGGTAGCTGCCTAAATTTCAAGAGTAAAGGCCTCACCTAAGCCCATACTCTGACTGTTCACCACTCCCACGCAGAAGAGACCGGCAATAGAAGCGTCAGCAGCAGATCCTCCTTCTAGCAGAACTTCTCTGAAGATATAGAAAAAGAGAACCAGGATAGGATGAAATTCAAGTTATGCGACTGTTTCACATTGAGAAATGTAGCTACATAGCTAATAATTAATATTTAATGTAGATAGCTATAAATTAATTTGTGTCCTTGATTCCTGCAAGTAGCTAAAAAATAAAAGTTAAATAGTAATTATATATTTTTATTAGCCAGGTAGCTACATGCTAAAAATTATGTAGCTCGCTAGACAAAAAAGTCCAGCTAGCTACCAAGTGTATCGCTAATATTGAAAATCTCAAAATAACGTCAGAACCAATTGGTTGTAAACATTAAATATCTACTAAAGCCCTAGAAAGACAAATTATTTGCTGTGACTCAGAGCCCGAAAATAAATTATAGCTATCATTTATTTCTATTTTCACCTACTTTTGGACCACCTGTAGCTAGCTAGCTACAGGTGTTTTATAAAATAAGTACATGGTAAAAATATAAAATAAATAATAGTTTTTTAAAATAAGAAAACGAAACGTAAGTGTTAACAAAGTTGACAATATTTTACTGAAAAGATTGGTTACATGAATCCAGCATAGCAAGTAACTACAAACAATAGTTAGCTAGTTAGAGCGAGTAGGTAGCAATTTAAGAGGTCATGCAATAAATCCTAGATAACCTAATTAAGACAAAGAATCAAGTGACCTACATTGGCAAATGGGGCCAATTCAAGTAGCTAATTCGCTAAAGAATATGGAATATTATAGACATTTTTATTTATAAATCAAGAAGATATTCAGTGATGCAAGATGTAGCTTCATTATATTAAATAGATATGCTACGTTAAGTATTTAACAAGTTATCTAGTGCCTTACTTTGCAATGGTAGCACAGGGTACACCATCAGCACTGATAGCTGCCTCAGCATAGCTACCTAGAATGCTGTCAGAGTTGCCAATTTCTCCCCATCCTTTCCCCTCCGGGCCTTTGTTGCTACTTGCTTCGAACTCTCCTTCTGAATCTGGAACCTAGAGGGATGATCACTGTGTGAATTATTTAACACTATAGCTGCTAAGCAGTTCATTTGACTGCTCAGTGTTGTATTCATATATATATATATACAAATATACATTTATAATAGGTAAATTTTAATTCAAAATCAGCTGGATTAATCAAGTAAAATTTGTCAGTATTTTGAGAGTATGATATTTATCATCAATTGAGTCAATCCTAGTCAAATTGTTTTTTCATGTAAAAGGTTTCTTGACTTTATTCAAAATCAATCTAAATAAACTTATATTCATTTGTTTACTATTAATTAGCTAATGATAAAAAGGTAATCTTACAGGCTTGGTGACTTTAGGAACCACAGATGAAGTGTCTGCAAAAACAATTGAATTAGTCAAGCTAGTAAACATGAATAAGCAAGGAGAAATAAATAATATAATGTAGCTAGTTAATATTTGTATCTCTAATATAAGATAAGATTTTTAAAAATAATGAAATCAGTAAGAAGGTGGTCGGATCATCATCGGATGGAAGCTATATTAAATTAAAAAATAAAGATAATGAATGAATTTTTTTTCAATATTTCAATTTAACATAGCTGTCACAAAAATCTGCATTTTCTTATTTCGATAATATTTTAATTAAATCTAACCTTTACTCTTAGTCGAGACCAGAACAGATATCAAGATGATTGTAGGGATTGCAATGAGAGTTATTACCATAGCTTTCCTTCTCCTCTCGAAAAGTTCTCTGAAAAATGGGACAAAATCAGTTTAACTTGTATAGATTGATGTTAATAGCTACAATGGAATAAGTTTAGCATATTAGTTAAAATAGCTATTGTTTTTTTTTTATGTCAATACAAAGCAATAAGTTTAGCATACCTACTAGTTGATATATTGTTGTTTTATGCCAGTAGCTACAATGAAATAAGTTCAGCAGAAGTTTTAGTTTAAATATTATTTTTACGTCAAACAGTCAACGTAATAAAATATTTTTAAATGCATTCTCACCTCAAAAAAGACATTGCAATGTGAAGTAGCTAACTCTCATAGGTTGAAATAAATAGGTTCAGCCAATTTACTACTTCAAGAGGAAATGGAGACAAAAAACTATTTTGTACAAATTATAAATTTAAAAACATTTTCTGAAAGAGAATCACAGTTAAGTAGTAGCTATTGAATTCTATGGAACTCCTGAACTAGTGACAATAAAAAGCAAATTCAGTGATATTAATATTTTTAACAGTATAACACCCAACGTCCTCTAGGGAGGACATTAGAAAAACATCAAATAATGTCTTTATTTAGTCCGTATAATCATATTCTCGCAGAGTAAAATAGTATGGCTCATAAATTCTCCATTTGTCTCTCCAAAAATCACCAAATTTCTCATCCAAGATGATCAAATTATCATAAATTCTCTCCAAAATAACTTGTAGCATAAGAGAAAATTAGATATCTCTCGCCATTTACAATAAAAGGGCTCAAAACAACTGTCACAAACTTGCCATTAAAGTGAGGAGTTTGGACATGCTTTATTACCTGGCACGGAAAAAAACATGTTAGAAAAAAAACTTTTTTTAACACTAATTACATTTGTTATTTAATTTTTATTTTAGTAGGTATCCATATGATGATACAGTTGATACCTAGCTACTGCCTAGCCACCAGTCTGCAAACCATGCACAATCAGTATCCAGATATTTAATTTTTGGGGTAATTTTTCTACAAAATTTTTCAAATTTCTCTCCAAAATGGAAAAGAAATCTCAAAATACTGAATACTCTCCAATAATTACCAGTCTGTATTTGGTGCACAAAATCCCACTGACTTTTTCAAAAAGCTGAAAGAATCCATCATAAATTTCCAGTAATTTGGCTGATCCACCAACATTTTCTCAATTTATCCACCGAAAATTATTAGCAACATAGGAATAAATAGCAAAAATTCCACCAACTTTGCTAGAATATTATATTCAAAGAGGAATATAATATTGCAGAAAATTAAAGTTAAAGCCAATTAATTGGCTTAGATTTCAAAAGGTCAAAACTCAGATACATCTAATTGGCTTCAAATTTTGAATAAATTCTTATGTTTAATGTTTCCATGTTAATTTTGGCTTGAAATCTTAAAACATTGAGCCAAATTGGCTTGGCTCAGAATTGTTGTGAAATTTTGGCTCAAAAATTGGCTTACCTACAATTTCCAGCCTCTGAAACATGGGTCACTGGAATTTAGATTTACCATGAAATAGTAAATACAGTCTGGAATAATTACATATAAACATAAGAATTAATTGGAAAATAGTCTCTGGATAATTCCCATGTTACAGAGTATGTCAGTTAAGGACCGACTCCGTAAAAAGTTAAAAATTTAGCAAATCTTTTTTTATTGCTTAAATAGCTTCAATTATATGGTAAGATTGTCTGTGTCAAATATTAATACTATAGGTAGCGTATAATCTTAAGTAGATTTTTTTTTTCGAATTTAGCTCTTATAAAAATAGTTGTTTATGTTTTATTTTTGCTTTAGCAAATAATTATTGTCGGTTATATGCCTGAAGTACCCTGCTGACAGAGAGCCCTGACAGAAAGCCCTGACAGCCCAAGGGGATTCAGTGCCAGAAAAAAAATAAAAAAAACTTTGTTTGGCTTTTATTACCTGTTCTGAAAACCTATAAATTACTGTATTGAATGTTCAAAATCTCCGTCAATTTTGAAGATACGGCATTGCAGTTTTTTGCATTCGAAGCGCAAAATAATGCTCTACAATAACTTTTGAACAAAATTTCTTATCTTGGACTTAAGACTTTTTCAGTATTTGTTTTTTTCCGGAAATTGTGTAATAAATGTTTTTGGAAAAATTCAAAAAATTTAACAATAAATATGAAATCAGAATTTTTGGTCAAAAGTTATTGTAGAGCATTATCTTGCGCTTCGAATGCAAAAAACCGCAATGCCATATCTTCAAAATTGACAGAGATTTTGAAAATTTAAATTTTTCATTTTTTTCCGTTTTCTTTGAATAAATCGTTTTCTATGTGTCAAATCGAAAAAAATTCATAAACAAAAAGGGCTTAGAATTAAATTCTCTATATGGTTACTAAGTTTCATAATCGTAGCTTCAATAATAAAAATGTTTTAAATTTCGGGAGTCGGTCCCCAGCGTCCCCTTAAAGCCAATTAATTACCTAATTGGCTTATATTTCAAATGGTCAAAACTCAGACCAAATAAAATAATATGGCTCATAAACTCTCCATCTGTGATTCTGTCTCTCTAGCTCTCTCCAAAAAATGATCAAATTTCTCTCCAAAATGATCAAATTATCATAAATTCTCTCCAAAATAGCATTGTAGCCCATGTTTCAAAGTGTGGCAGGAAAGTCGCCAGTTTGGTGAGAAAATAGATCAAGGTTGCCACATTCAAGATACTTTAGACTTGGCTGATACGCTCTCAATTAATTTAGGTAGTTATAATAATATAGGTATATTGACAACTGTCTACTTTCAAAAGAAAATTGGAATTAAATTATGATGACTGGCGACTGCATTACTAATTTTTGTTGACTTATCTAAAAAAAAAAAATGTATTGGCGACTCAATGAACATTCTCTGAAACTAGGATTTTTCCAAGACTCTCTGCGGGAGTTTTTGATTGAATTTTAGAAATTGAGATCTCTATGGGAGTCTGGGAGATCTTTAATTAATTCCTATCCAGTCTGCAGAATATGGAACATTTTTCCAAGACTCTCTGCGGGAGTTTTTGATTGATTTTTAGAAATTTGAGATCTCTGTGGGAAATCTTGATTTAATTCCTAAGTTACCATTAATTTAGCTGCTGGAGATTTTGAATTAATTCCTATGTTACCATTAATTTAGCTGCGGGAGATTCTGAATCTGCTGCTGGGAGTCGGAGAGAAGCTCTCTCTGAAATTAAATTCTCTGCGGGAGTCTGGAGAAGAGACACATTCAGCAGACTGCAGACTGGTTAAACAAGGGAGAGTCAGAGAATAAATGTTTCTCAAATTAAAATCTCTGTGGGAGAAGAGACACATTCTGCAGACTGAAATCTGGATTAGTCTTCAAATTATCAAATACAGACTGGGATGCATCTTTTGCAGGCAGCAGACTGGGCTACCTGCATAATGTCATACCAGTCTGCAGAATATGGGAGCCAAGTAAAATAGTATGTCTCATAAACTCGCCATTTGTCTCTCCAGCTCTCTCCAAAATTCAACAAATTCTCTCCAAAATGATCAAATTTTCATAAATTCTCTCCAAAATAACATTGTAGCATAGGAGAAAAATAGATAAAACTCGCCATTTGCAATTGAAGGGCTCAAAATAACTGTCACAAACTCGCCATTAAAATGGCGAGTTTGGACATGCTTTATTACTTGGTATGGGAGATATTTGGGATTTTCTCTCCGAACAATTTTGAATTAATTCCTATAGCTATTTACATTAATTTTGCTACGAACAGAATAAGAGATCTCTACAAACACTTTACCAGTTTCTGCAGACTGGCATAATGATAATGCATTAAATATAAATTATAATACTTATATTATGCTACATAATAAATATTGACAAGTTCATTCATATTTCATACATTCTCCATCTTCTATCAGTTACAATCGGGATCATATTTAGCATCAGAGTACCTAGTAACCTTAACCTAGGGCCATTTGCAACGGAACTCCAACACTTGAAAGTTGAACACGCATTGATTTGACACTCTCGATCTCTCATCATAATAGCTCCAGTAAGAATAACAGGTGCAGAAAATTATGAATGCAAATGTCCCTCTACACATGCCCCACAACTCATAAGCCTCATATGTATCACAAGAATGTATCAATAGACAATAGTAAAAATTCAATTCTTCTTCTTCTTCTTCACAATTTTGGTGGCTTTAAACCAGAGTCTAAAGACCACCTAAAGCTGTTGGATAACCAGGATGGTTATTCCGTTCTGCCTGGAAACTTCTAGGAGAAAAAAAAATTCAATTCAAAAAAATCTCAACAAAAAAGAAATTTTCCGCAATCGACCGTACCAACATTCTTTAAAACTCGGAATATTGGAAATTACTAACTACATACATAGTTAAATAAACAAACACATTTATCTCAAAAATCTCAAATGTCTCGTATAAAATCCGAAAAGGACTCAAACTAGAATGAAAATAACTTAAATGAAACGCAAAATGATTCTAATGAAATCCAAAATAACTCAAATCGTCTAATTGATCGAAACTCGAATGAAATCCAAATTGACTACGAAAGTTTGGGTTGCGGAAGGTATGATTAAATCAAATTCATGAGCTAGTTATACTTATGAATACTTATAATATGAATTTCGAATAAGGTAAAATTACAGAAATACATCAATACATTTGAAATCCGAACTGATTTCAACAAAATCAAAACTGAGTGAACTATTACAATATATATTCACCGAACTTTGATATATATTATATATGAAATATCTGATATATCTCATATCAATATTCTAATTGTCTTTATGATTCAGTATTCTTATATGTAGTCCAACAATACCGTTTATCTATTTTGTTATGGCGTGGGTTTCTTTTATCAAATTCAATAGATTTATAGCGTTGAATTTGAAACAATACATTCAGTAACATGAAAGACATAGAAATTTATGTTTCAAAAAGCAGCAGCAGTATCAGTACAAAAAGCAGAAAAGTAGGGCCATGTGCTACAGCACTGGGTCATCATAATTACCCCCAAATGATGAAGCAGAGATCGAGGTATGCATACTTATTAGAAAACATGGACCCCTCCTCACTTCTCCACATCTAGATGGCAAACATGATATAGAAAAATTGAATATTTGAAGCTCATGTAAATTTAAAAATATTTTTATTTAAAAAAAGTTCATTTTAAAAATCTCAAATTAAATATATTAGCTATAATTTATAATATTTACAAAAATTCAGACATCGACCATTTTATTCAAACTATTATTATTATATATATTTTTTTCTAAAGATATTATACAATATCATCATACTAAAAACATTTCCATAAATCTACATACATTTTTCATTTAACTTGTTTTGTTTGGATGTATCCTAATAATCATTAGCAATATTTAAAAAAAAATAATTGTTTGTATTTTCTCACTCTCAAAAATAAACACCTTTTTCACATCTCTAAGCTTGAACTTGTATAAAATAATGAGACCTGCAATCTATTTAACTAAAAATATAACACATAAAATATATCACATCACATTCATACACTACACACCTATTAATTTTTCTATCAGGTCTCTCTATGCTCTCTATGCTCTTTCTATGTAACATTTGGTGTCGATCAAAACATTGAAAGCTGGAAACAGAGGTAATCTACTCATTTATTTTTTAATATTGAAAGCTATAGTTTCAGTTGAACACTTAAACTTTTAAATATTTCGATCTACACCTATTAAATGTCGTAGCTTCTTTAATTCCCGCTTTCAAATCTAGATGGCGCCACAACGCACTTTTGAAATAAAAATTTGGGAGAGTGGTGTATCTTACTGTAGTATAATATCTTTGGCAACAACTTTGAAATTATAGTTGAGTTTCAAAGAAAAGTAGACATAACAATTATAATAATGATTTGGTTTTCAACTACGATGTCTTAGATTTTTGTTTTGGCTAGGGTCGTTGGCTTCATTCACTCTCACCTCTTCATTTTTCTTTCCCAACAATAAGTCCAGCAACCGTTGCAGCGGTGCTTGTGTTTTTTTTATTCAGTAACTGACTGCATTCACTGAATAGCTATTCTGCTGACATGAGCTTTGTTTGATACAGATGGTTAGTGATTTTGATCATGGAGCCAATTTCCTTTTTGACTTGTTTCTTCTAGTCCTTAAAGGGGCAGTACAGTCATTTTTTGTTTCACCAATTTTAATGTCAAACGATTGCTTAGTTAGAATAAAGTATATCGTGTGACATTGCAAGGCTCAATAAAATCTAATAATGGAAATATATCATTTTATATATAAATAATTTCTTAGCAAATGCTCACGGTAGATGGTGCCACAATCAGAGGCGCCATCTTGTAAAGAAACCAACTGAGTTAAGTTTCTATCTAGATTCTAGTTCAAGTGAAGAGATGGCTTTATTTTTCAAAATATGCTTCCTTGTATACGAATTCGCATAATATTTTCGCCATTTTGATGCAAATAAAGGATGATTACTGCTTACATAAATTAATATGAAAACAACAAACATACTCACGTACATACTAATGAGAGCAAATGCTTCTGCTAGGTGTCGCTAATTCTATTATATACTTTTTATATGAACATTTTAAAAATAAACGAGCATTCAAATATTACATAATTAAATATTCTGAATCGATTTTAAACATATTTGGCTATTATTTGATTTTGACTTTACTATCCCTTCAATATTAAATCTCTTTTTGATGTCAGCGATATGGCCTTTGACTCCGAAGTAGACGTTTAGTCCATTTCTAAAGTAAATTAATTGTTCACTTGGGTGAAATTTTTCAGGTAGGAATGTACTTATGGTGGCATATATTATAGTCCGGAGTGGAATATACGGGGGTGGAATTTACCTACAACCGAAGAACAGAGGTACGTTTCAGGCTGGCTTGGTATAGTTCTAGACTACTTGGTTCTAGACCAGCAACCAATTTTCTCGTACAAATGAAGCGATAACTTTGATAATTCGATAGCTCTAATTGTTTATCAGAAAGTTAAGGTGACTAAAATAATAATAATTTTGAAGGAAAGGAAACGTTTAGAAATATGATGTACATTAATTTTGTTTCAATTATAATCTATATAATATATTTTGAATTAAACTAACATTTAAAGAAATAAGTATAATCATCACTGCATATCTAGTTTTCTATAAACTTTCACCTATTTTTAGCACAGACTCAGCTATGAAAAAATGATAAATTTTTACTTATGTCACACCCAAAAAAAAAGGGGCAGTAATACTAATAGATGTAATTCATTATTTTAAAAGAGTTTTATGTCCAAAATTAAATCCTAATTAATTTTTTTTGTAATATTTACACTACATTGATTATCAGGTATACCTGATACAAATTGTGTTTTTGTTTAGTAGGAGTTTGTTTTCCAGTAGAGTTCTAAAAATATCTTGATCTAACAAAAGGTTTGTCTTGTTACCAGCACGAGGTTGGCCTACTAGGAGGTTTGCTGTATTCGATTTTAACAATTTACTGAGCATGTGAATCTTTCCAATAATTGAACAAGAACTATAAATTACAAACAACAAATTTTTAGATCAGCAGTTTGTATTCGAGAGATCATGCAATCGCGAAGAAAGTTTATCATAAATTACGAGTACATTAAGGTGGGCCAAAAAATAACCTTTTGGATATTACTTATGAAATAGTGATATAAAGTTGATATGACAAGTAAAGGTACGTGTACTGAAATTTGAGTGAATTCTGACATTATTAACAGTTGCCCCCAAGCGATTCAAATATCAGAAAAGTAACATTTTTGATGATATTTACTACATTTTGGCGAAAAACTCATAAGCTCTGATTTATTATTATTTAGAATAGGAAGATAGCTTGAGAAGAGCTTATTTTGGTGTTTGTGCCGGAAAATCAGACAGGTACGACAATGTTTACAGTAATTGCCCCCACCCCTCCAAATTGTTCGAATTTAGGCACAGCTGGAGACTGTAGTTAGTTTAGTTATATAATAAGGATATTTATATGCAAGAAATTGAGCAAAAAACATTAATTAATGATTAATAAAGCAACATTTCAATATTTGGGACACTTGATGACTAAAAAAAGGTGACAAAGCGAATTGCATGCATGGGTTTCCAATCTATTTACTGAAATCCGAGTAAATTCATAATTTTTGCTATACGAAAATATTGATAAATGCTTTTATAAAATGAAAGCAATACAATTCACAAAGTCATTTTGAGAATTAAATTACTTCTATCCTATCACAATAACAGCATGATTGCTCTGGAAGCCAAATTTTGAGAGAAATATTGTAATAGTAATTATATATTTTACAAAAAATGGGCTTGGGGCAACTCAAAAGTATCAAATATTAATTTGCAATTTTGCAAGTTGTGTTTTTTCATAACGTGCCAACTAATATTACCTATTCCACAGGAAAAAAAACAAAATCGAATATTTCAAAATTAATGGGAAAATATTATTTTGTACAAAATTTCAAATGTTTTGGGACAACTCAAAAATATCCAGAAATGGCCTGGAAATTGGCATGCAATGTTCTTCTATTACGTATCAACTTATTATAACTATTCCATATGAAGATTCTGAAGTTTGCCCGAAACCCCTATTATTTGGCCCACCCTAGTGTACAGGTTCTCGCATGGTACAGCAAGGCTGTCATGTGATACAAGCTGTCATGTGGTACAAGCTGTCACGTGGTACAGCAAGGTTGTCATGACGGTACAGGCTGTCATATGGTACAGGCTGTCATGTTGTACAGGCTGTCACGTGATACAGCAAGGTTGTCATGTGTTACAGCAAGGTTGTCATGTGTTACAGGCTGTCATATGGTACAGGCTGTCATGTGGAAAAGATTGTCACGTGGTACAGGCTGTCACGTGGTTAAGGCTATCACGTGGTACAGGCTATCACATGGTCAGTTTATTACGTGGTGCAGGCTGTCACGTGGTACAGCTCCTATACACGTATTGGGTACGCTAGGTAACGGCTTTCGAAACAAATATATCAATAATGAAGTAATACCTAAATGGAATATATCACCGAATCAGGCAAGATCTGATACATATGTATAACATGTGGCCCGCCTCTTTTTATTATATGGTTTAAAGGTCCCCTCCAAGCAATTTTTTTATTGCTTAAATCAATGAGTCTAATGTTTCTTATAATCTTACTGCAAGCCCCATAAAATTTGATAGCATATTTTCAATTTTATATACTTTTAAAGATTTTTATTATCCAAACTCTACAGAACCTATTTCACTTCCGACTTTCTAAATTTCAGTCTGAAGAAGAAGAATGTACATCATTTGTTTTGATTGTCAACTAGGTATTTGGTTTAATAAATCTATTTACCATTTGTTTAAAGGTTTAAATTTGGGTAAACATAGAAACGTTTATATACTTTTAGAAACCATTAATATCTTAAAAGAAGGCCAAAAACGCATTGTTTGTTTAAAAATCTAAATTTGAAATCAAAACAAAGAGTGTACAATCTTCTTTCTCAGCGTCAAGTTAGTGATTCGCTCAGTTGTTGCTCACAGAGTATTAAAAAACTTTAAAAGCAAATAATAAAATATATACTGAACCGAATTGTATGCTGTTTGCATAATAATGATCGTAGACCTTAGTTCTATAAAATTATGTAATAAACTCATTTTTTCCCCGAAGCCTGGAGAGGACCTTTAAAGGTCCTCTCCAAGCAAATTTTTTTATTGCTTAAATCAACGAGGCTAATGTTTCTTATCATTTTACTGCAAACCCCATAAAATTTGATAGCATATTTCTAATTTTATATGCTTTTAAAGATTTTATAATCCAAACTCTACAAAACCTACTTTACTTCCGACTTTCTAAGTTTCAGTCTGAAGAAGAAGAATGTACACCATTTGTTTTGATTGTCAACTAGGTATTTGGTTCAATAAATCTATTTATTATTCGTTTAAAGGTTTAAATTTGGATAAACTTATTATAGAAACGTTTATATACTTTTAGAAACAATTAATTTCTTAAAAGAAGGCCAAAAACGCATTGTTTGTTTAAAAATCTAAATTTGAAATCAAAACAAAGAGTGTACAATCTTCTTTCTCAACGTCAGGTTGGAGATTCGCTTGATTGTTGCTCACAGAGAATTAAAAACCTTTAAAAGTAAATAGTAAAATATATACTGAACCGAATTGTATGCGGTTTGCGGAATAATGATCGTAGACCTTAGTTCTATAATATTATGTTATAAACTCATTTTTTTCCCGGAGCCTGGAGAGGACCTTTAAAAAATATTTGATTTTCCAACAGGTACCCAGTCCTGCACTGATTATGTTCAGAGTTACATATTACAATTTACAATCAACACTAAAATGATATACTGTCTTTCAGATTTTCAGTAATTTCAATTTGTTATCCTTTTCCTGGTGGCCGGTCAATAGCTCCTCGCCCAAAAGATACCCAGTCATTAGATCCCAGGTCATTTGATCCCCATACCATTTGATTCCCGGTCATTTGATTCCCAGTCATATTTTTTGTTTGCTCATATATTTATTTTTATTTATTACGATCTTTATTTTTATATAAAAATTGGCATTTACTATTTGAATAATAACTTGTGAAACAATTTGACATCAACAATTTATATTTTAAATTTTATATATTATAAAAAATTAACAGAATTCAAACAGCTAGAACTTATTATCGCAACAAATTAATTATTTTATTTACAAATAATTTACTTTTACAACAAGTCAGAAAACATAATACAGGTGATAGGAAATATTAACCAACTCTTGCAAGCTAAAGTTACGTATATTCACTCCGCAAGCTTAGTGAATATACCTAACTTCCAGTTAAGCTGTTTTCTACATAACTATTAAAATCATTATGATCATGTAGGTGGAATAGATTGAAAATCATTTTGTGGTAAATAGTATACTTAAGTTATTTTACCATAAAGTTATTTTTGATCTTTCCCACCTGCATGATGATAATAATTGTAATAGTTAAGGGAAAGAAGCTTAACTGAAAACTAACGATAAAATTGTCAAAAGTTACTCCTAAATTAGCTCCTATGACAGGAGAAATAATTAAGAGACATGCTCCTGATTTACTTGATTAGTCATATGTGCTTGATGATTCCAGGACAATAACCCCCCGTGCAAAAAAAACCCTGCGGTCAAAAACCCCCCGTGCAAAATATCCCCCGGACAAAAAACCCCCGTACAATAAACCCCCCAAGCAAAAAAACCCCGGTGCAAAAAACCCTCGGTCTATATAAATAGCATAATTGATTTTTATTAATATATTAAACATTATTCAATGCGAACAATAATTATTACATTTTCTTCGAAAATATGACAAATTTTTTGCAAAATAAGGTATACCCAATTACCTATTGGGAGGTTCTTGTCCGGGAGGTATTTGTCCGGGGGGTTTATTGTACGTTTTTTTTTGTCTGGGGGATATATTGCACGGGTATTTTTTGACTGCGGGTTTTTTTTTGCACGGGGGGTTATGTCCTGTCACCGTGCTCGATATAATAAGTGTGGGGTATACCTGTACATTTGATTTTACCATTGAATATTTTTTGTTGCCGGAATGTATATTTGAAAGCATGTATTGTTACTTATTTGAATAAAAAATATTTAATTTCTTGTTAACTGTTTTTACCCTTATTACTTATAGTTTCTTTAAAAAATTCATCGACTGTAAGGTACTTATTTCTATTATATCTTAAATAATTAATATATTCACATATAATAAAGGAATAATAGGTGTATAAACGGAAAATATGACTGGGAATCATTTGACTGGGGATCTTTTGACCTTAACCCCCTTTTCCTACACATTTTCTTTGATTAGGAAAGTTCTATAGAAATTAAATGAAGGTGTAAATATTCTATATCATTTATTTCCTAATATATCTTTGCTATATAGTACCTACCCAATTATTTCGTACATTTATATGATTAAGCTATAGAATTAATAATAATCTGAGAAGGTTTACCATCATTAGCGTTTCGTTGAAATGCTTTTTAGAAAACCTACACAGTTTAAATCCCCAACTGAACTACATATTCTCTGACCTTACAGCAAATGCTAGATCTTCATAGCGATCTTTTTTTCAGGTAACATAAACTGTCGTTGTACGAGTTTTACTTGTACAACAAAAAACGATTAAAATTTTTAGATTCTTTAGACAAAAATACATCGAATACAAAAATAAATATTAAATTTGGTGGTATGCTTCTAATTAGGGGGAAAAAAACGAGAGAATAAAAAATTTCCTTAGAATTAATTTCAAATATTAAAGTCGATCGCTCTATGAGTCTAGACTCTAGATATTTTGAAAATTTGTTCTGAAAACAGAAAAACGAGACAATAATTCAAGAATGGGAAGCCATTCTATGCTGCTTCACCGTGTGGACCATCTTCAAAATGATAGTCACAGTAGGTTGTTCATAACAGGTTTTGTCACTGTGAAGTTAGGACGATCTTTCACTCTGGGAAGTGATTATTTAGTTGTTTTTACTGTTTTTTAAATATATTTAAAGTAGTTACTTAAATAAATAACTTCAGCATGAGTGGAAATGGAGTTGATGTACAAACTACACAGGTAAATTGTGGCCCTTTACTTTAAGCAACTTTTCTTAAAAAATATATCTTAATTCTACTCAATCTAATTTATTGTAAAATATTGCCTATCAAAAGAAGGGCAATGCATGTTCTATTTCATTTATTATACAAGCACTTTGAAGCTATTATTTTTATTAGTCTGAAGTTAGGTAGATAGTGTGCCGCAATTTACCTGCTTTGCCCTATCTAAAAATAGGTAACTACATATGTAGTTGCCTAGCATGAAGCAGGTAAACGACGGCACACTAACCAACTCCCGCTTCAAACCACAAGAGCACTAATAAATACCTCTGTTCCAACACAATTGTAGGTATATATAAATAATGAATTGTAACATGCACTGGAGTGTACAAGATTAATACTGTGAGTGTACAACATTTAATAAGGGGACCTTGTACATATTTGACATTACATAAATAAATAGTGAAGTAACCTAACATATTGGCTCGGTGGGGCTCGTACCCTTGGGGTTTTGGAGACGTGCCATTCATTAGTCCGACGTCCCATTAGTATTTTTCATATCTTTCATTTATAAAATTTTATTAACCTCTTTTTTTTAAATATTAATTAGTATGATGCAATCCCTCATTTGATTTAATCATTCAAATGTAGTTTGTTGTATCCGCTAGTTTGTTGTACTGCACAGTTCGGCTTGTACACGAATAGTACCTATCACTCTGTTCTTCTGAGATTTTTTTTCTTCTAACATGTACACCATTTATCAGTGTTGGTAGTATAGTTGGTGAGTGAATTAAATTTAAGCTTCTTCAAGCTGATATATTATTTCTTCTAATCAGATTTTCGACACCTTACCTAACGAAATGCTGTTGATGATATTCAGCCACTCTACGAGCGTTTCGGACCGCTTTGTTTTCTCTCTGGTGTCGAAGAGATTCAGAGACCTCGCTCAAGTAAAGTTTTGGAGAAAAAATCTGGTGGTGAAGGTGAGTTGAAAATCTAAGAAGTTTAATACTGTTGGTACCTAAGTAGTACACGATCACAGTGTTCGTAAATAGGTATATGACAAAATCAGTAACATATAGAAATTAGATTGACCCACTTTCTGATTACAGTGAGTATCAGAGTACTGAGACGTTGCTCTGCTTACGAAACTTTCATAAATAATATAACAAATTAATTGTCAAAGTACCTTTCATTCATTACAAGGCAAAACAATATACTGTAAATATCTATAAAATTCTTCAAATTCTTCTATCTATGTCTTCACAATGTCTTTACGTCATCAAAAAAACTGAGTCCGCTGCGGAAGTTCTAAAATCTATCCTTTTGGAGACTCCTATACTCTAAACTAGAGGTTTCTGTCTGCTCATTTTATGATAATAAAATTTTCTTTAGTTTACAGACCTTACCGGACAATATTCGAATCGGCTGTGCACTCCTGTTCCAAACTCAAATAACTTGTTGGTCCAGGAGGCGATGAAATCAACGCACCTGGAATGTCTAGAAATACAAACAAGAAACTGTTTATTCTACAATGGGCCAGTAGGAGATAAAGTGCTCGAGTTTTACGGAAATTTGAGATATTTTATTAGTAAATTTTTCAAATTGTGTAAGAAATTGAAATCTGTGAAATGTACAATCACTGGGAATAGGAACAGGGTTTTGGCTACTATCAGTCCGTTTGAGTTATTCTTGCGGTCTCCATCTGAATGCGCGTCTCTTTTATTAGTATGCCCATTACTTTTCAAGAATATAGAGATACCATCAATAGAAAATTGTAATGAATTGGCACACATACTGACTGTGTCAAAGAAAACCGTGGAGCGGTTAAGGGTTCGAAATTTTGAGCTAACAGATAATATACTCTCAGTATTGGAACAGTGTGAAAAATTGAGAATAAGTTTTACTTACCCTCATGTTACGATATTATACGATGGATACCATGTAATGAATGAAGCAAGCTTTTTATATATGCATAACAAGGAAGAATCCTTTGGAAAGATGATTTTACGGAATAACTCTCTGTTGTCAAACTTCTTCTCTCTCAGTGTGAAACAAATTACCATTCAATATAGTGATTTCAATCTAATTTTCGATAAGATGCTAGATCATTGCACAAATTTGGAGACTCTTAATGTTGTTAATGTCTCAATTCTTTATGACAGAGAATTTGAATTCAAGTGTTTTCTTGACAAAGCTCTGGATAGGATGTCTTATCAAAATAATCTCACAGAGTTCAGATTGCAGTTTGATAATTCTGATAATTCTAAAATGGACATGGCTAAACAATATATCGTAAATAATTATACTGGACGCTTTAAATTTTCTTTCGGATGGCGAACCATTAATTTTGAATTCAATGAAAAGACATTAACTTCAGAGTAAAATCTTGTTAAGTTTTTTGACTTCACTGTTGCTAATGAATTTAGACAACATGATCTAACAAATTTAAGTTAAATTTCAACGTTACTTTTTAAATATTAATTTAATTTCAAATTCAAAATAATAAAACCACCTAAACAAAAGAGGCTTCTTTTACTATTATGATACGTATTTTTAGCTAACCACTGGAATTTTAAATATACTTTGAACAAAACCTTCAGCAATTGTTGTTTCTGTATCTTTTTATTATATTTTTATTGTAAATGTGTTCATATATTTTCTCATAGTTTTGTTATTTGAATTATGGATTGTCTTTTTCCTCTCTAATTACCATTTTGATTTTTTTTTGTAGTTTGAACAATGTAGAGGTTAGCGTTTGCGGTATCCTCTCCAACTACGAGGTCTCATATTTTTTAGGTAGATTGGTAAGCTTTATTTACTGTAATCTCTTCATTTTCCTCTTCTATCAGTGGGTGTTCTCACGGTGTCTTCTTACCATTTATCACATTCGTTGGTGAATGGCTGTATTGAATAATATAGTAGCATTTCTGAATCCATGAGCATTGTTTAACCTCATTTTATTTTTACTGCTTCTGCGTGCTCCTTTTATTTTCTTTTGACTTCAGTGATATGTGCTTTATTGTTCTGAAATGAACTTAAAAGCCCATACTGAATAAATTAATCAACTGCTAATTTACAGATAAAGTGAGAACTACTTTACTGTCTCTTAATCATTGACAATCTGGTTAGTGTACACTTCGATAACATTCCCATTCGTGGAGACTTAACCTGATAATTGATTTGTGCCTATCTATCATTGTAGTAGATTTTTTCTAAATTACTATTCAAAATTCAAATCAAACTTTAATACATGAAATAATACCATTATTACTGACAACAGTTAGGGTATCTTTGATTTCTTTCGATTACATAAGCTTCTTTTTATTCGCGCAACCAATAAATTTCTTTCAATTCCACAAGTTTCCTTAACCTAATAACTCTCTCGCTCATTTCTCGTGTCCAATTCACCCCAATCAGTTTTAACCGAAGAATCTTCCTCTGAGATCACAAATGAACTTAGTTCTTCAACTCGCCTCTTTCAGTTCCCTAAACTGAATCACGGAATTGAAAAGAAAGCTAGAGTTGGTGGGAACGAGTCTAGATTTACGATTGTGGAACTTAGGCTGAAGTGTAGTCATTTGTCAGTACAATGGAGTGGAGTGTATCATCTAAACTGTAAACGAATCTATTAGAGAAACCTTCTGTTATATTTGGTATTCCCTGAATATACGAGATATGAAGAAAAGTCTACAGTATTTGTAATCTATAGAATTTACTCTGTTCTGTATTATATAACATGGGCAGTTCATAAGTATGATATCTCTTAGAAGATGAAATTTATATATTTATTCTATAGAGTTTTAAATTTTAAAGAATTATAATGATAGGGTGTTAAGTGACTGTTCTCTTACAGGAACTAATGAAGCTTTTAGACGCATCTAAATGACCTGGAAATATCAGGGAGTCCTTCTAAAATGGTCAATTTCATAAAAGAAAAGTAGTATAAAAATAATATCGTATTGTTTATCGCTTCATAAAAAAACTCGAAATGGTTCGCGACCTTTTGACATATTGCGATGTTTTGTTATACCTAAAAACTTTGTTTTATGCGAAGATTTAGATTTATCAAAGGAATGCTTATATTTTTCACTTTAAATGCTTATTTTGAAGGGAGGCCTTACGAAGGATTAGATATATTTTGGAGGAAGTCTATCTCTTATTAATCAGTTGACATAATTTCAAGAAAATAGGTATAACTAGCGTAAACACTTTCAGCCTAATAATTACATGCTTTTTAATAATCGGACAACTGAAACAATATTGAGTATCAACACCTCTGAGGTGAGATTCAAGCAGCTATTGGTAACGGCCACTTAACGGAGTTGCTGTCTGTTGGTGACGCAACATTATTCATATTAGTAAACTCTCATTTTTAATTTAACAATATTTCTGTACCAAACTAGTCATGACTCATGAACATCCAGTAATTTTCTTTAGGTTATAGGACTTGGCTACATTAATTTGATAACCTAATTTTTTTGGCATCCTAGCAAAATTTTTTTCGGTAAGAATTGCTAAGACCATTTAAACAGGTAGTTATAAATTCATAGATCTGAAATTTACGTGGATTATTCAATACGAATTAAAGAATTTAGGAACTGAAGGATAAGTCTTTACAATTACAAATATTTATATTATTGAAATTTGCGTGATCATGTGAGCACAACCGTTTACTCGGCAACTAAGCTGTGAATGAACATACGATCTATTTTTTTATGCTGTTAACCTCCTAAAGATGACTTGCAAGAGGTTTCATCGAAATCGGAGACTTAAAATTGTATCTCTTTATTAAAGGGTTAAATGATACATATTGATCAATACCTGAACCTCCTATTTGATACGTTCACTTATCCTAGTGTTTTCATCAGTACGAGGAGACTCCAACGTTTTTTCAATTTCTAAAACTTGATGCTGTTTGGATTATGTATTGTCGCTTTTCATTTGTACCATGTTTATCATATTTTTAACGTTACTTGCAGTTTTGGAGGATAGCGCTAGGGTTATGTTCTTCAACTACCAGGTCTTAGATTTTTGTTTTAGGTAGGCTAACACAAAAGAAGAGGCTCGTACTATCACCTCTTTATTTTCCTCTTCCATCCGTGACTACAGCCACCGGTGCTTGTGTCCATTTTCGTCACATCTCTATTCTCTAAGTAAGTGACTGCATTCACTTAATTACCACCGACGGTGGTAAGTGACTTTGTTCATGGAACCAACCTCCTTTCTCATCGACTGCCTTTCCCAGTCCCTTGTACTTAATTTCCTTTTGACGTCAGCGATATGGCTTTTGGTTCCAAAGCAAAGGTTAAGCCCCTACTAAATTAATCAAAATCTAGAATTTGGAATGTTTTCGATGTATTCGTAGGGTTCCGTGCAACCTTATTCGACCATTCTCCAATAGGTGTCACTGTTTCACTGTCAACTGCATGATGTAGATTTAAAATGTAACTGATGATGATCCTTTGATCGAGCCGTTTGTAAGACTTTAATTGAAATTGCTTTGAAATGGTGCTTTAAGATATTTATTTATTTATAATTTTTTTATGATATGAAAATGATAGGAAATTAGAAAACTGTGATTTCAGAAATTAATATCAAGCGGGTACTTTTTACAGAACCTACCTTTATTTTCGAATTTAAAATATTTCTAATTAAATGCTACCTACATTTACTTACATTATTAAAAATACCTATATTATTATGAAATACCTAGTTAACTTCTTTTGCAAAAGTAAATTATGTAATTCGGTACGTGTTATGGAATTAAAATTATTATTAATTAAGTTTCGAAACACTGCAGCTTGAAATGAAAGCTGTAAGAGTATATGCACTTCGAGGCTTATATATACATACATTTCAAAGTATCTACTTGCATTGTTGAATATTTTTTATACATGTACTCGGAAATATTCGCTTATTCTGAAGTCCCATTTGCATATTTAGAGAGCGTATTATAGCATATTTCATAGCATATATAGACATATTTAAAGATTATATTAGCGTATTTTATGAGCCTATAGACATATTTAAATATTAATGTTGACATATTTTAGAATTCTGTTTGCATATCTTGAGAGCATATATACATTTTCCACCATATCAAACTCATTCGTTTGCCAATGTTATTGCAACCCTGATTACAAGTGGAGATGTGAAAATATGCAAAAAGTCTCTGGCATCATATATGCTGGACCTAAAGGCATATTACTAGTATATTGAAGAAATTTTATAGGCCACAATTTTTTCAATACTAGTGCAGTAGTTGTTGCTCATTCCTTCAGAATTTAATTAACATATTTATTATTATAATTTCATAACATATATTTAGGGATAAGCTACATATACATTATATACAATTATTAAAAATTGTTTTATACTCTCAAAAGTCAAAAATATGACTTCTTTGAATCTATACTAATAATTTCCTTAGTGTTTATTTATTTGGTGTCCGCTTTTACACTACGGGTATTAAACATGAAGAGTGTAACTATGATACGCACGGGAATATATTGACTTGATATTTAAATCCCCCTGTATAATTCGACTTTTAAATGTATTTTATTTAAAAAATTAATTAGACTATACAGAAAATTTATATTTAATTGAATTTATTAAAAGTAACCTAATAACGGGTAATAAATTTTTATTGATGATGACCCGTTATTTGTAACGGGAAAGTTTACTAGTTATTAATATTAGTGTGACCCCTATTAATTAATTATTAGGTTTCCTTTTTATTTGTGTTGCTTTAGTTTCTGTTTAATGGAACCCATTTAAGCATCTACAAAATTTTATTGTCTAATATTTATCTGCATACTTTTCTATGCAAGAATGTGAATGCAAAATGTCGAAAAATGTTTGTATAAGAAGTTACGGCATACATATCTGCAAATTTCACAATGTTACTTCCTTAATTATAAGTATACGTGTTAACTAAAATTCAAATTTATAAATATTGATGATTGATACAAAATTGAAGGTCGTTGAAAACAAACGGAATTTCTAACGTCATTTATTAAATACTATCGTTACAGCAGTTAATTTTCATTTTGCAATGCTATTTCCGCTTTTAAAAGTTTTCTTTCTTTGACTGAACTTGCGAATCGCTCCAATAATTGGAGCTCAATTACAAACAACAAACTTTGAGATCAGAAGTTTGAAATCAAGGGATCTTACAATCGAAACGAAAATTTATCATAAATTTTAAGACTGTTTCGAAAATATGACACCCGTTAAACCATTTTCAAAAAAGGTGCAGCGGGTTAAACTTTTTTCTTGTTCAAAGGTTTTTAAACTGTTTTAGAAGTGGCCAAAGCAGAATGTATGAATTTCTCTGTACCATTCGAAGTTCTATCCTCTAACAGGAAGAGAATAGGACCCGGTATCATAACGTACTGTTGGCTCTGACCTGTACTGGAAAAAGTGTCCGCTATGCCGATCAATGGACGCTATGCACGACTGAGAATTTACTTTAGTTGGGGATTTAAGGGGAACGTCTCACTCAAATCTGAAAAAAGAAGATTTTCTTTTGTGCATAAAATGATGTCTTACTTAGATCTAAAAATAATCTATAAGTGCTTCAAAAAAATATTTACAATATTGCAAATAGTAACTGACAGGTCTGTCAAAAGACCTGCCAGCACTGGTATTGAGGGTTTATTTGGATCTTACATTAAATGATGTTGACTAGATGCATCAAAAAGAGGACAAAACACCCAAACAAGAGTGCCGACACTAATTTATGGAACCAGATTATTTCAGTTAGACAATTTTTTCCCCAAAAAATTCAGTAAATTGACGATCCTGAGGAGGTATAATGAGATATATGAAAGAAAATAAATATTTTGAAGAAAAATAATTAGAAAAAAACTCTTTCACAAATTTTCTGAGAAGAAATTGAAAAAATGTAGACAACTAAATTATGAACAAAATTAAAACAACATCATGTATCTAGGTCAAAAATTGTATGAGTTGATGCCTTTTGAAAGTACCCCCCTATTTGAGTTTTTTATTAAGATGGGGAGAAGAGGGTAAAGAGACTAAAGACGAAAAAAAAATCCAAAATAAAAAATACTCCATTTGTGTAGTTGCATTAATCCTGAAAATTTCAAATTTGTACATTAATTAATAAACTTTATTTTAGTTTAGGGAAAACTTAACCTTTGCAAATTTTCTTTGAACAACAATTCAAAGGAATGGTAACTAAACACAATTTAAAAATATATTGTTTCATTTCCTGATTCTTATTATTTTTGTTTGGTATGGATAAATAAAGTATAAATAAAAATATAATATAGAATAGTTACACTTTCTTTAAGTATCAATAGAACTTTTCTAATCGAAGAAAATATGGCGGAAAAAAGTAACAATATCAAAGTAATGAAAATTTGAAAAAGTAATGATTGATGGTACATAAATTGTAATGTTGAAAGTAAATTGTAATTACTTCTGAATATAATCATACGAGCTGCATGTCCTGTAGAACGGACCATTTTTGTTCTTTCTAGGGGATGTCTGTTTAAAGATTGTCCACTGTACGAGCTTTACTTGTGTAGAAGACCATTACTCATAATTACTTTTTTCTATTTTTTTTAGCATAATTATACCATGAACATTTGTATCTATGATATTGTCTGATGTAACAACCAGCTACGTGAGATTTCACTCTTTTATTTTTTTAAGAGGATATTTTTCCATTAATTAACATAAAAAGTCCCTAAACCAGGCCATTTCTAAACAGTATTAACCAGATAATTGCTTTATTGTATTTATCTTTAAAAGCTGCTGTAAAAATGAAACAGTTAGTGACGATGAAATCCATTTGAATGTGTTCCATATTTTAAAGTGTGAGAGATAAAACCACAACAATCATCTATCTAACTAATCGTTCATTGTTAGAGGTCAGATCACAAAACCATCAATCCAATTAATCGTTCAACAGAACGGTGCATTGTTTATCCAAACTTAATTCCGATTGTTCGAAGACTAGAGCAGTTTATTCCAATCAGGAGATGCCAGTGAATATTCAGAGGTTTCATATAGAAACCTCTGCCATGAATGGGGGGGGCTTACAGTTGGATTACTGGTCATTTCGCTGAGGGATCGCCTATTAGTGCCGGTCTAAAGGACATCAATACCAAGTATAATCTAGCAAATGGATTCGATAGGCTGTGATGTCTAATCCCAATGAAGATCAGTTGAAGTAGGCAAAGAGGCTGTCATCAATCAAAGCTCTAGTTTATATTCCACGTGACTTCATTTTACATGACTGGGCTTTTCATCAGTTTCCTTACTACAGGAATACCCGCTCTCTTATTTATCGAATAAGTGCGGGACATGTCTCGCTTATATTTCTACTGGTATAGAAAATATTTTCGAAGTAACTTTAGTAATTTGGTTGGTGGTTTTCAGGTAAACTCTTTTCAGAAAAAAATAATGAATGTTGGTAAGTCCTATATCACTTTATTCATTGAATACTAATATGAGAGCAATTCTCGATGAAACAACATTTTAAATGTAGGTACTATGCATACTGTGACTACAATTTCGCATGTTGTTAAAATTACTCTCTCCCTGCGCTAAGCAACTTTTTTTCTTAAAACTACATACTGTAATTTATATTAACTCTTAAAAGACAGACTGTGGAGTATCAGCTCGACAAACCGAATTCATTCAATATAATAACACTATTTCTATCAATGAAGAGTAAATAAAATTCTGCACAGTACATTTATATGATGAAAGCTATGAACTGACAAAAAAATCATATAATTCAAGACTCTGGTTTCTTAAATATAAATTGTGTAACGAATCCTCTTAAATTTTGTCATTCCAATTAGGTTTAGTCCAATTAGGTCCACCCAAACGTAGTCAAACAAAAATGATGTTCATGCCTTGCAATATGGGCAAAGAAGAAAGTCACACTTGAATGGAGACTTCAAAGATATTTCAAGTGAGATCTATAAGAGGCAAAGAAGTGCCTATTCCAAGTCTGTTTTGCATCAAACCATCCATTTCAAGGCTGCAATTCAATTTAAGACATTTGTTGAAGGTGGAGAAAGGAATACTAAGAAGAATGTGTTCCTTTACTCTTATTTTTAGGGGGTATTATCCTTCAATAAGATTTAGGTACCATTGTTCAGTTTCAATTATTGTGTGGCTAGTTTGCTTACAAAGAAAATTTCTTCTCACACGGCGGTTTTAAAAATAAATTTGTTCGTGGATGAAATTTCCGTGAACGAAATGTCCGTTGGACGAAATTTTCATGGACAAAATGTCCGTTGGACGAAATGTCCGTTGGACGAAATGTCCGTTGGACGAAATGTCCGTTGGACGAAATGTCCGTTGGACGAAATGTCCGTGGACTAAATGTTCGTGTTGGATACTAAACTTTGGATCATCATAATCACTTATATGTAACTGCAATTTATCAGCCACTACTTTTTGTTTGTCAAACTGTTAGAAAAATTGGAATTCATCAATATTTATGGATAGGAACACAAAAAAGCCATGTAGAGTCGTTGAAGGTCCTCTGTAGACTTCGGAAATAAACAAAGTTTAGCACATCCCAGGCAGCATTGCTTCTCGGGTCAATGTTGTCCCAATGTTGGCCCAAGAAACATTGTTACCTGGGATAATATCTTAGAACTATGATCATTTGTCTGAATTATAGTATATTGATTGTGAAGAATCATATAGAGACAAATGCATCGGCATAACATTTGACAAAATAAGTAATAATATATTATTCTATTGAAACTAACCCTATATGAATTATTAATTCTATTAATGGAACGATTATAAAAGAATGAAAAATAAATTTAAATCTGTAGTAATAATTTTTGGTTTCCTAATTTAAAATATTTTT
This sequence comes from Caprella mutica, assembly GCA_947561585.1. Taxonomy (NCBI): domain Eukaryota; kingdom Metazoa; phylum Arthropoda; class Malacostraca; order Amphipoda; family Caprellidae; genus Caprella; species Caprella mutica. The sequence goes on along the minus strand of CANNZV010000513.1, from coordinate 353,068 downwards.
TTATTAAAGTATAATTGATTTTTTTTTCTATTTTTACCTCTTATAATAGTAATTTCTAAAATAAGTCATAAGAATATCCTTCATCGGAAAAAAATTAAATGTCTTAATTACTGCCCAAGCAAAATAAAGCAAATTATCATATATATTTTGTGTCTAATTAAGAGATAAGAAACTAAGAAGTCTGGCAATATATCAGGGATACTTTTCATTTCTTATCTTTCTACCTAATGAAAAATAGGCAATGATAGAAATAATAATCAAAGTCTTCTTTCAATTCTCCTGAATGGTTCTAGGAATTTTCGCCGTCGGAAATTTCGCCGTCGGAATTTTCGACGTGGGAAAATTCGCCGTTAGGAAAATTCACATTGAGGAATATTCGCCGTGAAGAAGAAATTATAGATGACATAACTATTCAAATACCTATAAGTATGCATAGAAAATGTTGATAGTTATAAAGTAAACCAATTTGTTAAATAACTAATATAAGAATTTATAATAGTAATATTAATTGTAGGTGATTATGTAATATTGTATATCTGATGAAACTATGATGCCAAAAATTTATGTTAACTGTTCATATATGCAATTTATATTTAAATCAGTAATCGTATAATTTTGTGTCACGTGAGGTCGCTGTAAAACATTTGAGTGTTTTGATTGGTTGACTAAATAGTTGAAGCTAATTTCTTTGTTAAAAAATGTTCAGTAAAGATTAATAAGATCACTAGAGATGCTAATCCTAGTCGGTTTACGTCACTTCCTCCTAAATGTGTTAAGTGTTCCTGTGTGTTTAATATTGTGAATTTAAGATAAAGCTTTTCTAATTAATGTACTATTCTGAGTTATTGATGGTTTCATACCTACATAATTATTGATTTTATTTATTTATTCGGTATTACATTGTACGGTTTACCTCTTGAAATCTGAATTATTGTGCGTGGCACAAATATTTCAAGGTAGTACCTACACTGATAAGAATGCTACATTTAAAATATCTCTCTTGTGAGTGTATGTGATATCTCTAAACCAAAATTCCATTCTTTTCTATTTTAGAATCCAAAAAAATATTCGTTACTGCGATTCTAACGTAATATGAGGAATAAATAGGCATATAATATGTTTAGTCATATATTATTAATAATATTATTTCAATATAGTTATTAACATACATATAAATAAATATATTCAGTTGCATTATTATTTAAAGATTATTTAAATATTACTCACAGCGAATCTTCCTAACGGCGAATTTTCCTAACGGCGAATTTTCCAACGGCGAAAATTCCGACGGCGAAATTTCCCACGGCGAATTCTCCCGTCACCCTCCTTAATATGGTAATACCTGAAAATGAATGTTTATTTACGGATTAATTTCCTTCTTAGAAATCTTAACAAGGCCTTTAACGGCCAAGATATGTTGTGGACCAAATTTTTTTTGATATATCAATGTTAGATAGATAACCTTTTTAAGAAAGAATATGTTAGAAAAATAGCTTTTCATTTCTAATTTTTTATCAAGTCTAATTGGAATGAACTTCGAGTAGTTTAAAATCTAGAATAAATATGTGGTATTTTTTTCACAATTCCACGTGTGTTTATATAGAGCTATAGACGGTATACTAACCTTCATCTAAAACTAAAATAGACACATCTACAACAGACACATCTACAACAGACACTTCTACAACAGACACATCTGCAACAGACACTTCTACAACAGACACATCTGCAACAGACACTTCTACAACAGACACATCTGCAACAGACACATCTACAACAGACACATCTACAATAGAAACACATAAGAAACAATACGCAATACAATCTTTGAAAAGTTAGCACTGATAAAGTCGAAAAAATACCCAATCTCGTATTGGTCTGGAAATCTAACACGTCATTCATGCAGAACAGTGCCGAGCCCTGATTGGCCAATCTCAGTCGCGCCAGAGAAATATCTTGCGTTTCCTATGAGATAATAGAATATTATTCAATGGAAGTGCGATGCGACTGAAAACTGAAGTTTGGGACAAGAATTTCTGCTGTTGTTTCGAAGGGTGAGAGTTCTAAAGCGGTTTGATTATTGAATGTCACGTTCTGGGAGTTCTGGGAGATTATTTGAAGAAACGTGGACACGAACTTCAACAGATATTTCGAAAGAAAAGTCAAGTGGAAACGACGGATATTTGATTATTTCATTTTGTATACTGTGTGTATTTAAAAAAAAAATTCCTACACTGAAAAAAATACAAGTCAATTTGTTTGAAAATTTGAGTTTTCAGTTTGTCCCTAAACCAGCTGAAAAATGTAAGTCAATTTGACTCATCCTAATATCTTACTCGAGAAAAGAGTCACATTGACTCCTAATTCATATTGAGGTTGACTCAGGTAGAGTCAATCAAGAGAAAAGACTCAAATATTGGAGTTTTGCAGCCTTGACTCAAGCGATGAGTCAGGTTGACTCACCATTTTTCTCAGTGTATATGCTTTTCAATGAAGCTAATTGTTGATTTTATTCTCCAATTTCACGTATATATCTTTCCAAATATTATTTGGTTTACATCCATTTCATCAACTAAATACTAGCGAGGAAAATTGCTGTTAGTTTTCTCAAAGCTCTCCTGAATGGAATAGATAATCCCAACTGCAACGCGGTTATGGCTCAAGTTTACAACACCAAAGCAATCTTAATTCCTTTTATTTCATTGCAGGACACTTTGCCTCAAGCCGTGATCATTGAAAGCTCTTACAATCGTTCAATTCTCTAATCATGAAATATTTTGAGTGATCAACCCTGTTAACACTTAACAAGTTTTAATATTTCTATCCCTCTCTATTTTTTTTACTCTGATGATATTGCTATGTTTTTGTATTGGGTATTGTGAATGTGTATATTTCTTTTCAATTTAAGCAATTTGGTGGGAAAATCTCACCCCTCTTCCAGCTCGACAGAAATGGGGGATTGAAGTAAATTACCTTATATTATTTTCTGAGTATGATTCTTAAACTAGACATATATATAAGTTTAGCATATTTAATACAAAAGGAATAAAATAACAAATCAAATAACCCTAATTGGACTCACAAAATTTGAGAGGATTCTTTACACAATGATATTTAGGAAACCAACAGCTCGAATTATACGATTTTTTGTCAAATAATAGCTTTTATCATATTTATGTAAGGTAGTAAATTAATCTATTCTAAATCAATTATTATAAGTATCAATTTTTGATTGAATCTCTTGCACTCATTATTGTATCCATTATATATAAATTTTAGAGACACTGATACATTATAATTCTATTAAACTAGTAAAATTACATAGTATTAAAAACTTCAAAAGCAAATAATAAAATATATACTTAACAAAATTGTTTTCGGTTCCAAGAATAATGATCGTAGACCTTAGTTCTATAATATTATGTTATAAATTCATTGTTTTCCCGGAGCAGGAGATGACCTTTAAGTATTAAAAGTATTCTATTTCCAGACGACATCACCCGTATACTACTGATATTATTGAAATGCTTCCTCTAGGTCTGAAATTAACAGATACTTTGAAATTTTCCCATCCTTGACCATTTCAAAAAATACTTTCTTACAATGCATATACAAAAAATAAATGCCGTGTAAAATATGAATTTACGCAAATTTGCAAAGGTAATAAGGTCGTTTTCCAAAAAAAAGCAACATGTTGCTGATCGTTTATATATCATGTTTGATGGTATCCAATTGAATTAAATTCATTTGTATTGAATTGTATACTATATTAAAATTCAAGCCTCATTGTTTCTCCTAGTCATGTAAACTTTCTAAAATTGTTAAAATCTTTTATATAGAATAGGTAGTTTTATATCAGAAAAATCAGTTGTTAATATATTACAATATGTTTTCCTTTAATTCAACTTGATACGCTTTCGGTCCACATCAATCCATTGTTTGATAGAACTTATTGTATCAAATTCCTTCTTCGTATCACTCATGGTGACAGCTGACCGATTCGCACAGATACATTCAGTATCGGGGGTTGCAATTTTATTTCAGTAGCTCTCGGGGTTATATAGTTCTCTCAGTTGGACACGTTCTTTGATAGTTTTCGCGACATTTATTTCACTCTCAGCTCTCGAGTGGACACTAGGCTTAAGAGCAGTGGCGCAGGAACTGAGGAGAACTACTGCAGCAACTAGAAAAACATCTCAGTCTTCAAATTTCTAGTCTCATCCTTCTCTGGAACTTCCACAAATTCAAATTTGGTAAGATAATAAAACTAAAATGAATGCTATACAATTATATTTCAAAGCTTACGGATTGCTAAAACTATAAATGGGTGCAGTTGGATTCAGAAACAAACTTACAAATAGAAATGACCGATTAAAATAGGTACAATAATTGTTGGAATGTATTACAGTAATAACTAGATTGTATATAGGCCATGGTAATGTTGGTTATTACCTTACATCATTATGAATATACTGTCTAAAACTTGTTAGAATGTGTGTATATTGCCACTCAACCTGATCGTGAATAGTCATAAAATATTTTGCTAGCTCTTTTCGAATATCTTTTGCCTCATTTGCGTGTCTGCGTTCATTGGCTCTCCGCAGAACACTGAACACAAACTAAACGCATTCAGTATCGGGGGTAGTGGACACGCTTCTGAGAGTTCTCGCTGCAATTTTCTTTCAGTTGCTCTCGAGAATGATGTACTTCTCTCAGTTGGAAACGCTCTCTGAGAGTTCTCGCTGCAATTTTATTTCAGTAGCTCTAGTTATTTACTTCTCTCAGTTGGACACGCTCTCTGAGAGTTCTTTCTACATTTATTCCACTCTCAGCTCTCAAGTGGACACTAGGCTTTAATTAGAACTAATGTTACCGATTGCAAAACTGCAAACCATTTCAAATTTGGTTCTATTGTTTTATTATTTATAATAATTACAATTAAATTTACGATAATACGTGATAATTTGGATTGCAGCCTTGTTCTTCTACAGAATCTTAAAAAGTGAAATGTGAACATTTCTTATATAATTAATTATGAACAGAATACTTGATAGATTTTATAATTTATTTCTGTTACATGTTATATAACCTTAGCTCTACAAATTTAAAGCTATTACAGATTTTTAACATTTAGAGTGGATAGGACTTTTAAGAATTATTTTCTTAGTTTGTTTTATCCAATTATTTAGAATTAGAAATCTTTCTGGTTCTTATACTTCTATTTTACGAGACTGTTATGTTAGGATTTATTAATTATTTTGTTTTAGGTGGAAAAAAAAAAATATAAGTACCTACCTACTTGAATGAGCGAGTACTGTTCGGGAATATCAGCGAAACAATTATTTCTTTTAATAAAATTAAATCACTTGCAGAAGGCAAGTGTGAAAAAAAAGATGAAATGTTTGTGGTAATCGTGTAAATGAGCAAGTAGTTATTAACAATACTATATCAAGAATATTTGATGGTGTAGAGTGCTACTTTATATCCATAGACAATAATTCGAATTACGTTCAATAGATACCCGTGAATCAATTCGTTCATGGCTTACTTTACAAACATGACTTATTTAATATATATTAAGAAAGCCCTGACTGGTTTTACTCTTCAATGTCAAGAAATCGTATTACAATGGCTGCGAAGAAAAAAATAAAAAATACTAAAGAACATAATCATAATACGTATACTGTAAATTTATAGTACACCAAATATAGCAGCAGAAAGTTTATCTCATAGATTCGTTAACAGTTTAGATCAGGGGTGGGCAAATGCAGCACTAAGTGCTATTTTGGCCCTCAGTGCGGCACTCTTGCCCACCAGGGAAACGGTGCTTTATTTTCTTTCAAAGAAAATTTAGAATTTTAGCCATAATTGCTTTATTAATTACAAGGATAATATATAAGAGGATGGTAAACTAATTGAAGTAGAGTATATTTGTAATGACCTTGATACTTTGATAGTAAATTTTATACCTTAATAAGGTATTTTTTGTTTATTGTTACAATAGTGCCGGTGTTTACTATATTTATATCTAGATCAGTTAATTTTATATCTTTCATACGCTTGTCTTGGGATATTTGAACACTGTGGTAAAAATTTATGAAATCATTTTTAATTCCCTTTTTAAGTAAGTTAGTTAGCCATAGTAATTAATCCTGTGAATTCAGGAGTTACTTATTTTTACTTATGCAAGATAGCTTATTTTTGTTTTTATTGTGAATTATATTCAAATCAAGAAAAAATTATTGTAAATCATTTATTAATTCTTTCTAATGCAAATGATGAATCTACTACCAACATTTATGCGCAAAATATGTATCATTGTACATGTACGTACTTCAATTAAATCTACCACCTCATTATATAATTACTCAGTATCCCCAGCAATTTAGAAAACGAAAAGAAAATTGGCACAGAGATTCCATCTTTCGGCACTGAAAAACACAATGTGTGCCCACTCCCAGTTTAGATGATACACTCCACTCCATTGTACTGACAAATGACTGCACTTCAGCCTAAGCTCCACAATCGTAAATCTAGACTCGTTCCCACCAACTCTAGCTCTCTTTTCAATTCCGTGATTCAGTTTAGGGATCTGAAAGAGGTGAGTTGAAGAACTAAGTTCATTTGTGATCTCAGAAGAAGATTCTTCGGTTAAAACTGATTGGGGTGAATTGGACACGAGAAATGAGCGAGAGAGTTATTAGGTTAAGGATACTTGTGATATTGGAAGAAATTTATTGGTTGCGCGAATAAAAAAAGCTTATGTAATTGAAAAAAAATCAAAGATACCTTAACTGTTGTCAGTAATAATGGTATTCTAAATATTGAAGTATCAGGTTAGGACACTTCTAATATGAAAATTATCGAACTGCACATTCTAAACAGATTTTCAATGATCAAGCGACAGTAAAAGTCATTTCCACTTTACTCGTAAAATGGCAGTTAATTAATTAATATATTACGGGCTTTTAAGTTCTCTTCAGAACAACAAAGCACACATCACTGAGGTCAAAAGGAAATTAATTACAAGGGGCACGAAGAAGCAGCAAAAATATAAAGAGGTTGAAATTTAACTTAAAACTTGCTATACAATTGTCTTCTGAACTACATGCTCATTAGCAACATAGATATCAAAACACAGAAAAAGATTAAGAATTCAATAGTAAAATTTATCTACAACTCTCTTATTATATGGAGTTAGACCTTTCGAATTAAAAAAGTATCAATTTCATCCAAATCGCGTTTGCAAGTAAATCTTCTAGAATATCTATCATTGAGGTATTGTTCATTCAAGATTATTGGAGAGTAATTATACGTCAACCTTAAAATGGAGACATTGTCATGGTGAGACATCTTATTCAGAACTTCATCGAGAAAATTCCTGAATTTAGATACCATGCCTCTATTAACGTAAATCTTATTAACATTAAGATGCACCAAATTCGTGCAATGATCAAGCATATTTTTGAAAATTGAGTAAAAATCTGAGTATCGAATCGTGATTTCGTTCACGTCACGAGAGAAGAAGGTTGATAACAGAGAGTTATTCCGTAAAATCATCTTTCCAAAGGATTCTTCCATGTTTTGCAAATATAAGAAGCTTGCTTCATACATTATATTGTATCCACCGTTAGATATCGTAACATGAGTGAGAGGAAAAACTATCCTCAATTTTTTACACTGTTCTATTACTGCCAGCATATTATCTGTTAGAACTAATTGTCGAATGCTTAACTGCTCTACTATTTCCTTTGACACCGTCAGTATGTGTGTCAATTCGTGACAATCATGTATTGAGGCTATCTCTATATTCTTGAATGGTAATGGGCATTCTGATAAGAGGGAAGCGCATTTAGGTGGAGAGTGCAAGAATAACTCATACGGCCTGAAAACAGCCGAAATCACATTCCCTCTCTCCATGATTGTGCATTTCACAGATTTCAATTTTTTACAAAATTTGAAGAATAAAGTAAGAAAATCTCTCAAATCTTTGTAAAACTGGAGCACTTCACTTGATATTCGCCTATTATTGATTAAACGGTATCTTGTCTGTATTTCCAGACATTCTAGGTTCATTGATTTCATCGCCTCCTGGACCAACAAGTTATTTGAGTTTGAAACAGGAGTGCACAGCCAATCCGAATATTTCCCAGTGAAGTCTGTAAACTAAAGAAGATTATGTTATACAATATATTTTGAAATGGATTATTGTTATTACAGTCGTGGTTTTGTAGCCCATTATCATTGTAAGAGCGTGGATCAGGTGTCAAACTGTTTATCCACAGAGACCCTGTTTTGTGTAAGGATCTATAGGAATTCCAAATGTTCCTAGAGAGTAATGACCTTCGTGAAACTAATAATAGATATACCAGTGAGTATACCTAATCAGTGATGCTATATTAGTATACTGAATCACCGAGTGTGGATAAGGAATATTTTCCCTGGATCTGCAAAATACTACTCCTACAGTTCCGAGTCCAGTTATTAAATTATGTACATAATATAAATGAGGGGAGAGTAAATATAAGAGACGTTCACATCACAATTTTAACAGGATAATCTTAAAGACTCTAGAGAGACAAACTTATCTTGTGAATGAGAGTAAAGCCTCGATGTCACGAGGCGGCTAGTTTGCTCTGTACAAGCTGGCTAGATTAAAAAGCTGCTACTAAACTCGCCCCGTGTGATCATGTTGGTCAGTGAACTTGAAGCTTGTAAACTTACTTCACAGCTTGTTAACTCACCATCTAGCAGCAAGTGAACTAGCAAAGAGGGAAAGAGAGTGGGTAGACTAAAATATATCAGGTAATCGGGCTGTAAAAGTAAAATACATTTAGTGTGGGAATGATGTAACAAATGTTTTAAAACTGTCCTTCATCCTATTTTTATGTTTAGTGAAAGGGCTGAGAGGAGCTTTATGTATGGCTGTGTAGAATATGTGTGAAGTGAGCAGACAGATATCTTTGGTTATGTATTTAGGAGTCTCGAAGAGAAAAGATTTCAGCTGCAGTATAGATTATTGGTAGCAGAATAGAGTTTCTTTTGATGGCGTAAAGAAATCATGAAGATATAGGTAGAAGAATGTATAAGGAGTATACTTTCTAATATCGTGATCTGAAAGAATATTTTTTAATTTAATTTTTTTTTTAATTGACCCACTCTGAAAGTGGGTCAATCTAACTTTAGATATTTCTGATGAATTTATTTTGTCATATATTGGTAATATTCACATTGCGAACACTATGGGCTATCGTATAGTACTAAGTTCCCCCTCCTAGGTGATAACAGTATTAAAGTTATTAAGTTTTCAACTCACCTTCACCACCAGACGTTTTCTCCAAAGCTCCCCTTCAACGAGATTTTTGAATCTCTTCGACACTTGGGAGAAAACAAGGCGGTCCGTAACGCTTGTGCAGTGGCTGAATATCCCTAACAGCATTTCGTTAGGTAAGCTGTCGAATAGCTGGTTAGAAGAAACAATATTTAAAATTGAAGAAGTTAACATTTAATTCACTATCTATAATGCGCTCACACTGATTAACAATTTGCATATTAGATACAAAAAAAAAAAATAGAACAGAATGTTGCTATTCTGGTTTAAGTCTTTTATTTGTTCAACAGAAGAAGCGGGATTGAATAAAACCTCAATTTCCAGCTTTCTTTCTTACTTAAGTAATAAAATTGATTGTATATGTAGAAGTGTAGGCAAAAACATAGGCGAGACCTATCCTACACAAAGCTAAAGAGACAAGACTACCAACAAACATTTGTAAAATATGCAAGAAGTTGTACGTATACTAGGGTACAGTACTTGGGCTATAGACATAAATCCCCACCCATTCCCCCCTCATCTGGATACGAGCTCTACAGGGCTTAAGACTCTCTGGACACGAGCCCATCCCCGTGTCCGGGAGAGCTGGGGTGGGGGCTTAAGTTCAAGGATGAAGTTTATGTTTGGGAGGGGGTTAAGGCAAGCCCTATGAATCAACAAAAAGAACTTTATTAAAGGCAAATTGAACCCAAATGAACGCAATACAGTTATTAAATTTTTTCTGGAGGCTCTCACAGCTCATTTTGGTTAGAGTAAGTATCAGTTTCATCTATAAATAATAGTTACCTGGATCAAAATGAACCCAAATGAAGATATTTCATGGCAATTTGTTAGGTTACACATTAAATATGTACAAGTATATTTCCTACACTCCCTGTACTCTTTTTATATATAGGGTCGAACATGAAAATCTATGCTCTTAATACTTAAAGCCACCTTTTTCAGGAAGACTAATACCAACTAATCTGAATTTACAATAATATGTTACATATCTAAAAACTGCGCCGCGTCAAAGTTCCCCTCCACTCTAATATTCTTATTACTCTATTCATTAGAGCTACGGTTATCGATTACAAAACTGCAAACCACTTCATAGGGGAAGGTGGTCATCAATGGGCCACTGGGAACAATAGGACACGCCCAATAACTTTTTTATTTGAGGGTAATTTTTTATAACTTCTTAGTGGTAAATTGGGCACACTTCAGTGCATTCACTCGCATTGTATTAAGCGGTTGGGGTGCAGTCTGCTCTGCTTAAAAGCGAAAACATGTTTTAGAGGTGGGAAAACTAAATTTTTCGTACTGTGTTTCAATTGTTGTAAATTTGATAATTTATCATATTATACTTACGGCATTTTTCCATAATATTAAATAATATGTAAAATATGATTATATGAAAGGATTGCCTTTATACTTTTGTAGTTGAACCACTATACCCATATGTTTTCAAAATGGCGTTTTGTGATCATTGGGACAGTAAATTTGGTTAACAATGGGACAGTAACATATTGTCAACCAAACTGTCTAGTTATTCCATATGAATCAATAAATATCTATTTTTGATACAATAACGTGAACTGTAGCTTTAGGGCTTCTTGTAGAAACAGAACTTCCAGCTGAAGCGGGACTTTCGACCATGTTCAAGTTCTTTAGCAATCTGAGGTCATCACAAAGCACAACATATAAAACAAATTTCTCATAAAAGAAAAAAACGCAGCATGATTAAACCAGATACACCAGAGAAAGAAGAGCTTATTGACGGTGCCACAAAAAGGCCTTCGAAATCTCATAAACTATAAAGTAGCCGTAGATGGCCTGTAAACTTGTTCTTGGTCTGGTACAGAACTCTTAATCGAACTGATACATTCGTCTGAAGAAATGGACGAAGATATGCTCACTTTATGAACTTAAACCTCTACGGAAAACGTTGGAAATGAAGATTTATACTCTTGTAGAGTTTGAGGAGACTTCTAAAACGTATTCTGTTGGTGTAATTTACTAAGCCAAAGCATGAAAAAGATGAATACGAAATATTGATGTAAGGCGAAGATTCAAGTGCAATGAGTCTAATTTTTCAAATGTTCCTGACATGGAATCGGTGAAGCTAGTGGTCATTAAACTGATATTGTATGAACCAACTAAGAGTGGGATAACATAAAGAGATAATTCGAACTTGAAATTAAAGTATAACTTCAACAATATAATAGTTAAATGAACTGTCCCATCGTTCACCAGGGCATGTCCCATTGTTCACCTGTGCTGTTATACAATGGGACAATTTTTTTTGTTTTTTATTTAATTTTTATCTAGTCAACAGAATATGTGATAGCATTCGAGTTAGTTTCATTTTATAAAGGAATATCTATATTAGGTATGTTTTTTTTGTTGTTCATATTTTGATCATAGTAAATGAAATATCTATATTTTTATGTTTTTTGTCCCATTGATGACCACCTTCCCCTATTTGGTTATATATTTTTATCCTAATATGTAATTAAAGTTATTCTTATGATATTACTTCAAGGCTCAGAATTTCAAGCGAAGTAAATGAATAGATTATTTCTGTAAAATGAAGCATCTAGACAAATTATAAATGGCTACCTCTACCACTATCTAAAACAACATCAGCCTAATAAAACATCAGGCCCCTAGAAGAGAACCTATTTTCCGAATTACTATTAGATTTTCAATGACCAGTGATAAGTTGGACTGCAATCTTGTTCTTTTATTGAATCTTAGAAATAGTGAAAGTTGAATAGGAATATTTCTTATATAATTTATTATGAATAGAATACTTGATCGATTTCTTTTCTGTTAGCTTTTATATGATATATAACCTCAGCTCTACAATTTAGATTTTTATTAATTTAGAGTATTTTACATCCACGATATACATGTTTATGATGTTATATTTGAAATAAACTGCTTATGTTCCTTCCCTATAACCTACAGGAAACTTAATTGCGCATTATCTCGAAAACGAAGAGTTTCCACAATAAATGATAAGGAAGGAAAACATCTTAAAATGCCTTCTTTTGCCTATTTTTAGTGTCAAAATATCGTACATTGGAAGCGGACCTAAAGCTCAAATTTACCTTCATTAATTATGAGTGTTTTGGATTTACCTGATTCATCCTTGGCACCTACATATGTAACTACTTAGGGTCACGCATGTAAATTGCAGCTATTTAATTTTCAATTGCGGCCCTCTCAGGAGAGTCTAAAACATTCTGAATCGAAATTACAATAAAATGTTGCATAGCTATCAAAAGAAGAGCTATCCCTCTCAAGAGTTTAAAACAATCTGAACCAAAATTACATAAAATTTTGCATAGCTATCAAAATCAGCGCAGTGCATGCTATAATTTATTACTTTATGTTTTAACGAGTGTTTTGAAGATATGACGTTTCTGATGTTAAAGGCCGCAGTTAGTTAGTAGGCCGCAATTTACCTGCTTGACCCTAGCTTCAAAACACTAGTTAAAAACTTAATTAATCATAACATGCACTGCGCTTCTTTTGGTAGGCATGCAACATTTTAATGTAATTTCGGTTCGGAATGTCTTAGAGACACTCTTGAGAGGATCGCAATTAAATATTTAATGACCTCAATTTACCTACGAGACCCAAATAAAAATCATAGCTTCAAAATTATCGTATAATTAATGAATTAAAACATGCATTGCCCTTATTTTAATAGGGAATATTTTACAATGACTTAGATCCGGTAGAATTTAAAGACTATTTTATGTTATTTTATGTAAAAAATGCGAAGCCTTTGCTAAAACTTTTCTAGCAAATGCTAGGAAAAATAGCACGAGTTGTGACAAATGGATATAATGGGTTACAATTTACCTGTGTAATTTGTCCATTTCCACTCATGCTAAAGTAATTTATATCAGTAATCAGTATAAATATATTTAGAAAACACTAAAACCAACTAAAAAATCACTTCACAGGATGAAAGATCTTCCTAACTTAACAGTAAAAAAAAAGGTTATGAACAGCAACGTTATGAATGTGACTAAATTTAAAGTTCATCCACTAGGTGAAGCAGCATAAAATGTTTTCCCGTTGGTAAATTAATGTTCTCGTTTTTCTGTTTTCAGAACGTAATTTAATTGTTTCTAGGCTCATCGAACCGACTTAATATTTGAAAATTATTCTAAGGAAATATTTTATTCTTTCGTTTTTTCCTATCAATTAGAATCAGTGGATCTTCTCTGTTTGGGGCATACCACCAATTTTAATTATTATAATCTTATGTATTTTCGTCTAAAGAATCCGAACAACAGCTCAAAAAAGCTTTACTCTTAAGTACCTACTCAATAGGAAAACTAATATTTTTAGGTAGTGACAATTGAGAGATTTGTGACAAGACGTAAGGAAAGGAATGATTCAATAAATCTAGTCGTTTAACTTATACACAGTTCAAAAATTTGAGCCCATATATAAGATTAGAAAATCATTTCAGGCAAGATTATAGAATACAAATGTAAATTTATTTTAGTATATTAGAAATAAATGCAGGTGCATACGATGGATAACAAATAAACTATAAAAACAATAGAAACAACTATAACTAGACCAAGGTGATTACTTATTGAAACAATGAAAACAAAGGAATGTCTGGACTATTTTAATTCCTATTGGTATGAGTTAATACAATGAACTTTTTATCAACTTTTAATATTCTAGGGCAAACTGTGAAGATATAGCAGTGCCTTTGGAGAGAAAAATAAGGGGTTTAGCAGGTTAAAGAATTTTATCAAATATATAAGCATATTTGTTAATCCTATTAATATACACTTTTCACAATTTTACCTTCTTAAATCGTCTTAAATATAATTTTAGAGCTTGACGTCACACACATCATAGCTTGTCGTTACAAAATTTTGATTTTATTTCCCGCCTTCGAAACAAAATTCAAATTTTATTTCCTGTCCTCGAAACAAAATTTCAATTTTATTTCCCGCCTCCGAAACTAGATGGCAGAGCAAACACTTTTGAAACAGAAATTTGCGGGAGTAGTGTACTGTATCTTATTGTAGTATAATACCTTTGTCGATAGTTTGTCTCACTCTCTTAATACAGTCAGCACCTTTCTTTCTTTATTAATCGCGTGTTTACACTTCTTCCTATTAAATATTTTCCAGTCAGAGTCAGATGCTTGTAATTTCATCGAATAGTGGAATACTTTTTTCTTATCTTCATCTTCCAGAGAAAATACTCCAACATCCTTCTTATCTCTCATAGCTAGGGTTGTGACAATATTCTTTTTGAAATATGCTTTATATTCTTTTAAAATAGGTTTTATCTTTTTATGCTCAATTATGCTTTTGATGCTCAATCCATAAAAGTGCAGTGATTCGATTTATAAACCTGATAATGAATATTAGCAAGCCCTTTAAATCATATTTGAATGGCAATCTAATGTTTCGGTGAATTGAAAATATTTGAAGAGTTTAAATAAATCGTTCATAGGGGTGGTGAAACTTTGGACAAACTTTTTTTCTCCTGTTGACGAATCGATAAAGAGACATTAATAATAGAATAAAATGTTTTTTTATTTTATTCTAAAATGTTATTTTATTCTTAAAATTCCTATTAAAAAATTAAAGTAAATAATTCAACAATGCTGCGCCACCTACTCACTAAAAATCTGGAACTACAAATGAAAATTATATTTAAAAATACAACCTAGCCGCCTAGCTACCACAATACTGACTACACTACCTAGTTATTTTAATTTTATACTTATTAATGTCGATTAATTGATATTTCTAATTGATAACAGCTTATCAGAATGTAAACAATAATTTTTTTTCTGCTGTTAGTTATATAAGATGAAGAAACTCTCGTGTGTATACAACTAATTACTAACAACATTTTCATTACAAAAAATGACATTTTTTTATAAAGTCTACTCAATGTGTACACCAGTGTACATCGTCTGAAAAGGTTCAGTTTCAGTAATCTTGAGTTAATAAAACGGGGAAGGTTTGAATTTTAACTAAGTAACGTTGAACAAATGTTACAATTAAATGTATATACATTTTGTAATATTAATATTATACTGCTATATTATAGCGATGTCAGATTCTTCAATTCTCGTATATCTTGGAACCTAATTTATAGCAACATATAGAGTCTTTCTCGTAAATTCGTTTACAGTTTAGAACTTACGATGATACACTCCACTCTATTGTACTGACAAATGACTGCACTTCAGCCTAAGCTCCACAATCGTAAATCTAGACTCGTTCCCACCAACTCTAGCTCTCTTTTCAATCCCGTGATTCAGTTTAGGGATCTGAAAGAGGTGAGTTGAAGAACTAAGTTCATTTGTGATCTCAGAAGAAGATTCTTCGGTTAAAACTGAATTGGACACGAGAAATGAGCGAGAGAGTTATTAGGTTAAGGAAACTTGTGGAATTGGAAGAAATTTATTGGTTGCGCGAATAAAAACAAGCTTATGTAATCGAAAAAAAATCAAAGATACCTGAAATGTGGGCTCAGTAATGATAATTTGTATTATTTTAAAATATTAAAGAATCAGGTTAGGATACAATTTATATGAATTTCATCAAAGTAAACACTAAAACCAGACTGCCAATGATTAAGCGACAGTAAAGTTATTCCCACTTTAATTGTAAAATGGCAGTTAATTAATTTATTTATAATAGGCTTTTAAGTTCTCTTCAGAACAACAAAGCACACATCACTAACTTCAAAAGGAAATTAATTACAAGGGGCACGAAAAAGCAGCAAAAATATAATGAGGTTGGAATTCAACTTAAAACTCTTATTAACTACAGGTTCATTAACATCATTGATATCAAAACATAAAAAGATTAAGAATTCAATAGGTAAATTTACCTATAATAATCTTATTATATGGAGTTAGACCTTTCGATTAAAAAAGAAAAAATTTCATCCAAATCGCGTTTGCAAGTAAAACTTCCAGAATATCTATCATTGAGGTATTGTTCATTCAAGAATATTGAAGAGTTCTTATACGTCAACCTTAAAATCGAGAGATTGCCATGGTGAGACATCTTATTCAGAACTTCATCGAGAAAATTCTTGAATTTAGATACTGTGTCTGTAGCAATGTAGATTTTAAAAACATTAAGATGAACTAAATTCTTGCAATGATCAAGCATATTATTGAAAATTGAGTAAATATCTGAATATGGAATCGTAATTTCGTTCACGTCACGAGATAAGAAGGTTGACAGGAGAGAGTTATTCCGTAAAATCATCTTCCCAAAGGATTCTTCCATTTTTTGTAAATATAAGTAGCTTGCTTCATTCATTATAGTCATTGGTCCGCCGTAAAATATCGCAACATGAGCGTGACGAAAAATTATCCTCAATTTTTTACACTGTTCCACTACTGACAGCATATTATCTGTTAGTACAAAATGTAGAATGCTTAACCGCTCCATTATTTCCTTTGACACCGTCAGTATGTGTGCCAATTCATGACAATCATGTTTTGAGGAGGTCATCTCCATATTCTTGAATGGTAATGGGCATACTGATAAGAGGGAAGCGCATTCAGGTGGTGAGTGCAAGAATAACTCATACGGCATGAATTCAGCCGAAATCTCATTCTCTTTTTCCATGATTGTGCATTTCACAGATTTCAATTTCTTACAAAATTTGAAGAATAAAGTAAGAAAATCTCTCAAATTTCTGTTAAACTGGAGCACTTCACTTGGTATTCGCCCATTTTTGAATAAGTTGTATCTTGTCTGTATTTCCAGACATTCCAGGTGCTTTGATTTCATTGCCTCCTGGACCAACAAGTTATTTGAGTCTGAAGCAGGAGTGTACAGTCGATTCGAATACTGTCCAGTAATGTCTGTAAACTAAAGAAGATTTTTATATATTAAATTTTGAAATGAATAATTGTTTTTATAGTTGTTTTTTGTAGCACTCTCTCATTGTAAGATCATAGATCAGATGTCAAACTGTTTATCCACCGAGACCCTGTTTTGAGTATAGACCTGTAGGAATTCCAAAGGTTCCTCGGGGAAAGTAATGACCATAGTAAACAGAATAGTATAGTACCCCAGTTACATGTATTCAAATTTATTCTGGGTAGGCTGTGACGTCATGTATGTAAACAAGAGGTCACGTCATAGTAAACAGAATTGCTGTTGGTCACGTGGAATAGAGAATTAAGATGGCGGCCAACGCGACCGATCTGACTAATGATCTAATTATCTTTAATAAATCGTCTTCTTCAAGACTAAAAATTTGTTACTATTTTGGGTGTAAAAAGACCAGTAGCAATTTCATCAACAGTCATTTTTTAATTTTCATCCGTATGACTATAAAGATTGGATAATAGCATGCGGTAATGTGGAATTAAAAAAAAAAAACGAAAACGTTATTTAACAAAAGTTGGGTGTGTTGCAGCCATCTTTTGTGTTTGTACTGTACGTACAAACGTACGCACCATTGTTGACATGTGACGTCACAGCCTTCCGGGACACGCGTAATATCCCCCTATAGATCTGGGATACTATATATTCTCTGTACTGTGGTAATGACATTCATGAAACCAATTAAACTAATGTGCGATGCTATATTACCAAAGATATTATACTACAAAAAGATACACTACTCTCCAAAATTTCTGTTTTAAAAAGCGCCATCTGGATTTGAAAGCGGGAACCAGAGAAACAATAACATTTGGTGTTGATCATCTTTTCGTTTCTATTTTATTTAGCTGTATCTATTCCACCGATGTAAAGCTTAATTTTTCAATAAAATAATCTTCATTAATGAATGAAATAAAAATAAAAATATTTTTAAACAAGCCAAATATTGTTGTTTCTATATATATGGATGTGTAGAAGCTCTATAAATATATTGATGTGTAGAATTGAATAATTTCTCATATGTAATATGTGTGAAATGAACAGACATATCTTTGATTTTGTATTTAGGAGTCTCTAAGAGAGTATATTTCAGCTGCAGCATAGATTATTGGTAGCTGAATCGAGTTTATTTTGATGGCGTGAAGAGATTGCGAAGACATAAGTAGAAGAATGTATAAGGAGTACACCTCCTAATATCGTGATCTGAAGGAGTTTTTCAAAAATATTTACAGTATATATATATTGCATTGGCTCGTTTGAGTGAAAGGTGCGTTGACAATTCATTTGTTACAATATTCATGGAAGTTTCTGCTAAGTTGGGGGAACGTCGCAATACTCTGGAAGTGTCTCAATTTAACTTTAAATATTTTTGATGCATTTATTTTGTCATATATTGGTAATATTCACTTTGCGAACGCTGTGGGCTATCGTGTAGTACGAAGTTCCTCCTCCTAGGTGATAACAGTATTAAAGTTATTAAGTTTCCAACTCACCTTTACCACCAGGCCTTTTCTCCAAATCTTCAAATCAGCAAGGTTTCTGAATCTCTTCGACACTAGAGAGAAAACAAGGCGGTCCGAAACGCTTGTAGAGTGGCTGAATATCATCAACAGCATTTCGTTAGGTAAGCCGTCGAATAACTGGATAAAAGAAATATTATTTCAACTTTAAGAAGTTTACATTTAATTCACTAACTATATATAATTCACTCAGAATGATGAAGGAAAGGATCTTTCCCCTTTGCCGACCCCACCAAATTTAATTTAAATTAATTTTTCTTATGTACTTTTGTTCATAGAATCCGAAAATAGTTTTTTGTAGAAACTATTACTTTTTGAGATAAGAGGCTTTGAAGTTATTCATTATCTATGCATTACTGAATGATAGAGAACTTTAAAATAACACGTATTTTCACGCTTTTGGGCCAATCTTGGCCAAGGATACACATAATGTAGTTTGCTGTATCCGCTAGTATATATATGTTGTACTGCGCACTTCTTGATTGATTAATGAACTGGCAGGGGAGTATGGGGGCTGTGAGGGGGCCTTTACAAATTCATCAGTATCAAATTAGTAAATGGAAAATAACACGGAAACTGGAAATATTCGATATACGTATTTCGGGGGGCGTGCCAATCAATGAAGTGTGCAGTACAACAAACTAGCGGATACAACGAACTACATTACAGTATCATTTAAAATATCTATAATTTTTGAACGATTTCAATGAAAACACGCGTTTTATCAAAGTTTTCAATCCTTCAGTAATACATAGGATATATAACTTTAAACCCTAATATCTCAAAAGTATTTATTTCTACAAAAAACGGTTATGATTTTCGAATTCTACAGGGTGGGGCGTAAGTTTGGAAGCAAATGAAAGTGCATATTATAATCCAACGAAAAATATATTAAATAATTTACAGTTATGTATTATTACATAAGGGTTTTAAGAATTCAAAAATCATAAATTTATTCAAAATGGCCCCCCTCGTTTTTAATAACAGCCTCAAATCTCCTCCGAACTCCTCCTACTGCGGCACGCAACTGTTCTTGTGCAATTTCCTTCCAAGATCTCTGGAGCGAACGCTTTAAATCATCCACACTGCGATGGAATTTACCACAGGCCTTTGATTCAAGAATGGACCATACCGAAAAGTCCATAGGATTAACATCTGGGGAGCAGGGAGGCCACATTTCTTTGGACCAAAACCGTGGAAGATGGTCATGGCACCAGTTTTGAGTGACATTTGCAGTATGTGAAGTCTTGCTGAAATGTCCATAGAGTGTCATTACCGAAGTGATCCTTAGCTGACTCCAACATTGGCGTCAAAATATTCTCAATATAACATTTAGCATTGATTTTGGCGCCTTGTTCCACAAAAATTAAAGGAGATCTCCAAGTTTCTGAAACGACGGCCCAGACCATTACTGAAGCAGGTTTCATGGTTCTGTGGACAGTTTTTTGGTTGTATGGGATGTCTTTTGCACTTTTACCAATAATTTATTCTGTCATTCCACCGGTTGTGAGCCATTTCCACTATGAAATTGACTAAATTGGATATGTCCAGGTCCTTCAGGTAGGATAAGTAGTTTCTATGCATGTCCGGATATTGGAAAAAATATGTACTTCTATGTCACTCTTAACATAAATTAAAGTATGTCAAACATATCCTGTATGTTGATACATCAAGAAGTTAGATAGCTTATTTATATTACTACTGGACATATCCTGTATGAAAAATTAATAATGTCAGCAAAGAGTAAGATAGGTAATTCAAAGGACATATCCTGTATGAAAATGTCACCAAAGAGTAAGATATGTAATTCAAAGGACATATCCTGTATAATGATGTTACCAAAGAGTAGGATAGGTAATTCAAAGGACATATCCTGTATAATAATGTTACCAAAGAGTAAGATAGGTAATTAAAAGGACATATCCTGTATAATAATGTTACCAATGAGTAAGATAGGTAATTCAAAGGACATATCCTGTATAATGATGTTACCAATGAGTAAGATAGGTAATTCATAGGACATATCCTGTATAATAATGTTACCAAAGAGTAAGATAGGTAATTCAAAGGACATATCCTGTATAATAATGTTACCAAAGAAAAAGATAGGTAATTCAAAGGACATATCCTGTATAATATTGTTACCAATGAGTAAGATAGGTAATTCAAAGGACATATCCTGTATAATGATGTTACCAAAGAGTAAGATAGGTAATTCAAAGGACATATCCTGTATAATGATGTTACCAAAGAGTAAGATAGGTAATTCAAAGGACATATCCTGTATAATGATGTTACCAAAGAGTAAGATAGATAATTCAAAGGACATATCCTGTATAATGATGTCACCAATGAGTAAGATAGGTAATTCAAAGGACATATCCTGTATAATAATGTTACCAAAGAGTAAGATAGGTAATTCAAAGGACATATCCTGTATAATAATGTTACCAAAGAGTAAGATAGGTAATTCAAAGGACATATCCTGTATAATAATGTTACCAAAGAGTAAGATAGGTAATTCAAAGGACATATCCTGTATAATAATGTTACCAAAGAGTAAGATAGGTAATTCAATAGTTAATAGGACACACCCTGAATTTTATTAGTGAATATAAGATTTTCTTTTATTTTTGTGTTCTTCTGAACATATTCTATATTATACTCCGGTATTTATGACGAATGACATTACACCTAATTCATCTGTTATATTAGCTAAATTATATAAGGAAAAAAAAGAAAATTGTTGATAGTTTTTAATTTTTAAATCAGAACATATCTTGTATATTTTCATAATTACACTCAAATATCCTGTTGATTATCTTGATTGGTACTATTTTCTGGAAAAGATCTATTTGCTGATGAACGTTTGGTTTTACAGGGACAGCCTTTTCTGTAAGTATTCCCTGTTGTATGTATAAGGTAAAAGATAACAGTTAGAAAAGCATTCAAACGAATATATACGAGATCAATTGAATAACACCTACCATCCCTCTTGTGCAAAGTGCATATGTTTTGTCTTACAGCATCTCCTGCAACACATTGTTAATTTTTACAATAATGTACAAGTTGAATTTTATTAAATCGTATTATATTCTTGAAATATCATTAAAGGATTTAACTCACCAACTGGAACTACGATAATTGATGGACCAGCTGTTTGTGACATATGAAAATTATCCAAGCGAGTAGGTGCAACTATTTCTCTCTGTTGTTGAACTGTTTGTTGTACCTCAGAAGAAATTGATGCTCTTTCGTTCAGAGTAGCATGATTCCTTGTGCCATCATTCGGTAGTCTCGTTTCTACAAATTTGACAAAATCGAAGTCATCACTTAGTTCAGGAAAGGAAGGAGGTTTCACGTAGGGATATCTAGCTTTAGATGAAACTGCTGCAGTTCTATCAATCAAAGGAAAGTGCTGAGATAGATCAATTATATTCCACCTATCTTCAGATAACATAACTCTGTTAGGGTGCCCATTTGCGAAAACTGCAATTTTCATTTTCTTGAATATTTTCGAAAATCCTCTATATTTGCCAGATGTTATCCAACCATTCTTGACTTGTTCTAGCACTGAGTATCGAATGATGCACGGCTAACATCCATTACTATTCCTCTTGCAGATGTATCTAATAAAGATGCAACATCTCGACTGTTTACTGTACCATCCAAATACTGGAAATTGTACAATATACTGATGAACATACATACATAGGTCTTTCCACTATTTCCCTGATGATCAACAATCCAAAGTATTTCACGAGGACCTTGCTCTAGTATATTTTTCAGTATTTCATATTGCCATGGGTAAAGTAACTTTGTTTGCCACTCTTCAAATAGCTCTTCCCGGTGTATGAGTTTCTTCAAATCTGCTGTAATTCGTTCATAGTAAGAATAACGATCAGCAAAGGCTTTCGATACTTTTATTTGTGAAGCACATTCTGGATCTAGCAAGCCGCGTATTATCTGACTTACAGATAGTGTCTTCCTACGATTGCCAACTTCCTCTTCTCCAGCCTGTTCTGCACTAAAGTCACCAATGATATCGAAATCCCCATCTGATGATATTTATTAACGTTGACTAAAATATGAACATATTACATGAAAAATTCAATGATACTACCAATAAGTTCAATCATTTCAAAGATATTAAGAAATAATCACCTTTGACACAATAATCATAATTATGAACAGATGTACCACGTGCTGGTGTCCAGTGTGCCGTGTGAAGTACTTTTCGCGCATGAGCTAATCTAACAGACCGCCAGAACTCAATGTAACCCTGCAAATGAGGGGTACCAGTCTGTGGAGCAACTTCTCTACCTATTACCCCTCTATGAACCTTATTTTCTACTCTCTTAAGATGAAATACATAATCATAATCTGGGACATAATTATTTAAAGTGAAACACCACTTTGATACTTGAGCAGTTTGCGGAAATTGAGATGACTGAGACATGCTTCAAACCTTCTGCTAAAAATTAAGTTCGAATATAGGTACAAATCAAATAGCACGCAATTAATTTCATGTTTAAAACTATTTAATTAAATGAATTACTGCATCACCTTTAGAGGTACATATTATTAAATGTTAGAAAAAAATATAATATAATTTGAAAGCAATTGTTCAAAATATCAATTTATCAAATAACTTTACATTATACCACCATGCATTGAAAATCACTACTACCGACCGATATTTCAGAAAAGAAAAACTATTACCACCTACATTGGAATTACAAATAATGATCTCCATATTCTAATGATCAAAATTTTTAGCATACTATCCAACTTTTTTTAGCATAGTGTCAAGAGCAATTAGTATCTTGAATTTAATTTATCAAAAATGTTGCCCTATGCAGGTGACACTCTATATGATATATTTAGATTTTTCCAAATGTCCGGTGGGCGAGCGAGTTATCGCCTGGTAATAATGGAAGTGAACTCAAAAAATTCAACTTTAAATTCAATTTTCTCAATAAATAAAGCATTTTCTACGTATTTATCATTCAAATTAGGGTTTTTGGGCTCGTTCTGATCACTGGAGCATGTTAAATTTACGATAAAAGTCTCCTGAAAAAAATTAAAAAAATTTAAATCTTAAGTTTGGGTAACACGAAATAAAGAGGTATTTCATTTGTCCAGATGGGTGGACCTTGAACGAAAATTTCTTTGGTTTAGCTAACTAAAAATAGGCTCTCGTGAATTGTCATCTACACTTCTGTCTCCAGTGTCATTGTGATAACAGCTCTATAGGAACTATAGGTTTACCACTTTAAGTACGTGTGTATTGTGTAGTGTTTAATATCTGACCTCAATTCTAAATACTTAATAAAATGTAAGGGTAATTGAATCTAAAAGTTTTCAATATAGGGTGAAGTGGGTATATATCTGTCTTTGAAATTTCTTGCTGGAATGAATTTATAACTTGATGGTTCGAAACTAAACTCAGAGCATTTAACAACAGGCTATACTGAGACCTAAATTGAAATAAATACTTAGTACTGGTGTGAACATTTCACGGCAAATGTTCCAAGTAGGGTAAGTTCTGAATGATCTGTCGCAATTCACATCGTCCTTCAAAAAAGATTTAGAGATATAACTTAACATATCATCTTATTTTTTTATTTGGTATCAATGATACTTGCACGTACCATTGATACAAAATAAAAAAAGTAAGATGATATGTTAAGTTATATCTCTAAATCATTTGAACGACGATGTGAATCGCGACCGATCAGTCAGGACTTACCTTGCGTACGATGATTTCACTTATTTGCGCAAATGTTTCATGGGGAGAGCGTACTTAGAAAAACAAAACTAAGACCAAATTACTTGTTGCAAATCACCCGGGTCTTTCCCATTTGACGACCCCCACCAGATTTAATTTAAATAATTATTCTATATGTATTTTTGTTCATAGAATACGAAAATCAAAACAGTTATTTGTAGAAACTAATAGTTTTTGAGATATAAGGGTTTAAAGTTATTTATTTCCTATGTATTACTGAAGGATTAAGAACTTTGAAAAAACTAGTGTTTCCATTGAAATTTCTTAAACGATATAGATTTTTCACATGAAACAGTAATGTAATTTGTTGTATCCGCTAGTTTGTTGTACTACCCACTCCATGATTGATTAATGACCTGGCAGAAGGGTATATCTAATATATTTCCAGTTTCCGTGATATTTTCAATTTATTATTTCAATGTTGATATTTGTGTAATGGGGGGCGTGCCGCCCCCCATACCCCCCTGCCAGGTCATTAAACAATCATGAAGTGTGCAGTACAACAAACTAGCGGATACAACAATCTGCATTACGGTTATCTTTGACCAAGAAGCGTGAAAACACGAGTTTTTTACAAATTTCCCAATCCTTCAGTAATACATTTAAACCCTTATATCTCAAAAACTATTAGTTTCTACAAAAAACTGTTTTTATTTTCGGATTCTATGGACCAAATACATATAAAAAAGTAATTTAAATTAAATCTGGTGGGGGTCGTCAAATGGGAAAGACTCAATCGCCCTATATACTAACAGTTTTAAAACAAGTCTTGCTATTAATGTTAAGAGTAAGTATAGCTATATCCCCCTCCCCCCCCCAAGGGGGGCACCAGGGCACTATCGAAACCATCCAATTTTAATTTTGTTCGTTCACGTATGGGCGGATAATTAACCTAACCTTACATAGCTAGTCTATTCCTTTCCTTTCTGTACTGAAAACTCATAGACTAAACCAACATTTATAATAATATTGAATATAGTACTATTATCTATTTTAAAGTTCTATTTCTCAGTCACAATTCACTTATATTGGTTTGTGATAGTAAGATATATTTCAAAACTGTTAGGACAATTTGCGATAAGTGATTTGGTGTTGGTTTTGTTTAACTAAGTAAGCGCTCCCAATTTAACATCATAAATTTTATTAGCTTTATTCTCATGCAAGCAAAAAGTCTTGAATTATACAATGACTTTCTGCAATTTACCTGCTAGCTACACCCTATAAATAATTACATTTAACTTTGATCCTAAATTCTGTATTATCAAATCGGTGACTTTTCTGAGTGACTGCTTTTGTCATATCCCTTGTATTCAGTTTTATTTTCATGTCGGCTATTTGACTTTTCATTCCAAAGTAGACATCAATATCCTAGTTAACCACTTTATAATTTTTCTCCGATACAACAAAAAGTAAAAAAAAATATTATTGACACTGACTAACCATTTATTCGAATCTATAGCTAAACATATCTTGCCAAAGCGATTTCTGTTGCTTTGTTTGATAGCTAGATAGAAAGTTTCTCAAGTTTTACTTAAGGTTTTTAATTTGATATTAAATTTAGTTATATTATGGAAATATAGGAAACTAATTACTATGGGAATGATAGGTCATTAAAAACTCATGAAATTTTCGGTACAACATGTTCACAACATTAACCCTATACCTCAGATGTAAAAGTCTAAATCTATCCATTATCACAATAATATATAGCTACATCTCATGCCTATACTCTCACAAATTGTTTGTTGTTTGTCCCTCACCACCAAATTTAATTATTATTCTCAAATTCACTTTGTACAAAGAATTCGACGTTCATGATTCTTTAGTAGCGACAAATAGGGTAAATTCCGAATGGTCGGACCGATTCACATTATCGTTCATATAAGATTAATAGATATCTGTTACTAAGAATTATGAACTCTAAAAATTTCATATATTTGAGGGAATTTCAACTTGATACTATTTCATACCGTGTTAACGCACAAATTTGTAATTTGGTGTGGTGAATCCGCTAGCTAGTTTGTTGTGGATTAATGAATGCTTGATAAAAATGGCACTTTTTCAGAAGAAGCACCACAAGTATATTCTACTCCAATAAAACTAAAGCATTTCACTCCAACGACGTCACGTGAAGAGGAATCATAGTCTCTATCACCACTCAAATTAAAAGAGAATGAAATTGACATCAGGGACATCAGGTCTGTGACGTACTTAGTTTGCTTCACTATAACGTCTCAGTGTATGGGTTCTTAAGTGATTAGGATCTTACTTTGTGGTCTTTTCAGATTCCTTTCTCTTTATAAATCTCTTTCTACTAAATACTCATGGTACCATGCCCTAGAACCAACTTGCCACTATGGTTCCGACCTCAGGCCTCTGGTCCAAGCTTAACTGTATTTAAGGGTAATAATGGTAAGGTAATTACACTTAGAGATTATATTCATTGGTCAAGCACAGGTTACAAATAATATCTCCACTAGAACGCTCGCAAGTTAAGGTCTCAAATAACTACGAACAGGAGAATAGGTGTGTAGCTCACGAGAGCAAATCGGTAACTGATTTGACTGTCGCTTACTTACAATCATATAGGTTAGTGATGATAGTAATGCATACACAATTGCTGTGTTTGCTTTACTACAGGTCTGAGGTTGAAACTTCAATAAATGACCAGTCTGATGTTGGAATTGAGCTGGATGCAGATGTCACGGAAGAAGGTGATATCACTTCTCAAAGTTTTGCCTAGTGTAGAAAATGTTGAAGCGTTAAACATTGTTGAATGAATAAGTTTCGAAATAATTTTGTATTTAAGTATTCTGAATCAGTCTGTTCATTTTTCATTATTAAATTAAGTTGTTTATTTTCAGTAGCCTATTATTATTTATAAAATACTCTTTATTATTATATTTGAATGTTTTGTTGTGAATTAGTTATCAGCAATTATAGATTTCAGGTAATCTAATTAATGTAAGATGCTTCATAAATAAATTTGTATGGTATTGTTCATATTGTAAGTTTCATTCACCACACCGCAAAGTAGTTTTAATATCTAGTAATGAAACCAAATATGTATCGGAAAATGAACAAGATATGTTCAGGTCCGAATAAGACTGGAATTAGTTATCTTGAAAAAATGTCGTGTCCGGGAGCTATTTTCTAATGAAATCCATCAAACTCATTTTCTAGAAATTTCCGATTGAACTTTGTAACTATGCAAGATAGGCCATACGATATACCGGATGTCCGGATTTTTATGTCCTGCTGGATATGTAAAATTGGCGTGTCCGGGTCCTGGTCGATAGGATAAATATCCTTACTATTTCCAAATTTGATGTCAAATGTCCAGAAAATCTTATAAATGATGTCCGGCTACCATGATGATTTCCATGTAAACAGGGCAGTTTATTTCCACTGTGAAATTTTTTTCATCAGACCAAATAATTTCACTAGCCGTGCCAGACTTCAATTCTCTCAGAAGTGCTTTGCTTCTCTCCAATCTCTTTTTCTTTACAGCGTCTGACAGAGTCTGTCTCTTTTGGAGGGTGAAAGAGGACATCTTTAGGTCTTCTTTGACAACTCTTCTCATTGTTCTGGGACTCACACTAGCTGTTTTGGCTAACAATCGTATTGACCTTTTCGGGTTCCTTCTGATCTTCTCTCGGGCACATTTTATCAGTTGTTTGGTGCGTTGTGAGCGTGGTCTACCACTTCTTGGATGATCAGTCAAGTCTCCTCTCTCATTAAAACGCTTCACAAACTTCCAAACAGTCGATCTCGCTATTGAGAGAGTCTTTGAAATGACGGAATCTGACTTCCCGGTACGGTGTAGAGCAATAATGGCTTCTCTTTTGTCTGACATTTTTGAATTTACTAAATTTTTGTAAAAAATAACACTGCCACGTCATAATGTAGTGTCTCTACTATAGTTCAAACCCTATCACCTACTTAGGAACTTATTTTTAAAAATTATATTAATGTTTGAAAAATTGCTTCCAAACTTACGCCCCACCCTGTATGTACAAAAATACATATAAAAAAATAATTGAATTAAATGTGGTGGGGGTCGTCAAAAGGGAAAGATCCGAACGATGTGCATGTTAGATACCAAAAAATGTCAGAACAGAATTTAGCTATTCTGGTTCAAGTCTTCATGTTCAACAGATGAACCGTGATTAAATAAAACTTCAATTTCCAGCTTTCATACTTAAGTAAAAATGTTGATTTAGTTCAAATGAAGTTTAACAGATTACCAAGTTACCAACCCCCTGGAAAGATTAAAAGCATTCTTAGGCAAAAACAGAGGCGAGACCTATCCTACACAAAGCTAAAAAGACGAGACTACCAATAGACAAATAGATAATAGGCAAGAACCAAGTCAGTGGCCTAAATAATATCGCGTCTTGCAGGACACTAAATTCCTTATTTTGGAGTTCAGTTCAGAGGTATTTCACTATGAGCGCTCACTCGATAAGACTTTATGATGTTTTCATACAACTTTTGCCGCCGAAATTCTTGAGAAGTATCATAATTTTACACTGAAGACAAATTTTAATGAATTCCATTATGAGTAGATAATATTATATCGCATAACATCAAACAACAGAATAGTTTTAAATATATGCATATGGTGAGTTATTCTTAGTCTTACAGAACTGCAATTCAAAATGGACATTTTTCTCACAATGTATTTCATGCATAATTTGTATCAAAACATAATTGGATTTCGAATAACTTATTATAATTAATATGGTATAAATGCGACATTTATGTAAAACATTATATATAGCTTTAATTTAATTCCCTTGACCATTATTTAAGTCTATACAATAGATGTAAAAATTAATTTCCCATTTTTGTTTTGATCTCAAAATAATTAAAAATATACAACGTTTGTAATTGTAATGAAGAGAGTAGTGGGTACTATTATTATAATCAACAGAGTTTAATATATATCAATTTGCCGATGTTCAAAGTTAAAGCTACGCTACCTGTGTGTAGGTTAGTCACTCAAAACATTTTGGGATTGAAGTCTTTACTTTTTAATATTAATTGGATATCATTCATTAGAGCAAGCGATGACGATATGGGTATAGTTGTGATTAAAGATAGATGTCAAGAAAGAGCAGTAAAACTCGCAAATCATATACACCAGGTGGAGCGAGCGGTGTCGCACACCTCCCCGCATTACGTCACTCTAGCCACTGAAGGTTTTGGACCCTCTGACTCAGCGTCCTGCAATCGCTGAAACACTGCTTCTCTCTACTATATATCATTACTCTGAGGCGAGATCCAATATGTATACTAGGGTACAGTACTTTGTCTTGGGGGAGGGGGTGGCTAAAAGTCCCCCCTCATCTGGATACGAGGCCACCCCCGTGTACGGTAGAGAGTGAAGGGGGAGGGGGCTCAAGTACGAGGAGGAAGCTTATGTCTGGGTGGGGGAGGGGATTATAGCGAGTCTTATGAATTAAAGAGAAGAAGCTAATTTAAGGAAAATTGAACCCATAGGATTTATGAATGCAATACAGTCTTAATTTTTACTGGAGGCCCTAACGGCTCATTATGGTTAGAATAAGGATCAGTTTCATCTATATATAATAGTTACCCTGATCAAAATGAACCTAAATGAAGCTATTTCATGCAATTTGTTTGGTTAGGTTACTTCACTACTTCATATAGAACATTAAATATGTATTAGATAATATATGTCCTAAACTCCATGTACTCTGTTTATACATAGGATGAAACATGGATATGTATATTCTTAATACCTTAAGCCATCATAATTTTTCAGGAAGACTAATTCCAACTAAACTGAATTTAAAATAATATGTTAAATATCTAAAAAGTGCGCTGCATCGAAGGTCCCCTCCACTCTAATATTCTTATTACTCTATTCATTACAGCTAAGGTTACCGATTACAAAATTGCAAACCATTTCATAATCGGTTATATATTTTTATTCTTATATGTAATTTAAAATATTCTTATGATTTCTAAGCTCAGAATTTCAAGCGAAGAAAAAGGATCCATTATTTCTGAATAATAAAGCTTTTAGACATTCTATAAAATTATAAATGGCTACATACACCGCAATCTAAAATACCATTACCCTAATAAAACATTAATTACCTAGAAGTGAACCTATTTGCCTAATTACCGTTAAATTTACAATGACCCATGATAAATTAGACTGCAATCTTGTTCTTCTATTAAATCTTAGAAAGAGTGAAAGCTGAATATGAATATTTCTTATCTATACAACAATAATAAGAGCCGCGTCCGTCTGTCCGTGTGTCACAAAACAGGCTAAACAGTCATTTTATCAACAGCGCTTCGTAAATTTGGTGTAAATCAGAGAAAAATCAAAGAAACAGTAATAGAAAAGGAAAACTAATAATTTGCTGCAGTATCATGACTACGGGGGCCACATGAAAATTATTAAATTAATTATTAAATAAAGATATAAAATTTTTGTCCATATAGAGTAGGAAATATAATTTTTGATTAATTAAATATATTGCATATATATGTATGCATTTGAATGTGATCTTAATCCCATTAGCTATATTATATTAATTGAACTCTCACTGATTGAACAATAGGTACTGTACTAGGGTCACGCAGGTAAACTGCGGCACTTTAATTTTTAATTGCGGCCCCCTCAAGAGAGTCGAAAACTTTCTGAACGGAAATTACATTAAATGTTGCACACCTACAAAAAGAAGAGCAGTGCATGCTATAATTTATTAATTTAAGTTTTTAACGAATGTTTTGAAGCTATGATGTTTCTATTGTTAGAGACCGCAGTTAGTTAGTGTGCCGCAATTTACCTGCTTCACCCTAGTATAATTAATTATGAATAGAATACTTGATCGATTTCTTTTCGTTAACTTTTATATGTCATATAACCTTAGCTCTACAATTTAGAGTATTTTACGCCCCGATATACATGTTTTTGATGTTGTATTTGAAATAAACTGCTTATGTTCCTTCCCAATAACCTACAGAACACTTAATTGCGCAGTATCTCGAAAACGAAGAGTTTCCACAATAAATGCTATGAAGGAAAAACTTCTTAAAATGCCTTCTTTTACCTATTTTCAGTTTCAAAATGTCGAACATTGGAGGCGGACTTAAAGCTCAAATTTACCTTCATTAATTATACGAGTGTTTTGGATTTACCTGATTCATCCTGGGCAACTACTTACTTTTAGATTGGGCAATGCAGGTAAATTGCGAAACACTAACTACCTAACTTCAGACTAGGGTGAAGCAAGTAAATTGCGGCACACTAACTAACTGATGCCTCTAACAACAGAAACTTCATAGCTTCAAAACACTAGTTAAAAACTTGTATCATAACCTGCACTGCGCTTCTTTTGATAGGCATGCAACATTTTAATTTAATTTCGGTTCAGATTGTTTTAGATACTCTCTTGAGAAGACCGAAAATAATAATTAAAGGGCCGCAATTTACCTGCTTGACCCCAATAAAAATAATAGCTTCAAAATAATCGTATAATTTATGAATTAAATTATGCATAGAGTGTCTTTAGATAGGCAATATTTTGCTATGCATGCGATCCAGTTGGATTTAAAGACTGTTTAATGACAAGTTGCTTAAAGTTAAAGAGCCACAATTTACCTGTGAAGTTTGTACATCAAGTCCATTTCCACTCATGCTAAAGTTATTTATCTCGGTAATCACTTTATATATACTTAGAGGATACTGTAAACAATTAAAAAATAACTTCACAGATTGATAGATCGTCGTAATCTCACAGTATTAGTTGTTGAAATCTTTTACAAAATGAGTCCTTGCCTCTTCTGAAGCATCTGGCTCAGGTCTGGACTAATCTCACAGTATTAAAGTTATTATGAACAGAATCCTTATGAATGTGGGTATAATTTTAAAGTTCATCCACACGGTGAAGCAGGATAAAATATCTTCGCGTTGATGAATTGTTGTTCTTGTTTTTTCTGTTTTCAGAACATAATATCATTATTTCTAGGTTCATAGAGCCGAATTAATGTTCGAAAATTATTCTAATGAAATATTTTATTCTTTCATTTTTTCCTATCAATAAAAACCAGTGGATCTTTTTTATTTGGGGCACACCACCAAATTTAATTTTAATTATTATATTCTTATGTATTTTTGTCTAAAGAATCCAAACAGCAGCTCACAAAGCTTTACTCTCTAGTACCTGCCGTAGTAGGAAAACTATAATTTTTATAGGTAGTGACAATTGAGTAATTTGTGACTAGACGTAAGGAAAGGAATGATTTTTTAAAATAATAGTAATAATCTTTATTCAATATACACAGTCGCTTAACTTATATACAGTTTAAAAAAATTCAAGTCCATATATAAGATTAGAAAATCTTTTCAGCAAACATAATATAATACAAAGCTAACTTTATTATAGTACATATATCAAAATTAAATACAGGTGCATGCGATGAATAGCAAATAAACTATAAAAAACAATGGAAACAAGTATGACTAGACCAAGGTGATTACTTATTGAAACAATGAAATGTCTGGACTATGCTAACGAAGATATTATAATATCTTTGACGTTAATCACTAATGGTATGAGTTAATAAGATAAACTTTTATTTATTTTTCTAAATACCGATTGAAGGTAATTTTCTAATATAATTGGCAAACTGTTCCAAATTTTAGGCCCATTTTGGGTTTACCGAATTTTATTTATTAATTTTCTTTTTGATACAATAATCTTGGATTAGAAAAATTATAAATCTATAAGAAAGAACATAATAATTGTGGACTATTTCCAATTACTATTTGTATAGATACGACTCACTAAATCTTCCAATAATGTTTCAATTCTAAATATCGACGATACGAATGACATTTAATAACCATTTTTTTAGTTCACGAGAAAATATTGATTGATGACTAGGATTGTGACAATATGCTCTTAAAATCATAGATCCTTAAAATATTATAGACGGAGAGAATTAAACACTTTTGTATCTTTCTAAACCAGCTGTATATAGTATTAGATACCATTTCATTTACTTTCGTCTATGATATTCATAATATTTATGATTTTAAGAGCATATTGTCACAACCCTGTTGATGACCAACAAATTTATATAGATGCCATACGGTAAATAGAGTTACGTTCCAAGTTTGTTTGGTCTAGTAGGAAACTCACTTCAGCAGTTTCCTTGTAGACCAAAATCGTTTTCTCTGAAAGTAAATTAAGCGGTAACTTTAATATTTCGATAGCTCTATTTGCTTATAATAACTTAAATGCTAAATTTATGGTGAATAACATACCAATTTTGAAGGGAAAAACATTTAGAAACAGTATGAACTTTTTGTTTCAATGAAATTGAATATAATATTTTTTTCAATTAAATTATCATTTTATGAAATTTTAATTGACTTCACTGTACCTATCTAGTTTTCTGTAACTTATCACATCAATTTTTTTGGCACAGACTCTACCATTAAATCTGAAACCGATTCTGCCTTATGATTTATCCAAAAAACAGCATAAATAAATATAATACATACATTAATCAAATTAGAGATTTATCTTAAACAGTATTGTAATTATTACTCCTATAATATTTACACTAGAATAACTGTCAGGAGACAATATCCATGTTATGTCTAGTACGAGGTTTTTTCCAGTAAAGTTTCAAAAATATCTTTGTCTAATAGGAGATCTCTCTACTAAGAGGCTGGTCTACTACGAGGTTTTGCTGTATCCGCTAGTTTGTTGTACTGTACACTTCATAATTGATCAATGACCTGGCAACACATATATCTTACATTTCCAGTTTATGTGATATTTTCCATTTATTACTTTAAAACTGATATACCCCCCTGCCAGGTCATTAATAAATCATGAACTGTGCAGTACAACAGACTAGCGGATACTACAAGAAACTACATTTAGGCTATCTTTGACTAAAACTGACCAAAAAACGTGAAAAAACGAGTTTTTTTCAATGTTCCCCATCTTTCGGTTATACACAGGAAATAAATAACTTAAATTCCTGATATCTCAAAAAGTATTAGTTTCTACAAAAAACTGTTATGATTTTCGGATTCTATGGACAAAACTACATGAGAAAAAATTAATTTGAATTAAATTTGGTGAGGGTCGTCAAATGGGAAAGATCCCATCAAGGTATCTATAAGGTAGTCTATATACCTAATTACAATTAAATTTACGATAACACATAAGTTGGAATGCAGCCTTGTTCTTCTATTGAATCTTAGAACGAGTTAAAGTTGAATGTAAATATTTCTCATATAATTAATTATGAACAAAATACTCGACAGATTTCTTTTCTGTTAACTGTTTTATGTTCTATAACCTTAGCTCTTGAAATCTAAAACTATTCCATATTTTTTTAAATTTAGACTGGAGAGAACTTTAAGGAAACTTGTCGGATTGAGAGAAATTTATTGTTTGTGAGAATGAAAAGGTTATGTAAATGTATGTTTTGCATGCAGTGATTATTGTGATCATTGCTCAGTGATCTAACATCACTGAATATATAATTAAATAAAACATTCAAACAATTGTTTTTTATTTTTCTTCGGCTCTATTTTGAAGATCTACATCACTGAGCACAATGCTATTCCTATGGGGCTGTTTTGCAACCAGCGATTCTCGCAAAGCATTAGATTAATGAATTTCTAATTGCTGGGCGATCATTGCCGAGCGATGATCGCAATAATCGCTGCATGCAAAACGTACCTTAATCAAAAGAAATCGAAGAAGCCTTACCTGTGGTTAGTAATAAGGGTAAAATTCTAGAAATTAAACTTGATTGCATGTTTGATTAACAATCTAAAAGTCTAATAGAATGATAAAGGAAATTATCAATTTTCAGGTTAGGACACCACTAATTAGAATGTTAACAAAGTGTAATAGACTCAAATCAGATTGTTAATGATTAAGCGAGAGTAAAATCGTTCCAACTTTATTTGTAAGATAACAATTACCTCAATTAGTTGGGGGTTTAAGTTTGTTTTGGAACCAAAAAGTTCATATCACTGTTGTCAAAAGGAAATTAATTGCAAGAGTAACGCAGAAGCAATCAAAGAAAAAGAGGTTAATCAATGCTCATGGATTCAGAAAAGCTACTGAAATATAGCCACTCACCATAGAATAAAAGGTAAACAAACACCGGTGACTGTACTCAAGTGGTAGAAGAAGAAAATGGAGAGGTGATAGTAAATGAAACCTACTAGCCTAACTAACACAGAATTATAAGACCTCTTAGTTGAAAGCATGACTCTAGCGCTATCCTGTGCAATCTACAGTCTACATCTCTAAAGGGCCGTACACACGTAGGGTTTTTTAAGTCTTTCCACCAGACTTTTTGCTGAGCTCCTCCAACTTTTTCCACGAGAATATAAGAAAAAGCGATACAATTATTATTTATTTTAGTTAGTATCCACTACCCCTGAAGGTATCATGGATACCAACTAAAATGAATAATAATTCTATCGTTTTTCTTATTCTCGTGGAAAAAAGTAGGAGGAGCTTAGCAAAAATCAGGTGGAAAGACTTAAAAAACTTACGTGTGTACGGCCCTTAAGACTAAAACAACACATCCAAATGGTAATTATGTATGAAAACGAAACTCTTTAACTCTAATAAAAAAAAACTACGAGAAAAAGAATATGAGCACCCTTCTCCCCCATTCTTCAAAATAGAGCCGAAGAGAAATAAAAAACAATTGTTTGATTGTTTTATTTAATTATATATTCACAAATTCAGTTGTAAACTACGAATACGTATCTTAATAATACAAGAATTTGAATCTTTAATTTTATCTTTAATTAGTATTCAAAAAGTAAAGTTGGAATTTATTTTAAAAGTCGTTAGATTATGTTGTTTACACTCACTAGCAACATTGAAGTCAAAACACTTAAGAAAATTTTAGTCTGGAGTTAATTTTTTCTTTTCAGCGCAAATAATACTGTCGGGCGGAAAACCGATATATACATTAAAGAGTTCATTATAATTCTCTAAGAGGTATTGTATACCTAATTCAACCAAGTATGTTTGAGAAGGAGCAAACCGAATACTAAAAACTTTGA
The DNA here is from genome assembly GCA_947561585.1 of Caprella mutica. Taxonomy (NCBI): domain Eukaryota; kingdom Metazoa; phylum Arthropoda; class Malacostraca; order Amphipoda; family Caprellidae; genus Caprella; species Caprella mutica. Next base: position 316,428 of record CANNZV010000513.1, on the reverse strand, counting down.
GATTATCATGATGTGACATCTTATCCAGAACTTTGTCGAGAATATTCTGCAATTCTCTGAAAGTAGGAATGTATGCATCAACAACATCAAGACGCCACAAACTCGTGCAATGATCTAGCATCTCATTGACAATACAGTAAAAATCTGTATATTGAATCGTATTTTCAGTCACCTTGCGAGAGAAGAAGATGGGCAACAGAGAGTTATTCCGTAATATCATCCTTCCAAAAGTTTCTTTCACGTTTTGCATACATATGAAGCCTCCATCTATATAAATCAAACCATCCCAAAAATGATCATATATCCCAATTTGATTGGAAGTAAATTCAATCCTCAATTTTTACACTGTTCCACTACTGACAGCATATCATCTGTTAGTATCAAATTTCGAACACTTAACCGCTCTAATACTTCCTTTGACACATTCAGTATGTGTGTCAATTCCGAACAGGAATATGATATTGCAGAAATCTCTATTCTCTTGAAAAGTCATGGGCATATTGACAAGACAGAATAGCAATTATAAGTACGTCTCAAAAATAATGCATACGGACTGAAACTAACCATAACACTGTTCCTAATCCTATTCTCAGAAATTGTGCATCTCACCGATCTCAATTTCTTACACAAATTGAAAAAATTAATAAGAAAATATCTTACATTTTTGTAAGACTCTAGCACTTCATTTCGTTCTGGCCCGTTGTAGAATAAACTGTGTCCTGCTTGTATTTCCAGATATTGCAGGTCAGGTAAATTTCAGTGCCTCCTGAACCAGCAAGTTATTTGAGTTTGAAACAGGAGTGCACAGCAGATTCGAATATTGTCCTGTAAGGTCTGTAAACTAGAGAAGATTATATTTAATTCAATAAAATGTAATCAGTTGAAGTTGATATTTACCGATATACATCAGCAAGTATTGTCGTTATTACAGTCGTTGTTGTGTAGCCCACTCTCATTGTAGGAGCGTGGATCAGGAGTCAACTGTTTATCCACCGAGACCCTGTTTTGTGTATGGACCATGAACAATATAGGAATTCCAAATGTTCGTCGGGGAAAGTAATGACCTTCATGAAACTCCTTAATAGGGCTACAAGTGAGTATACCTAATGTGTGATCTTATATTAATATAATGATTGACAGAGTGTGGTTATGAATATTTTTCCTCAATCTGTATAATACTATTCTCAGTTTTTTAAAAATAATGTGCATGATGGAAATGAAAAGAGAGTGGAAGAAATGATAGTCAGATTGCTGTTTTGAAACTGTATTTCCCCTACTTTCATGTAGTGAAGAGGCTGAGAGGTGCTATATGTTTAGCTGTGTAGAATAATTAACTACTCGTATCTTATATGTGTGGATACGAGTCTTATATATTATGTCTTATACTCTCTATGTATACAGGGTGGGGCGTAAGTTTGGAAGCAAATGAAAGTGCATATTATAATCCAACGAAAAATATATTTAATAATTTACAATTATGTATTATTACATAAGGGTTTTAAGAAATCAAAAATCATAAATTTATTCAAAATGTCCCCCCTTGTTTTTAATAACAGCCTCAAATCTCCTCCGAACTCCTCCTACTGCGGCACGCAACTGTTCTTGTGAAATTTCCTTCCAAGATCTCTGGAGCGAACGCTTTAAATCATCCACACTGCGATGAAATTTACCACAGGCCTTTGATTCAAGAATGGACCATACCGAAAAGTCCATAGGATTAACATCTGGGGAGCAGGGAGGCCACATTTCTTTGGACCAAAACCGTGGAAGATGGTCATGGCACCAGTTTTGAGTGACATTTGCAGTATGTTCTTGCTGAAATGTCCATAGAGTGTCATTACCGAAGTGATCCTTAGCTGACTCCAACATTGGCGTCAAAATATTCTCAATATAACATTTAGCATTGATTTTGGCGCCTTGTTCCACAAAAATTAAAGGAGATCTCCAAGTTTCTGAAACGGCGGCCCAGACCATTACTGAAGCAGGTTACATGGTTCTGTGGACAATTTTTTGGTTGTATGGGATGTCTTATGCACTTTTACCAATTATTCTGTCATTACTCCGGCTGTGAGCCATTTCCACTGTGAAAATTTTTTCGTCAGATCAAACAATTTCACCAGCCGTGCCAGACTTCAATTCTCTCAGAAGTGCTTTGCTTCTCTCCAATCTCTTTTTCTTTACAGCTTCTGACAGAGTCTGTCTCTTTTGGAGGGTGAAAGGGGACATCTTTTGGTCTTCTTTGACAACTCTTCTCATTGTTCTGGGACTCACATTAGCTGTTTTGGCTAACAATCGTATTGACCTTTTTCGAGTTCTTCCTGATCTTCTCTCGGGCACATTTTATCAGTTGTTTGGTGCATTGTGAGCGTGGTCTATACCACTCCTTGGACGATCAGTCAAGTCTCTTCTCTCATTAAAACGCTTCACACACTTCCAAACAGTCGATCTCGCTATTGAGAGAGTCTTTGAAATGACGGAATCTGACTTCCCGGCACGCTGTAGAGCAATAATGGCTTCTCTTTTGTCTGACATTTTTGAATTGACTACATTTTTGTAAAAAATAACACTGCCACGTCATAATGTAGTGTCTCTACTATAGTTCAAACCTTATCACCTACTTAGGAACTTATTTTTAAGAATTATATTAATGTTTGAAAAATTGCTTCCAAACTTACGCCTCACCTTGTATCAGACATAACGAAAGTTTCGTATTTAGGAGTCTCCAAGAGAGTAGATTGTTGGCAGTGCACTTTGTTTTTTTTGATGGCCTAAAGAGATTGTCAAGATATAGGTAGAAGAATATAGGTGGAAAAAGTATATGGATGATACTTTCTGATATCGTGATCTGAAGGACTTTAAAAATGATCATAGTATTTTCCATTGATTCGTATGAATGAAAGGTACTTTGACAATTCTTTGTTACACATTATTCATGGTAATTTGTGTTAAAAGTAGGGGAGAAAGAAATTTCTAATGTATTTATTTTGTCTCATATTAATAATATGCACTTTACGAAAACTTGGGTGATCGTTTACCAAAAAGCTCCCTCAACTTAGTAACAAAATTATTAAACTTGTTCAGTTTCCACCTCACCTTCACCACCAGCTTTTCTTTTTCCTCCAATTCTTCTGTTGAGCGAGGTCTCTGAATCTCTTCGACACTTGTGAGAAAACAAAGCGGTCCGAAACGCTTGTAGAGTGGCTGAATATCTCCAACAGCATATCGTCAGGTAAGCTGTCGCGTCGCGTATCTGGACACAAAAAATAACAATTCAGCTTGAAGAAGTTTACATTAAATTCACTAACTATTATACACTAACACTGATGATGGATGTGCATGTTAGATACAAAAAAAAATAATGACTGAAGAACAAAATTTTGATATTCACAGAGTAAATAAGTAGAGAAGTATACCAAGTACAATATTGTAACATCCGATATTATGAATGACGTCACACAGAATATTTTCCATTTGTTTAAAGAAAAAGTGCTATTATTCAGTTAAATGTGCATTTTAATGGAAATTAACTTACATAAAATTGTTTTTATCACGTTTTACACTCTATTCACTTAATAATACTTACAATATTTGAGAGTACTCTTTGCAACGTCATTTGTTTACATCGTTTCTGAAAAATCGATCAAGTTCACCGTCAATAATTTCTAAACTTAGCATACTTCTCTATTTATTCACAATGGCTATTCAAGTATAAAGCCTTGTTTATCAACAAATGATCCTGGATTAAATATATTCTCAATTTCCTGATTTCACTCTTAAGTAAGAAAGTTGATTTAGTTTAAAAAAAGTTAAATAGACCAAATTACCAATCCACCGAAAAGATTGACAAAGCGTAGGTAGGATATACAGAGGCGAGACTTATCCTACACATCTATAAAAAAACAAGAATTCAAGACTACTATATACTTTTGGAAAATAGGCAAGAACCAATCCTAGGTAGCCTTTACTAGGGTACAGACACAAGCCACCCACCCTCAAATACGAACCTACCAGACTTTATACGAGTGTTTTGGAATCATGATATTTAATATCGTTCTTGTGGCTTGAAGCCTGAATTGGTTGGTCTGCCGTATTTATCTGCTTCACCCTAGACAACTACACGTATGTAACTACCAATTTTTAGATAGGGCAAAGCAGGTTTGCGGCACACTAAACCTAACTTCAGACAACTTATAAAACTCATAGCTTCAAAGTATGTGTAAAATTAATGAATTAAAACCTGCAATATCCTTCTTTTGATAGGCAATATTTTACTATAAATTAAAGGTGCTTAAATTTAAAGGGTGAAAATTTACCTGTGTAGTTTGTACATCAAGTCCATTTCCACTCATGCTTCAAGTTATTTATCTTAGTAATCACTTTAAATATATTTAGAAGACACTAAAAATCAACTAAAAAATCACTTCATAGGTTGAAAGATCGTCCTAACTTCACAGTATTAAAGTTATTATGAACAGCATCCTTATGAATGTGAGCATAATTTTAAAGCTCATCCACACGACGAAGCAGGATAAAATTATTGTTCTCGTTTTTCTGTTTTCAGAACATAATTTCAATATTTCTAAGCTCATCGAACTGACTTTATATTTGAATATTATTCTAAGGGAATATTTTATAGTTTAATTTTCTTATCAATCAGAATCAGTGGATCTCTTCTGTTTGGACATACCACCAAAAATAATTTTAATTATTATATTCTTATGTATTTTTGTCTGAAGAATCTGAACAAGAGCTCACAAAGCTTCATTCTTCAGTACCTATACCCTAGAAGGAATACTAATATTAATAGGTAACGACAATTGAGTAATTTGCGATGTGACGTGAGCAAGTGAACAATTTTTTTAACAATAATAATATTACTTATTATAAAATTGGCCATACAATTAGGCCACACAGCTAGTCGGCCAGACTTTGTTTTTATTTAGGTTGAACCAGAGTACAGGAACTTAACGGGTATAGTAAACTAGTAGACGACGCAAAAATATGACGTCACCAAAGCAACACATTTCCTGTTTGTGACCGAGCGGCTCATAAGTTCCCGTATTTGCATGTTAATATCGAGAAGTTTAAAGTCATTTTATAAGGGTTTCTTGTAAAAGAAAAGCGAAAATGGGGATTGAACCTCAAAGTTGAATATATAGATATAATTCAGGCGTGTTTTATTGTTCATTTCTTTCACTTTTTTTATAAAAAATAGAGTCTTGAACATATGCTACGTAGGAGCCTAAACTAGTGCTAGTTCACTGCTAAACTGTAGTTCCTATGAATAACAATAATTTAAGGAATAAAATAATGGAAATACAATTCAACCAATGCCTAGTTAGGAATTGATAAGAAAATAATCAAATTTAGAAGTGACTAAGTTTAAGTAGGTTGTCCCATATTTCGAAGTGTGGTCAGAGTCGCCATTTCCAGTCACCTGATGGTCACGTCAAACTAGATTCGATCAGCTGATTACCATACCCGTTATGTTCCTGTACCCTAGCTTTAACTTACATACAGTTCGAAAATTTAACCTTTTCAGGCAACATAATAGAATACAAAAGAAAGTTTATTATAGTTTATATAATAAAGATAAATGCAGGTGCCTGCGATGGTTAGAAATTAATCTATTAAAAGAACATAAACAAATTACTAGACCAAGGTGATTAGTGATTACTTATTTAATCACTGAAAACGATGAAATATATGGACTATGGTAATTGCTAATGGTATGAGTTGATTAGATGAACTTGTTATCTTTTAATTTTTTTTACAAGTATTTAGAGAAAGCCTATTATTGATTGTCCAGGTATGGAGTAAATCTAAAGTTGTATTAGCTTTATGAATCATGGCATCCAGACTACTATGACCGATGACAATGGTGGTATCATCTGCAAAGAGAGTGAAGTTGGTATTGTCAGAGATATCAACTACATCATTGATGTATATTAGAAGCAATAGGAACGACCCAGTACATTCCTCAGGGGAATCGCGCAAGTAACGGTCCGGCCATCAGAGATAACACTCACAGTCCTTCAGTACAAGTAACTTCAAAACCAAGAGAATGCGACACCTTGGATACAGTAGCTGTACAGCTTGCAGACTAGGATATCTTGGCATACAGTGTCGAATGCTTTACTCAGGTCAACACCCACTTTGCTCCCATGATATGGTTTTTGTTGTTGAGTTTACTATAGATACATTCCACAAAGTTCAAAATTCCATCTGTCGTGTTCTTGCCTCTCAAAATCCCAAACTGTGAGGAACTTCTATCATTTTTAATCAGAAAGGAAGATAATAGAGAAACAATATATTTTTCAAATATCTTGCTTATCAAAGGAAGTATAGTAATCGGTCTGCAGTTGCATAATTCGGACTGAGGGTCAGATTTATATACAGGGAAATACCTGAATTATTAAGTTTTATTTCCTTCATTACTCAGAGCCACTTCATATCTCAGGCACACTGATAGTTTTCTGTGATTAAATTTTTGGAGAAAACTATGGTCTTTGAGGGATAACTAATACGAAATTCTCTACTTTTATAGTTTTCTATAATTTAATCGAAAAAATACTTTATAACTCGGGTGCATTTCATAATTCAGGTCCTTCGTTACTCGAGTGCTTCATAATTCAGGACTTCTAAGAACATACTCCGTTGAATAGAACCATTTACGAGTATGGTAAAAGAAGTGGCCACGCATTCAGAGATATGTTTAAAAATCTTGGTAGGAATACCATTAGGACCATACGAGGCATTTTTTAATCTTAACGATATATTAAAGATTTCGGATAGAGATGCGCGAGAGAAAAACTGAGTTAGGACAATCATTAAATGTATTGGCAATAGGATAGGATTATGCGAAGTATGAAAAATGTTATCATTTAACTCTGCTGCCACTAAAAAGTAACTGTTTAAATGATCAGCAATGACAGCAATGTCATAAACCCTAGTAACCTAGGGACTGGTCCAAGAGGGCCAGTCCTCACTAAAACTTATAAAATCTCAACAAATTGGCTTTTTGAAATTCTCTTCATAAAAGCCTTCATTTGATAATTACACATTCATTGGTGAACGCAAAAGAAAAATTATCAATTCAAAATAAATTTAACAAGCAAATCTAAGAAACAAATATTTCTTTAGTTTCCCAACTATTTGCCCTAAACCCACACTTTAAGGGCTAGGTTACTAGGGTTACCTTAAGCATTATTTACCAAGATTGAAAAATCTGTTACGAGACTATTCATCTCATCAGCATATTATTGATCATCAATTTATTACATGCACTAAATCAAATAAAGAAGCATTTTGTTTTGCACTCCTTATTTTATTAACTCTTCTTTTTAATTTTTACATAGTTTTGGAATTGAGATTTAGTTTCTTTTTTATAATATATCGATTTGAATTTAATCTGACCGAAGAAGAAGGCCAGGATTATTCAGTTTCTTTAGACCTACAAATCTAGTTCTCAATGTGGAAGTTTTACGATATTTATTTTCACTAACCATCAGTGAACAACAATGTCTTCTCCAAGCCTATACCATGTTAATCTTCTGAATTCATTCCTAGAAAAATAATTTTTCCAGAAGGTTATTATTCCAATTTAAAATAGGGATTCAATAAAATAAATTGAAGAAAATCGATTGATAAAAAAACACGAGTTAAATTAGTCATCAGGTTAAGAAACTACTAAATGGAATATTATCGAAGGGTACACTCGAACCAGAGTGTCCATTAGCGACAGTAAATTAATTCCCACTTTATTTGTGAAATAGCGGTTAATTAATTCATTGCTTCTTCTGGCAGGGGGGCCTTTAAAAAAATTCATTAAGTAAGGAATTTTGAATTATTTTCGGAACCACAAAACTCATCACTCACAAGAAGCACGCAGAAGCAGTTGAAATAGAAAGAGGACAACAATGCTCATGAATTCAGAAAAGCTACTGTAATATAGACACTCACAAATGAATGTGATACAAGGAAACAAACATCGGTCACTGCACTCACGAATGAAAGTGGAAAATGAAGAGGTGTAATAAATGAAGTTTACAAGCCTACCAAACACAAAATTATAAGACCTCGGTAGTTGAAGAGCATAACCCTTAGCGCTATCCTCTACATTTATAAAAAGTACAAACAAAAATCTAACTGAAAATGGAAGAAAATGATAATCCATCCATAATCAAATGATAAAAATCTAACTGGTAATGGAAAAAAATGACAATCCCTTATTCAAATAATAAAACTACATGTAAAAGTATATAAACACGTACCATTCTCCTCCATTCAACAGTATTAGAGCACATGAGGAAAATTATAGAAATAAAAAGAAAAACATATGAACGAATGTTTTATTATAGATTCACAACTTTAGTGGTAAGCTAAAAATAAGTATCTTAATAGTAAATGAAGCCTTTCTTGTTTTAATCGGTTTATTATTTTGAATTTGATATTAAATTACCAATTAAAAAGAAACGTTGAAATTTAACTTAAAACTTGCATGACAATGTTGTCATATGAACTACATGCTCATTAACAACATTGTTATCAAAACACATAAAAAGATTATGAATACAATAACAAACTTACATTCAGATATTAGTATACTATGGAGTTAGATCCTTTGAATTAAAATAGTATCAATGGCAGACACATCGCGTGCGCAAGTAAAACTTCCAGTATATTTTTCTTTGATGAATCTCTCAGCCAAGACTAAAGGAGAGTTATTAAACTGAAAACTTAAAATGGCGAGATTACCATGGGACAACATCCCTTCCAGAACTTCGTCTATCAAATCCTGGAACGCCCACTCGTACTCTCTACCTGTATGAATGTAGATATTGACAACATTAAGACGCTCCAAATTCGTGCAATGATCTAGAATCTCATTGAAAATTAGGTAAAAATCTCTAAATTGAATCGTAATTTGATTCACCCCAAGAGAGAAAAAGATGGGCATCAGAGAGTTATTCCGTAAAATCATCCTTCCAAAGGATTCTTCTATGTCTTTCAAATGTAGGAAACTTATTTGATGGATTATTTCAAATTCTTCATAAACTATCGACACATGAGGGTAAGAAAAAATAATCCTTAATTTCCCGCATTGCTGCACTGCTGACAACAGATCATTTGTTAGTACTAAATGTGGAACGCTTAACCTCTCCACTATTTCCTTTGACACATTCAGCATGTGTGACAATTCATTACAATTTTCTGATGAGGGTATCTCTATAATTTTGAATGGTACTGGGCATACTGATAAGACAGAGGCACATTTAGATGGAGACGACAAAAATAACTCGTACGGCCTGATGACAGCCAAAATCGTAGTCCTATTCTCCGTGATTGTACATTTCACAGATTTCAATTTCTTACACGAATTGAAGAATAAAGTAAGAAAATCTCTTAAATTTTCGTAAAACTGGAGGACTTCACTTCGTACCTCTTCTCTGAGGAATATACTATCTCCTGTCTGTATCTCCAGATATTCCAGACTTAGTGAATTCATGGCCTCCTGGACCAACAAGTTTCTTGTGTTCGAGACAGGAGTGCACAGCCGATTCGAATATTGTCCGGTAAGGTCTGAAAACTAAAGATTTCATTTAATAATAAAATAAATTTCTAAGTGAATATTTATCGATAAATAGAAGCAATTATTCTCGTTACTGAAGTCATTCTGTTGCTTATTCTTGTATGAGTGTAGATCAGGTGTCAAACTATCTATCCACCAAGATCCTATTTTGCGTATGAACCTACAGGAATACTAAATGTCATAAGAAAGTGATGACCTTCCAGAAACAAATTAATAGATCTACCAGCGAGTATACCTAATGAGAGATGCCATATTACTATACTGATGACAGGGTCTGGATAAGGAAGGTTTTCCTGAGATCTGCAAATAATACTCTTGCAGTTCCGAGCCCACTATTTAAATAATGTGCATGAAAGAAATGAGTGGAGAGCGGAAAAATATCATGTTCATATAGCAGTTTTTCCAGAATAATCTTAATGACTTGAACAACAAACTTCTGTGGTGAATCAGAGTAAAGCCTCGATGACACGAGTCTAGCTTACTATGTACATTGTACAAGCTAGCGAGTTTACAAGCATCTAGTAAACTTGCAACGAGTCATCATGTTGGCTAGTGAACTAGGAGCCCCATGTTGCGATCTCGCTATCTAACACAGTAAACTAGCTTGGTGTCATAAGGCTTCAAAAAGGAAAAAACTGAACTCTGGGTGTGAAAATGTTTAGTGTGAAAATGTTTAGAGATGTCGGGTGTTGTGTAAGGTAGTGAATAAAATACTTTATATGTGTGAATGGTGAAACTGAAATCTTTCCAAACTGTCCTTAACCCTACTTTTATGCAGTGAAAGGGACTAGAGGTATGTATGGCGATGTATAATTGCGTTCTATTATCTAATATGTGTGAAGTGAGCAGACTGAAAAAAAATTGTTTTAGCATTTGGTTGTCTCAATTAGAGACTATTTTAGCGAAAATTGTTGGAATTGGACTTATTTTTTTTTTGTTGGCGTGAATAGATTGCGAAGAAATAAATAGTAGAATGTAAGTGAACGAACACTGAGTATACTTTCTAAAATCGTGATCTGAGGATTTTAAATATTTACAGCATATTGCATTGCCTTGTATGAATGAAAGATACTTTCACAATTCATTAGTTTTATTATTCATGGAATTTTCTGTATGTCCAGAAACGTCGCAGTATTTTGCTACTCACTCTAGTCGGGAAGGAAGTTAATACAACTTTAGAATTTTCTGTTATATCCATTTTGTCATATAGTGGTAATATAAACTAAACTAACGATGTGGGTTATCATCTAGAACGAAGTTTGCCCTACCTAGGTACTAACAATATTAAAGTTACTCAGTTTCGAACTCACCTTCACCACCAGCTTTTTCCTCCAAATCTTTAATTGAACAAGATCTCTGAATCTCTTCGTCATTCGTGCGAATAAAAAGCGGTCCGAAACGCTTGTAAAGTGGCCGAGTATCATCACCAGCATTTCTTCAGGCAAGCTGTTGAACATCTGGTTAGAAGAAATAACATTTCAGCTTGAAAAAGTTAAATTTAGTTCACTGACTATAGAACTCTAGATACCTAACACTGATAAATGATGGTGTACCTTAGATAGGTAAATATCCCCAAAAATCAACACCTTATGCTACCACCGTCCGTTGGAATATTGTAAAAAAATACAATGGACATCGGAAAATTAAATTGCGCACATCATTGCAAAAAAAATGTTTCTCACGATAGTGAGAAGTACGAATTTTTTCTCGTTTTTTGACGGGACAAAAACAAATTGAAAGTTGTGATTTGTTTGAGTGATTAAATGGTGAAATATTATTTTTGTATTTCATTGGTGGGAGCAAATTATTGAAGGTGCAGATTCAACATCCTCTTACACTTCAAAAAATAGTATACCAGAAGAAAACATAAAATTACTATTCGGGTGTTAGCCTTTTTGTTCAACAAATTAATCTAGGTTAAATAATACCTCAAACTGATTAAGTTAAAAAAAATTCAAAAGTAAAGAATACCAATCCACAGGAAAGTGTAGGTTTATAAAGAGGTGAGGCCTATCCCACACCCAGATAAAAAGTTATTATATAAAGAGTACTATAGCCATTTCGAAAATAGGCAAGAACCAATACATAATTTAAGTCTATTTAGCTATTGGGACAAACATGTAAATCTAGACTAATAAATTAATTAAGTAACTTTTTTCAAGAAGAGTCTACATCTCGCTGAACCGAATTTACAATAGGGTGAAGTAGGTAAATTGCGTCACAGTAATTTTGGCCTCTAACCACAGGAACACTAGTAAACATAAAGTTCATTAGATTAATAAATTATAACTTTCTTGGAGATTCTGTTCATACCTATGCAACATTTCAATATAAAATCAGTAGAGCATGTTTTCGAGACTTTTTAAAAATGTCACAATTTTGAATTAAAGGGCCGCAATTTATCTGTCCAACAATGATATGTTTCAAATTATAAAAAGAGCGATGCATGTTACAATTCATTAAATATACCTACGCTTGTTTTGGAAATGAAGTTTTATTAGGTTTCTTGTGGTTTGAAGTTAGAGTTGGTTAGTGTGCAGTCATTTACCGGCTTCATTCAAAGCGAATACCTACGTAGTAGCTAAACCCATTTCTAGTTAGGGCAGAGCAGGCAATTTGCGACAAGTATCTAACTTCAGAATAATATAAATATAATAGTACGAATTATGAATTAAATCATGCATTGCTCTTCTTTTAATATGTAATATTTACTATGAATTCGATGTAGGCAATTGGATTTCGACCCTTCTTTGAGAAAATTGCTAAAAGTTAAAAGGCCACATTAAATCACCTGTGCATTTTCATTTTCATTCATGCTGAAGATAATTATATATCTAAGTAACTACTTTAAATAAATTTTGAAAACAGTAAAACAACTAAATAATCACTTCACAGATTGAAAGATCGTCCTAACTTCACAGTATAAAAATTGATAATGAACAGCATCCTTATGAATGCGAATATAACTTTAAAGTTCACCCACACGGTGATGTAGGATAAAATGGCTTCTCTGTGTTAAGTTATAGTTCTCATTTTCTGTTTTCAGAACCTAATTTCAAAACTTCTAGGCTCATCGAACCGACATAATATTTGAAAATTATTCTAAGGAAACGTTTCATTTATCAGTTTTTCCTACATTAATTATTAGAATAATTGAATATATTCTGTTTTGGAATACCACCAAGTTTAATTTTGATTGTAATATTCGTATGTTTTTTTGTCTAAAGAATCCGAAAATCAAAACAATTTTTTTTGTTCGGGTGTGTCACGACCTCACACTATTATATACAATTCTACATATATCAGATCTTAACTGTTTAGGTAATATTTTCCATTTATCACATTATACTATGTATATGCGTATCAAGGGGCGTCCTGATGTGTGCTCAAGGGGAGGGGGGTACAGAGCCTCTCCCCTCTGCCTGTCAGGTTATAAGCAATCCTTAAGTGTGCAGTACAACAAACTAGCGGAAACAAAAAGCTACACTTTTTGTCATCTATGCTGAGAATCTTCAAAATGAGAACTAATTTCAAATTGAATAGATGGATAGGGAATATATAACTTCAAACAATCAAAGCTCAAAAAGTATTAGTTTATACAGAAATTGGTTATGATTTTCGGATTTTTAGGCAAAAATTCACAAGGAAAATATTACGTTTAAATTTGATGGTATGCCTCAAACATGAAAGATACAAATTGAGCAATTGTACAGTTTATCTTATTACTAGTTACAATTTTAACTTTTGATTTATGATCATCGGAGCAACTGTGTAACAAGTTACCACCAGTTGGCGTTTGTATCGTTACTTGAACTGTTTTAGGTAAGTTACTAATATTAATTATTTTTATCATTATAAATATAAAATGAAAAAATTAGTCTTTTAATAGTTTGTTTGAATGTATTACATCAAAACTTCGTAGTAGACCAGCCTCCTAGTAGACAAACCTCTTATTAGACCAAGATATTTTTGAAACTGTACTGGAAAAAATCTCGCACTAGACAAAACACTATTTATGTCACCTGACAGTTATTCTAGTGTAAATATTACAAGGAGTACGTTATAATTACAGAAATGTTTTAAAGATAAATCTCTAATTTGAATGATAAATTATATTTATTTATGCTGTTTTTAGCATAAAACATAAGGCAGAATCGGTTTCAGATTTAATGGTAGAGTCTGTGGTAAAAAAAATTGATGTAAAAAGTTACAGAAAACTAGATACAGTGAAGACTATTATAATTTCATAAAAAGATGATTTAATTCATAAAATATTATATTCATTATAATTGAAACAAAATAATTTTCATACTGTTTCTAACTGTGTTTATTCCCTTCAAAATTAGTATGTAAGTCACCATTAATTTGGTATTAAAAGCTATCATAAACAAATAGAGCTATGATGACAAATAGAACGATGTTGGTCTAGTAGGAAACAGCTGAGGTGAGTTCCTTACTAAACCAAACTAACTTGGAACGTAACTCTGGTCTACTACGAGGTTTTGCTGTACATCAAAAATCTCCGTGAAGTTAATAAATGATATGTATCACGTGACATCTCGTAAATCGTGAAATGATTTACAAAGTTATGAACTAAAATTTCAACCTCAAAAGAATTCTATCGTCATTAATTATTTAATATTATAATATTTGTTACGTTCTTCAAGTATTAAAGGTCCCCTCCACTCTATTTTTATATAACCCAATTCATTAGAACTAAGGTTTCTGATCATAAAACTGCAAACCATTTCAAATTTGTTTCTATAATTTCATTATAATATGTAACTTAAGATATTTTTTCCGTTCGTTTTTTCTTTTTCTATCCTCTGAATTTCAAGCAAAGAAAAAGTCCATATGTCCGATAGGCTATCGTGATCCCATGAAATAATACCAAATCTGATTCCAAGAAAATGGATCCAAATAAACAATTCAAGTCTTGTTTTCAAAGAAAAATAATGTATTTTTAGATAAACAAAAATAGTAACTAATTAAGTATTTCCAAATGAATAGTTTTCATATAGCGTACTATTTTTCCGTTCTAGATAACTGTTAATTTTAACGTGGACCGACAGTTGGGCCCAGAACAATTGGGCCCCGACAGTTGAGTCCCGACAATTGGGCCCCGACAATTGGGCCCAAGACAATTTGGCCCAGGACAATTGGACCCCACTACAATTGTGCCCAGGACAATTGGCCCCCAAGACAATTGGGCCCACGACAATTGTGCCCCGAGACAATTATATTATTTTCCATTTTTTTTCAGAGTTTACTGTATTAACTTAATTAAAGACCCTTGCTACTGTAGTAACTAGGTTTGTGACAATATGTGTTTTGTATATAAACATATAGTCTTGAGCATATTTAAAATAAAGTATATTCCTTAAATGAAAAAAATATTTTCGTTATGAAAAAGAATTACTTTTTAATAGAACATATTATTTTCATGAATAAATAATATTATTCTATAAACTAAAATAACTTTTTGTTCTGAGATAGGTCATGTAAACAAATACTTTCCTAGTTATAGTACCTCTATATATATATAGTGAGCTCCTGTGAAGTAAATGAGTTAGGGTGTAGCCAATAGAAAATAAGAATGTAGGTATTTAGACATGCTGGAATTATTGAAACATACCAATTGAATTAAAGTTAACGTGAATTATTTGAATGCTGTTGAGTGTTCAATATTGAAGAGGTTTATAAATTATTATTACAAAATGTTTTCTCTTAATTTCATTTTATCCAAACAAATTGTAACGTTAATGTTAATGTAACGTTTAACTTTTAAAATTTACCCATTTTTTCTAAATATTTGTCTTTGTCAGACGATGTACACTACACATTAGATCCATATGACATGATTCAAAATAATAAAGACTTATTTAAATACTTCAAAGAATTTCATTACATTGAAACATGAGATTAGCATCCAAATGTGAATTAAGGGGTTTGCTAATATATATCTTATCAATTATTTGAATCAAATTAATAAAATATAAACATATTTTTAGAGAATGTAAAGCATATTTCAAAGGTAATATTGTCACTTCCCTAGTAAAAACAAAGTAAAATTTCTTGATTGTGTCTTATGCCCAATTTTTTTCTGGGCTTAATTGTTTTGGGGCCCAAATGTCGTGGGCCCAATTGTCCTGTGGCCCAATTGTCCGGGGCCCAATTTTCGTTGGGTCCAATTGTCCTGGGCCCAATTGTCTTGGGCCCAATTATCGGCGGGCCCAATTGTCGGGGACCAATTATTGTCGGTGCACCAATTTTAAAACACTTTGTATTTGAATAGGTATATACGAGAGATACCAACTAAGTATTCGTACTTTTTCTTCAAATGAATCTTAGAAAGATTAAAGTTGAATGTGAATATATCTAATATAATTAGTTGTGAACAGAATAATTGATCGATTTTTTTTCTGCAAACTCTGTTATGTTATTTAACCTTAGAAATTCCAGATTTTTTAAATTTACAGTTGAGAGGACCTTTAACATTAAAGAAAAACAAGAAAAACAAACATATAAATTGTATTGAAGTGGTTGCATCAAAATTGTCATAAAATAATAATTCTAACAATATAGGTTTATTCCTGGAATGATGAACTAAAGAATTTGTGCAGATTTAATTAAAATATCATGTTCTATTTATATTTATCCACTGCTTTACTTGATACAATTGAGATAATATTCTAACTTCATTCAATTCTCTGCATCAGAATACGTTTGTATGCTCTAAGTGTTTTAATTTAATGTGTAAAGTTTTTCCTCTCCGTAAGAGATAGGCTTGATTTGCATAATAATATTACACCTCGGCATCAGCATTTAAAGTCTCGTCGTAGCGTTTCTTCGCTATCATTTTTATTGGCATTCAAATGCTCGCACCAGGAGCTGTTAGAAAACTCTTCCTCTCACTCTTTTGCGAATCATTTGTGCGATAACACTTGTCCAGGTTCTCCTTTTAGGTTTAGGTCTACTTTCACATGGAGCGTGTTTTCCAACAAACTTGTGGGATGAAAAAAAACGCTCAATCTAAGTGGATATACAAAACACATACATTTATATAGTCGTAGCATTATTTAATGCCCCATTTTCTTGGCTGCGGCAGGAGAAAAACGCGCGTGTAAAAGGGAACTAATTAAATGAAAAGTCACAAACATAAAGCTTTGAATTAGGTTTAAGAGTACTGTATAGAACCAACCTAATTCGACCTCCCTTAACCTTCTTTTTCTTAATTCGTGGTTATTGAAAAAAAAAAAAATCATAAAGATAAAAATAACAATAGCAATCTTGGCACCTTCCATGGATTAGGGAAAATGTTTCTACTGCCTCTCCCAAGAAAATGGGAAATACTATAAAATAACATTTCCAATTCGTAGTCATTATTAATCCGAATAAGTAGGTTCTACTGTATGATTTATTATAATTATAGAAATAACATAATTTTTAAATACTATTATAGTTCGGTAATATAGATATTCAATGAGTAGATTATCACAGTGAAGAGATTGTGCTATATAATACTATACTGTTTAATTTCCATAAATCAACTACCTGCGAGTTTGAAATTAAAAATCCTCCTTTGAAATTTTGAAATCCTAGTTTTTGTACTAAATTAACTGTTTAAAATACTATAGTTTTCGGTACTAAATGTACTTTTGCGAGTATATAAGTTTTTTTTGCTGTAAATATTCTTCAGTTTATTCTATATTTCTCCATTAATATTTCATTCAGTTATAAATATTACTAACTAAATTAAAGTTGGTTGACCCGGTCTACAACTCCTTCCTAATCTCCAGCTCTGGGAGCAGAAGAATGCAAGTAAATTGACTTATGGAAAACTTTTCTTTGGCTCTTCAGAGCGCCGGAGAAACTTGTTAATTAGTTTTATTTTGAGGACAAAATACGTGTTTTTGAGACTTATAATCTTTTTGGTTGTAGAGATAGAATCTTTTCTGGAATTGAGATTAATTAATTTAAAAATTGGATGGGTTTGAATTATGTAATCATGTGAAAAATAGTCTTCAAAAGACAAGATGTAATAAAGAATTTTCTTTTTTAATTTATTATATGGTCTATCAAGAAGGTTTACTCTTAAAAGACGAATAATAAAGCCTTCTCGTTTTCTATGAACTTTTTTTAGGGGTAACTGCATAATCGCATAAATTCGATTGAATATTTTGTGAAAAATTGAAATCATCTTATCAAGTCTTGTCTGTTTAATCAACTTTATAATTGCTTTTATTTGAATAAGCATGAAGTTTTCTTATTATATATTTAAAATAACCTACCAATAGTCTATCACACACGGAATTGCTAGTAACTGTAAAAATACTACTGCTTTTATTCATCGTTAACAATTAATTATATCGGTAAAAACGAGTTATGAAAATCTTATTAGTTCTTCTGTATAACATTATTGTTAGTTTAAAATGGCTACAAAAGGACTATAAAAACCATCTAATTTTTGAAAGCATCTTTTCATTGAAGCTTGGCTCTATTCCAAAGCTATACAAACAACGGAGAAAAAACACGTGTCCCACCACCTAACTTTTTGACTGGGAGAGAAATGTTTTCTGAAGAATGTTAGATTTTATGTAGCAATAAAATGCCTCTCTTACCCCAGCTCCTGCTAAAATATTAAGAACTTCTATGCATCTTAAAGATGCAATAAAAAATAATAGAAAAATTTCAGATATATGTCAGTATTTGTTACCTGTGATGGAGTTTTGTCATCTTCAGGGTTTCTTAGTTCGAATATTAGTTTCAACTGCCATGTCGATATGTCAATAACTATTTGAAAAGTATTTCTTTTAAATCACCCTCTAACGTAAATTTAAAATATCTGAATTGTTCCTATATAAGTAAGATGTCATCGAAAATATATAATTCAATGAAAAATAGATAGAAAGTTAACCTTAATTGAAATATAAATGAATTTCAAAGTCCATAATATTTCCATTAAAGTTTCCGTAAAGCATCATAAACTGATTTCATTTTTTGTTTGTTTTGTGGCTAGGAAGACATGGAGCCACTGTAGAGAATAAATTGCTTGTCGTAGGTTGAAACTATTACTCCGTTGGTATTTCCACATTAGAAATTTAGTGATTTTGTTGCAGGTGGGCGATCTTCTAGTTAAACTTTATCAAATACTTCCTAGAAGCAATCAGTCGAAGTCGTGACCCGTGAAATCAAAACAAAACTTCCTCTGATTGAAATGTTCTGGAGTTGGTGGCTATTAATTACCACTTTTGTGAACGGTGCTATCACTTCACTTGGAACATCAGGAGAACATGAGAACATGAGGAGAACATGAGGAAAACATAAGGAGAACATGAGGAGGGCATGAACAGAACATGAAGAGAAAATGAATCAGAACAGAACATGAAAAGAACATAAACAGAACATGAAACGAACATGAACTGATCATGAACAGAACATGGACAGAATATGAAAAGAACATGAACAGAACATGAAGAGAACATGAAGAGAACATGAACAGATCATGAACAGGTCATGAACAATAAACGTGAAATGAATATAACTGTAAATTAGAAAAATAAGGTTGGCATTTCATATTATGTATTGAGGTCATGCTTGAGAATGAATTATAAGTTTTCAATATATTTAGTAAAAAACGGAAATCAAATTTCATCTAGTTGACCATAAAGAATTCAAAGGATTTCATCATATATTTATTGATGTAATATAAACTTAAACAACAGAGATAAATTAATCTGATCGCAATTTCACGAATTCAATTAAGTAAACTAAAATAGTATCAAATTTTCAAATTCTGTGCAAATAATTAGTAAAACTTAAGATAAAATTCTCCGTGTGTACGTGGCCTTACGTATTTTCCTTCATTTGAGAGTCTAAAAAGTGGGGAAACTGAGACGTCAGAAGAAAAGTTCGTGGAAAAGAGAGTGATTAATTGCTCTTACATCCCCGTTATTAATTGACTTGATAAATGTATACAATAAATATCAGTGACTTTATTCATAAGAAAAATGGAGAGTCGTTTTCCAGAACACGAAAGCAATCAAGGTTTTTAGTCCATTGGGATTGATGTTTGCAGAGCACCGTACGTACAGTCGAACAAAAGTGTACATGAGAAGATGTTTTTAGCAGTTTTCTAATTTCTTGTTTTTGTGAAAGAAACTCAGCTAATTGTAATGCTTGTAGATATTTTAAAATTGGTAAGGGTACATGACGATAAATTTGAAAAAATTTGAAAATAATAGAAAAAATAGGAAACTTTGACAATATTTTTGGCAGTAGGGTGAGTTCCAATTTATTGATTGGTTCTAAATTTTTGGGACTCGAAAGAAAAAAAATATTATATTTATTATTTAACATTTACTTTAATTGGTGTCCTTTATACGTTCCGGTATATAAATCAAAGTATTAAAATGATCATTCACCTACAGTGCGTTTCAACATTATTGATATTTTTCAATAGCCATATATAAACAATTAAATATCGTAATGCAGTATACAAGATACACCAATTTGTTACTCAAGATTGGATTTTCGACGTGGAACCAAAAATATCGTGGAAACTTGACTTAGAAGAAATAACAGAAGGCTAAAAGAATTGGTGAAATTCTATGATGAACAGAAAAAGTTTATAATAGGAGCATTCGATGATCAGACGTCTGTTTCCACAAGAGTACAAGATATCTGGAATAGCAAGAGAGCAAACAGTTCAAATTGTTTTATTTTACAAGAATAAATCGAGATTTCGACATGAATGGAACAATTTTTCGAAAGGAGAAATCAGGAGGTCCCACAAAGCGAACGCCAGAAAAAGTCAAAAAAGTCAGAACATTTTGGGATGTAAAATCAAGAAGCTCAGTCAGGAAATCAGCGCCTCTTTTCGATATTTCTTCAACTACTTATTGGAGAATCCTTAAGAAAGACCTTCACATGCAGTTCTATCTTGATATGGCTGTGCATCCTATAACGGAAGCCCATAAAGAACAGTGACTCAAATTCTGCCGGTGGCTCTTGGATCAGCCAGATCCCGAAACATTTGTATTGAAAGTTATCTGGACCGATGAAATGTTTTTTTGCCTGAATCATTGCCCCCACAGGAAGAATGTTGTTACTTGGTCTCTTACTAGTCCAAATGAGATTGTCGAATCTAACAATAGCAATGATGGGAAAATTTTGCTTTTTGTTGCTATTGGTAACGGTAAAGTGCCAGTCGTTCATGCCTTCGTGGATGAAAATGGAAGACGCAAGATGGTGAATGGAGACTGCTACCATATATGTTTCTGCAAAAAAATATTTGGCCCACCTTTCGTTCATGTGCTACAAGACAATGTTTATGGTGGATGCAGGACGGTGCTCCTCCCCATTCACCACTACCGCCAAAGAATTCTTGTTGAAGAAGTTTGGAGGCAGAGTCATCAGCCATGAGACACAGATTGCGTGGCCAGCACATTCTCCAGATTTGAATCCTTTGGATTTTAAATATGGGGCGTTAGCTCATAAACAAGTGTATTCTGCAAAACCAACTACAGTGGACGAACTTATCAATGTCGTGAAGAGATTTTCAGAAGAACATCACGAGAATGTCCTTCAGAGTATAGCACTTAATGTTTTGAAGCGGGCAAATCCCTGTGTGCAGCAAAATGGAGGCCAATAACAGCACCTTCTATAATATGTATTTCTTGTTATTAATCATTAAAGATCCACTTCCTGAACATTTTGGTGTATATATTTTTTTTTGTCAGTATAACTATGAATAAAAGCCACTGAAAAATATCAAAATTGTTGATACACACTGTATACTATATGAGATTTAAACTATGGTTGAATGTTAGTATACTGTTAATTCATTCACTACTTTGAACTTTCATCCTTTATACGAAAACTCGTGGAGCCTTCAAACCTATTTTTTCCAATCTAACTTTAGAACAGGAAATATTCAAAGAAATACAGGGGTTTATAAGACAAACGTCTTATAAACATTTCTAATAAAAACGGCGTGTAATAAAAACGGGTGTAATAAAAACGGGGCGTAATAAAAATGGAGTTATCATATCATCATAGTGACTGGGGTGCAATAAATCTTGCACTATCACATTCGAAAATAGCGAAATAGTTATTAGTTCTTATCACCAGGTTAATTGAATAGCAAATAAGGTACATAAACCATCTAACATTTGTTTTTAAAGGGTCTGTCATATGCTCATACCTTCATTCACGGAAAAATGAACTTTCTGTATGTCGATTTAATCGTGGTTATATATAAGTGGTAAATAGATCTTTAACCCGATAAGACTGCGGAGAATTTCCAAAATATAGTCGACAGTTTCCATACCCTTCATTTTCTCCTTAATTTAATTTTAGGCTCTAGAATTTCACTATTTTCTTCCTTTTCTAAGAGAGTCAGAGGATATTCAATATTTAATTCTCACAATCGCCCATTACTCACGACGCTAATCCAAGGTTTGCAGAACAGAGAAATGAAAACACGGAACATAAATCAAGGTGGGAGGCCATATAATCATATTATAAATCATCAGGTCTCAGCTACGTAAATTACAACCGGCGAAACAATCGATACTTTTATTATAGAGTTAAACTTAGCTACACAGTTAAGATATATTACTTAAGTTCCCTAAAATCTATTTTCGTCGTAGTACCTAATATTATACTACTGAAGTTGATGTATTTGTTTTGTAGATTTACGCTCAGATATTGTCTATAACTGCCATTATTTTAGTTAATATTAAATAATATTTACCTAAAGCTGTATTCAACTATAGAAAATCTAATATTTTGAGAGATTCATAAATATAAAAATTATTAAGCTTACAAAATTTCCTCATAAAAGTAATATTTTTTCCCTATAATAGAAAAAAATGAAAGAATAAGCATATGCTATGTATCGTCTAGAATATGAATCTGATAATTAAACTAATATAAAATATTTAATTTCACTGAATATGGGTATTTGATTATAAATTTAACATCAAATCGTGTGTTTTATATATGTTTAGAAAGAGAAATTCAATTTCTATGGATATTGGAAGAACCTTTTTTTATTACAATGAATATTTTAAAACAGGTTGTGGACATCTTTAGTATTTACTTTAACAAAATATTTTGTTCATTTTTCTATTGGTGACATGCAATTAGCAGTTGCTCAAATAGTACCTAAATTATTGTTACTTTCTTAACTTTGAATATCCTCCAATGAACAAAGTGTTAAACTTTATATGAGAATCCTTCTTCAATCTCGTTGTAAGCCACAATTTCTGCAGAACTTTTCCGGGTTTCATTTTTGAGCGAAAAGTTCTCCTCGACCCTCGAATGTTGGCTGTATCGATATTTCGGCATTATTGGAGATTAGATTGCGGAGGGGTCGGTGGAATTTATATGCCCCGATGAACTTTGCCCCCTCCATCAGGTTTACGAACCATTTGGTGTTTATGTAAATAAAGGAACTCCGATTGAATTGCGCATCCAAGTTGTAACATTGAAGTAGATTTATGGTCTTTGTTTATGGTGAAAATAAAGACATAAACAATCTTTTATTGCTGCTAGACTAATGGTCCTGAAATATCTATCTTTATTAGCATCTGACAGGCAAGAAGACACGGTGTACATTTGTCAGAACCCAGAGGAAAATTTTGCGTGTCCACTCTCTCCTAGAACCTGGACAGACATATTCAAATATCTTTCGATTTAGTCGGTATTTGCATTCACAAATCTTCAATAATAATAATATGTAATATGGAAACATCAATTAGCGTTCTATTAGTTTCCGTCAAATATATTTTATAATGACCATAGTACAGTTCCTACTATTCGTACACTAATAATTCAATTAATAGAATGGGTTTATATTGAAATGCAGCTACGTATTATCAATACATAAATACAGATTTATGAAAACCTATTTATTATAGTAAACCTATTATATATTCCCAAAATGGAAAACTATGACAAATTAAATTATTAATACATAGTGTGACCTGTTATCCGTATTCACAATAATAAATTATCAGTTATTGCTTCTAATTTATGTTTTTTTAATAAAAGTGGGACACACAGAAAGACAGACGTGGCTCTTATTATAGTAGAGCAATAACTGCAATTGGTTTAATATTAGGTCCCGGTCACACGAGCGTTTTTGTTGCACACCGTTTTTACAGCGTTTTCTACTCTCAGGAAATTATCGTTAAGCCAATTTCATAAGTATCCATGATACGCTCCAAAAACGTCCGTGTGACAGGTCCTTTTATATTCGCAAACAGACTGTTTATGCTAATATTTCCGTAATTGACTTTGTCAGATGATGTGCACCGTTGATAATTTTCCAACAGAGATTTGATGAATCGTTAGCACAAGTATATATCAATTAGAATGATTTGAATCCTTATTAATAAAAATGAACTTTAAAACATGATGTTTCCATTCATCTGACTCAGAAATCTGATTTGATTTCAATATTTCAAAAATGAATATTTCTAACATATATCAAACAGATTCGAGACCGAGATTTCTAGCAATATTGGAATAGCAAATTAATTGTACTGTTTAGAAAAAGGAATTCAAGGCCTTTGGAAAGAAAAAAAATAAAAAAAATCTACATATCAGATGAACTGTTTAGTATTCAGTACTTCAAGACAAGTTGTGAACACATTCCGTACTCTAAATGAACTGTTTGTAGACTTTTCTATTTAGATGTTATGTAAGTTACTCAAACTAGCGTAGCATTAAAACTATTGAAACTATTGCTGCAGACTTTATGTAATGACTTATTTTGTGTACCTGATGTCTATGGTAAATTGCTTTATCCCGTGCATGATAATCGCCACAAAGTGTTTAATTAGTTGTCCTCTTCTATTTCAGCAATGGGAGAATATTATTATATCATGGAATACAAAAATTTGGCAAGACACATTTGAAATTTGAATCCTATCGTCAGTTTGAACTTTAAATTTTTTGTAGATTGAAAACAGAAATCATATATATAGAAATATTTTTGAAATGAGTTTTATTTTACGTGCTGCCAATAACAGATGATATAATTCGCCTGTGATATCGTTCCCTCTTTTCAAGTGTTTCTACAAGTGTGTAGACAGTTAGCCGGACAGCCATTTGACCAAAACACAATTGGCCTAATGGTCATTTGACCGAAGCACAATTGGCCTAATGGTCATTTGACCGAAGCACAATTGGCCTAATGGTCATTTGACCGAAGCACAATTGGCCGAACGGACATTTGACCAAAATACAATTGGCCGAATGACAATTGGATGAAAACCATTGTCCGAACGTGTAGTTGGCATGAAATTTACTGAGCGGAAATGTAGATGAAAAACTTTTATTTTTCAATGTGCATCCATATTGCGAACTGTACCCTCTATTTAATTTAAATATTATTCTTTATATCCATGGAATAATCATTTTATAAAAAGAAAAAAACAGTTTTCGGATGTACATAATGTATATCTATGATACGAAATGCAAGCTTATATTGCTCAACCATTTGAATTTATTCATAATCATGGATTTCCAATGGTTGGACTGGGCAAAAGACTGAGCAAAATTGCCTGTCAGCACCAGGCTGGGCAATCTGAGTTATTTTAGTGTGAATTAACGAGTTGCTTGAAAATCTGGGGGATTTTTCTAACCGATATATCGAGTTGTTAAAATTGTAATCAAAGCAATTTATTATAATGGTGAACTGTATTTGAAGAGAAAAGAGTATTGCATAATTGACTTTAAGGCACACTAGTTATTTGTACTTATATTGCAACTTGTATTGATTTGTGGATACAATTTTCTGTTTATAAATGGCGCTCTCTCTTTCGATTTGTGATCATTTTGTTATAAATATTTTCAGATGATATAGCAATTTATTATGATGAATAAATGACATTGAAAAGATATATACATTCATCTTTTGAAAAAAATATCCTACAAAATATATTCCTTAAATATGTTTCCGGAACAGTATTAATGGAAGTACGAATGAAAAAAGTTACTTTTCAGATTACAATAAAAACACATGCATTTTCCTCATGCAATTTCCAGTAGAGACAAAAAGAAGCCAAACATCGAAGGTTGTTTTTGAGTTGCAATTAAAAACACTCTAGCAATCAAATGAAAGGAGCCAATCGCAGCGGAGCTTATTGCCACTCTGTTTTTGTGTTTTCGTTCAGTTGTTCTTTTAAGCCCTCATAAATCTTGTCGAGGGCTGGACTTTTTCCCCTCTACTCTGGTAATTGAACGAATGGAAATGCTATGAAAAAACTTCAATGCATCCGAAGGACTAAAAAGCTGTGAGTCTGATATAACCCATGAAAGGTAACTTGTCTGTTTGAGTGATGTGGAGGTGAATAAATAGAACATAATAGGGAACGCTTGTAAATAGAAAAGGAAACATTATAGTGTGAATCATTTAGTGGGAATCATTATAGTGCAAGTTCTTGATTGTCGGTCAGCTTCTCATTTTCGGACATATAAAAAAAACGATATAATAATAATTATTTCACTAGGATAGGTTGAGTAAAAACAACCAACTCAGGTTGGTCCTAGTGAAATAATTATTATTATATCGTTTTTTCTTATATGTCCGAGAATGGGTAACTGACCGATAATTAAGAACTTACCCTAGTGTGAATCATAATAGTAATTTGTTCCTTGGAAACTGATTTTATTAAGAACAAGGGTAAATAATAAAAAGGGTCATTATTTCTTCGAGTTTCCAATTTCACCTAAAACTTCTATTCAGTAAAACATAAATATTTCTTATTTTCTACTATTCAAAGACAAATCTCCTATCCAAGATGCATAAATTGCTACAGTTAAATATGTTAAATACAATCTAAATACATATAAAATAAATAATAATAATAAAAAAAAAATTGTAGAAGCCCCTTGTGAATTTAATAGAGGCTTCTGTACATAAATTAAAATGGAATCCAATTGGTTTAATATTCGTCCTTCAGACTTCAAACCAAGAGTTTTATAAATATTTCTGACACAGTTCTCACATTACAAAATTTCTTCATTATTTAAATTCTCAACATCCTAATATTAAATTCTCTTGTGAAGCAGTAATTGATTCCAAATTAAATTTCTTAGACATTTTGATGCGTAGAGAAAATTGATAAATTTATTACTTCCGTATGTCGTTAGGAGACGTTCAATGGCCTTGGTATGAAATTTTGCTGTTCTATTTTAGGATTTATTCTAATATAACAAATTTATTCGAAAATGAATTGTCGTGGAAATGAAAAAAAAGTTCATCAATAAAATTATAGATATAGAAGACCATAATTATTTTTTAGAATCTACCTTCTTCAGAATTAACTTGTCCTTTGAAACTAATTTTGTTAAATTAGAATATTTAAGCCATTATTCTAATGTGCTTAATCTTGAATTAACCTCTTCTTTAGCAACTTTTAATCTCATATCGATTTTAAAATCATTTCAAATTCTTAACACTATTGATAATTTATTTCACAATAAATTTTTTTTGTTATACCTGTTTCCAATGTTATTTATAAATTCATTTAAGGAAATTGTTCCGCGACATTTATAGGCGAGACAAGAAAACAATTAAAGGTCCGAGTTTATCAACACAGAGGAATTTTCTTCAAAAACCACTTACTGTTCCAACAGATCAAGAAAATAGGAAAATTTTAAAATATTCTTTCGATAATATGTTTAATAGCCATCAGATTTTGGAAAATGATTTCAAAATTTTAGCAACCTGCAATAGTTACGATTTGAGGACATTGGAATCCATTATTAATTAGTAACCGAAGCCCCAATTTAATTCTATATAATTTATTATAAAATACGTTGGTATTACATGTAAAATGTATACCACCATTATATAAGCATCCTTCAAGTGTTTGTCTTCTTGAGTAAATAAAAAGATCACACATGTACATAAGCCATAATCAAATGTTATCTTCAACCCACAATATAACTGACAAATTGGGTGATGTAGTACCTAACAAGGGATCACTTTAGCGACTCCATTTTCTTTAGTGGTTTAGCACAGATCTTACTCTATGACACTGACCACAGTTTGTAATCCAGTGGATTTGAATATACAATACCAGAGGGACAATCTCTACATCTTTACGGGGAGTGTATCTGTAATTTCCATATATAGTTTGTAAGGTAGAAAGAGATTTAGTACGTAACATAAGTTTAAACAGAAGTCTTTGATTTCTGACTCCAAACCATCTTGGGTGTTTTTACTTTTTTGGGATAACCTTTCAAATAAATAGTACTACATTTTTAATTGATTTTGATGTAGATATTAGATTTAATGTGTGATACGTAGTTAAAGCTGTTTAACCTGTTTTAGATAACTGTAGCGGTTTGAACAGAATTCTAGAACAATTCTCAGAATCAATTGGACAGTCTCTTAAACGTAAAACGAAATAAAATTTAAAGTGAGAATAAGGTACGGGAGCTATCTATAAAACTTAATTTTCCTTCAAACAAAATTGAAACGTCGTTCATCTCTACTATTGGTGATGTATTCCTACTTCCAAGTAAATCTACATGAACATTTCACTCAATTCCTATCTGACTACAATCACAGAGTGTATTTTTTACTCGATATTCATAGAGCGATGATCTTGCAATTTAGATTTTGTGAAATCCTTCAGCAACATGGCGGATTAACAATCACTAACGCGCAATCCTTTGGTTGAATTTAATCCTATTATGTAAATTTATTGTTCCAACCTAACAGCTTTCAGTTCATTTTTGTTTGTTCACCAAATAAATGTGCATTTGTCTCCTTCTGTATTCTTGTACCGGATAAAATGGACCAACATATTAAAGTAATTTAGATTGATACATCAGTGATATATTTTAAGGCTCTAATGTATTAATATATGTGTATTTTATGTAAAGAATAGGTAAAG